>JADBJO010001188.1:152500-172500 GCA_016801955.1 Conus betulinus
TACTGCGCGTGTGCTGTACATAGGACTTCGATTCATCATCCTATCCGACGGATTAAAGTATTATTAGTACTGTTCTACTGTCTCCTGCGCTTTACCACATGTATAGTTCCGTCCGGCTCTACCATTGACCTGCATAGCAAAGAACGTACCACTCCTATTTGCTATTATATATTTTACTAGCATTTGAAATGCAGGACCCGTCATCATTTTCCTAACAACAAGTCAAGATGACGTCAGATAATGGTTGATGTAACTATCGCTGAATGGGCTCTTGTCCCCTGATTCCTTGTATTATTCGTGTGACGAAACATGCCATTAATCAAGGAAGAGTACAATCAAGCCAGTTGTCTGTATGATGGAAACAGCACAAAGCTAACGGCACAAGAACAGTATTAAACATGATAGCAAATGGGAAGTATTTTTGGTTGTTTTTTTTAACGTGTTACACCCTATCTGAAAGCGTTACATACAGGTTTTGTAAAGGTAATTGGATCCTAACCTTCCCCTGCCCTCGCCACAACGATGCTGTCCTTGACCAAGCGTCCATCCCAGAGAGAGAGAGAGAGAGAGAGAGAGGTGTCATAATTATGGCTGTGTGTCTGTACCGTGTGTGCTCCCTGACTGATGAAGCTGTCGCCTGCTCACATAAACAGTCGCATGTCGCAGACGCATGCCATCTACAGTGACATTGTGGTCACTGATGTTCTGTCGGCCATGAATTAGTCCTCACCTCCCAAACTGCCGCCAATAAAAATACATAACTGGTGACTCGTTGATTAAGTTATAAAATTTGAGAGCGATAGGAATGGAAAATGGGCCAGCCGCCGTGGCCAAATGGTTAGCGTCGCGGACTCCCTAGGGAGGTCGTGGGTTCGATTCCCATCAGTCATGCGAGAGTTTTCTGCCCCGATTGGCTCCTACTCAGAGTTGAGTTTGCTACGGGCTCCACTGGGAAGACTAGCACTACACAATTGAGTTTCATGCACTTAATGGATGCCTCTCTGAGAGTGTTGCTCAAACTTCCTGACCAACACTGCAGATGTCTGTATCTCTCGGGCCTAGTTGACGTCAGGATATATCATGAAGGTAAGCGTAGAGCACAGTCCTGTCACGCAGTCTCAGACTGGAATGGAAATCCGTAGCATCATCTTCATCATCCTCAATCTCATCGATCAGCATTACAAAAAAAAAAAAAAGTCTCAAATTCTGTGGTCCTTCATGCCCTGCCCTCACAGTGACCTCAGTTTCGATGTCCTCGCCACGTCTGTGCCTTGGTTTGATTCCGTCGGGATCACAGGTATCGGCAAATTCATGGGGGCTGTTGTTGGACGGATGTGGGGACGCCCTCCGGAGGGAGAGTACACTCACGCCGGCTCCGCGATTAAGCAATTATTATCGTCAGTAGGGGGCTAGTAGATGGTGTCCTGCTTATGTTGGATCAGAACAGGCACCAATGAACACCACCGAAATGACTCGGCAGCAGTGCAGTGTCTCCTCCGGTGAGTTGCCTCTTGACGGCTTGACATTGACTGCTCCCTGTGGAGTGCCGGTGCCGAGCTATGGCTGTGGACGAGGTGTCGTCGTGGAATGTGAAATGGAAAAGAGAAAAAAAAGAGAACAGAATGACAAAGGTGGAAATCAAATAAGCAATGAAGAAAACATACGTGTGCCACTGTACATTTCTCTGTCTGGTTACAGGAGAAAAAAAAGGAACAAATCTTCATCCTGCAGAAGGAATCATCTGATCCATACGGTGATGCCCACCCTCTCCCAGTCAACCATTTATATTCAAAAACAAGTTCAAGAAGTGTTTGTGTGTCCAGTTTGTTTTGCTTTACCTTTTGCCCTGAGTGTGTCTGTGTGCGTTGATATGCTTTAGCGTGTCTGTGGTAAACTTTAACGTTGGCATTTTCTTGCTATTACAAATGTCAGCACATCCAAAGCCAGCCAAACGATGGACAGTGATGACATCAGCCATCCCCTTGTTGGAGATGCCATCACGTGAACAGGGCAAACGACTTAAATCAAGTTACTGGTCAAGGCTGTCATGTCAGAGGAGCTCTAATTTTGATTTCTTCCTGTCCAGTTAGTACCACACCCTTCTGACAGTGCAAAACAGGCGTGTGACCTGCCGCAAGGCCGGTAATGCTGGACAGGAAAGGACAGCCAACCCTGACTCCCCGATGACGGAGGAGTCGGCAGGTAGTCAGCGCACTGGTACCACAGATCAGCCGAGGAGGAGTGTCCTCTTTCGCTAGTCGGAGTTCCACTATTTATCGAAGTCATTCACCACTTCCTGTTGATATGACTGGTTCTCTGTCTGCCTCCCGGTCACGGGTGAGCTCTCTGTCTGCCGCACTGTCGTTGATAGCGCGTCCAACTGTCAATGTGCAGCGCACACATGGTGGTGGTTTTCCACGCTGGCTACAGCTACTTTCAGGCGCACGGCCGCCCTTGACCAACAGCAGACAGTAACAAGGAAGCATAAGTGGTTCACTGGCGCCGGAAGCTGGGGGAGGGGGGAGGGGGGGAGGGAGAATAAGGCATGGGGAGTGGGAGAAGGGGGGGGAGGGAGAGGAAGGCATGGGGGGGGGGGGGGGGGGGGGGGGGGGGGGGGGGGGGGAGGCGGGGCAGGAGCGATGTTTGATGGAGGTCTGCTCTCTCCATGCTGCCCTGTCGTTTAGCAGTGTTCCAGTGGCGTGGGTTGACACAGCACCCACCAAGGGTGGAGTGGGGGTAGTGAGGAATATCACGCACAGCTTACTGCATGGTTTTGTCTTTGGTCCTCCCACTCCTTTTTCCTTTTCTTTTCCTTTGATTTTTCTCCTTATTTTTCTCTCTTTGTTTTCCTATGTCTCTTATTACCATTTCTTACGTTCACTTCACTTTTCTCCCGTTTTACCACAGAACTAATGTAACACTGTTTGTCCGTCTGTGAATCGACCGATTCTTTGTATGTTTTGTGCTTCGAGTGCGCATATGCATTTTTGGCCGTTGTTTTTGCTTAGTGTTGTGAAGCTTGCTAGTTGCAGGGCTTATGTGGGACGTCACCTTTTGCTGTTCAAGTGTGCATGAGTTCGTAACTTGGGGCGCTTACTTGTACAGTCCTGAATTTGCTTGTTGAATGTTGGAGCTTCTGATATCAGAACTCACCACACAGATCTGTGAGAATTCCCGTTAGGACCCGTTTATGTTTATGACCAGACAGAACTCATCGCAGGGAGTTTGCAGAAAAAAAAAAAATAGCCACAGAGAATAGAGAATCAGTCAATTGAAGATCTGAGAACTCATTTACAAGCACAAGGAACTGATTACATGGGAAGAAAGTCAACAAGATCCCTCACCTCTAGAACTGAAGAAACAATGCAATCCAGGCAATGTTAAAACGGTTTGCATGACAATCGTTGCTTGGAGAGTCATGGAATCCGTCGTTCTTAATCATATAATAATCATATTGTATCAAGAGTATCATGAATACTTCTTGGTCACACGATATAGTTTTCTGTCTTGTAGAGCTTGTGTTCCAGCTTAAAAGCTACAGGTAATGATCCAACGTGAATAGCACGCGCATGCAAATGAACTGACGAGGTCGGTTTCTTAATTTGGATCTGCACACAACACTGCTCATACACACAGGTGAACGAACACACGATGCTGGCATCATCACACCTTGATCTTCCTGCAGGAACATGGTAACTACCGTATTCCAGTTAACTGGAATTCTGCAAGGTGGGTTTTTTTTTTTTTCAATATCGTGTGTGTCAGGACATTAAACGGAATCGCATGCATCCGTGCTTGGTGTCTGTGTTTTGATCTTTGAAGGCATATAAATGACTTGATTGTGGTTGTGTCCTGCTCGCCAGCGTGTTAACTGCATGTTGATCACAACACACGGATACAACTGCATGTTAATGACTGATGTATGCTAATTACACCTGGGCGTACAGATGTACACGCAGTTCTATATTATATCCAGGTTCACAAATAAAAACTAAAAACCGAAAACCAACGCAAAACGTACAATCTGTGGACTTGACTATCGAATGAAAGGTTTAAAGAGGAGCAGGACTAAGCTCGCTGACGCAGTGTTTTCTTTCCTTCTTTCTTTCTTTCTTTTTTTTTTTTTTTTATAAGAGCCCACCAGTTCCAGTGAAGAGAAGCCAACAACTTTTAACTTTAAGGTCTTTTCAAACTTTGGTATTCTCTGGATTAAACAAAATATTGTATACTTTAATTTGTACCCACTTGGAATTTGGCAATGTTGTTTGGTCTCAAGGTGAGGTGGAGGATAAGAATGCCATAGAAGATGCACCTTAAAGAATGATACACCTCATAAAATATAGTCAAGAACCGCGCCTGGAAACAGTAACTTACAAAAAAAAAAAAAAAAAAAAAAAAAAAAAAGGCTGGACACGTTGGCGTGTGTTGAGAGATCCCATAGATACTGATAGATACTATCGTCCTCTTCCCACCTGGCAATGGTCACTGTGGATGGCAGCTAGAAGCACAAGGGACTTGACGATACATTGATTTAGCACCGTACCGACACAGCATTTCTTTGAAATACTACAAATTATACCAGCCTGTATGGTGTCACATGCGTGATGAAAGATGTGATGCTTGTGATGCGGAATGGTTTTCAACTGTGGAGTGTCGTGCGTGGAAGGAAGAAAGGAAAGTGGGGCCTCTCTCTCTCTCTCTCTCTCTCTCTCTCTCTCTCTCTCTCTCTCTCTCTCTCTCTCTCTGTGTGTGTGTGTGTGTGTGTGTGTGTGTGTGTGTGTGTGTGTGTGTGTGTGTGTGCGAGCGTGCGTGCGTGCGTGCGTGCGTGCGTGTGTGTGTGTGTGCGAGCATGCGGGCAAAGGTTCATGTGCGCAAGTGAACATGCACGTGTATGTGTCACGAACGTGCGCGCGCTGTGTGTGTGTGTGTGTGTGTGTGTGTGTGTGTGTGTGTGTGTGTGTGTGTGTGTCCGCTCGCGCGCGTGGGTATGGTCCTCCCCCTCCTCCCTGCCCGGGTACAAGAATCTTCCGACGCCACTGTGGTTAAATTGAGTGCACGGACCAGCCAGTAGCGGAGCTGTCAGTTCTGCCATTCGTCTAAGCGAGAGTCAGGAAAAAACAACAACAACAACAAGCAAACAAAAACACAAAAAAAGGGATTTTGCTGTGGCATTGTTGTCCCGCCTGTCCGAGGAAACCCTGAGGCGTGACAGAGAGGGGCTTAGGCAACTATGGGCCATCCACCACGTTTGTACGCATTTCTTCTTGACTCATGTGACGGCGCAGTCTGCTGCTGCACAATGCACAATTCACAGCAGCTAGCTGCTCACACGAACGACAGATGTCGCGTCATACTGCCAGGCCTGGCACTCCGCTGGACTACAGGCTGACCGCTCTGCCCGCTGTGCGTGCATCACGTGCTGACGGCAGAGATGCTGCACGCTACAACTCTAACTGATTTCGCCATGCCAGTGGAAGACCGTTCCCCTATCGGACATTTTATTTTTCGCAGCGCGCGACGCCCGCGGTGTCAGACAAACATCGGTGACTGTCGCCAGCGAATGGGACCTAACCACGAATGGTGCGGGAAGTAAACAGGACTCCAAGTAAGGCGAATGGCGGGGAAAATGAACAAGACTATCAACCATGAATGATGGGGAAAATGAACAATACTATAAATCATTGAATGGTGTGGAAAATGAACAAGACTATAAACCATTGAATGGTGGGAAAAGTGAACAAGACTCCAAACCATTGAATGGTGGGGAAAGTGAACAAGACTCCAAACCATTGAATGGTGAGGAAAGTGAACAAGACTATAAACCATTGAATGGTGGGGAAAATGAACAAGACTATAAATCATTGAATGGTGGGGAAAATGAACAAGACTATAAACCATTGAATGGTGGGGAAAATGAACAACACTCCAAACCATTGATGGTGGGGAAAGTGAACAAGACTCCAAACCATTGAATGGTGAGGAAAGTGAACAAGACTATAAACCATTGAATGGTGGGGAAAATGAACAAGACTATAAAACCATTGAATGGTGGGGAAAATGAACAAGACTATAAACCATTGAATGGTGGGGAAAGTGAACAAGACTCCAAACCATTGAATGGTGGGGAAAGTGAACAAGACTCCAAACCATTGAATGGTGAGGAAAGTGAACAAGACTATAAACCATTGAATGGTGGGGAAAATGAACAAGACTATAAATCATTGAATGGAGGGGAAAATGAACAAAATTATAAACCATTGAATGGTGGGGAAAGTGAACAAGACTCCAAACCATTGAATGGTGGGGAAAGTGAACAAGATTCCAAACCATTGAATGGTGGGGAAAATGAACAAGACTCCAAACCATTGAATGGTGGGGAAAATGAACAAGACTATAAACCATTGAAATGGTGGGGAAAATGAAAAAGACTCCAAAACATTGAATGGTGGGGAAAGTGAACAAGACTCCAAACCATTGAATGGTGGGGAAAATGAACAAGACTCCAAACCATTGATGGTGGGGAAAATGAACAAGACTATAAACCATTGAATGGTGGGGAAAATGAACAAGACTCCAAACCATTGAATGGTGGGGAAAGTGAACAAGGCACCAAACCATTGAATGGTGGGGAAAGTGAACAAGACTCCAAACCATTGAATGGTGGGGGAAATGAAAAAGACTATAAACCATTTAATGGTGGGGAAAATGAACAAGGCTATAAGCCATTGAATGGTGGGTAAAATGAACAAGACCATTAACCATTGAATGGTGGGGAAATGAACAAGACTATAAATCACTGAATGGTGGGGAAATGATCAAGACTAGCTTTATAAACCATTGAATGATGGGGAAACGAACAAGACTCTTAAACCATTGAATGATAGGGAAACGAACAAGACTCCAAGCCATTGAATGGTGGGGAAAGTGAACAGGACTCCAAACCATTGAATGGTCGAGAAAGCGAACAGGACTCCAAACTATTGATGGTAGGGAAAATGAACAGGACTCCAAATCATTGAATGGTAGGGAAAGTGAACGGGCCTCCAAACCACTGAATGGTGGGGAAAGTGAACAAGACTCCAAGCGAGGTGAACGGTGGGTAAAGTGAACAGGACTCCAAGCCAGGTGAATGGTGGGGACAGCGAGGCGGGATACCGATCCTGCCCTCTGCACTCTAGGTCTCTGCCACTGCCGACTGTGGCGTCCCAGTTACTGGCTCCTGGGAGGGCACGGGGCTGGGAGGCCTGGCTCAGTGGTACGGCATATAGTTGGTAGTCAGACGTTGGCAGTTTGAATCCCACTGTGTAGTGCTTAACGTCACCAAAAATGTCCTGTGCTGGCCGCCGAGTTTAACGTTTTGTCGTTCTGATGGTGTGAGTGTAGTGTAACCTCCCTCTCTCTCCCCTCTCCCCTTGTCAGATGGCCATCCCCATCACCTTTGGTGGGGGAAGTCGAGGGGGGGAGGGGGAGGGGGGCTACGGGATTATTGAATGCCGGACGGAGGAAGGTGATAAAAGGTTCCATACCCATTATCCCTCCCCTGCTCCTCCCCCCCCCCCCCCCCCCCCCCCCCCTTCCTCCCGGCCCCTTTTTGGAGAATTAACTGTCTAAAAGTGTCTCTTTCTTTAAACGTCACAGCACTTTTTTCTTCTCCAACTTTGGATGGATTCGATCTCCCCTTCCGCCCCACCACCCTCCTCTCCCTCACGAATACTTGAGAGTAGTAATGACGAAGGTTCAAAACCACAACGTCAAACCAAAGCATTACCCACTACGCCACTGTTAACGGCGAGTTGACTGCTCAGTGAGTTTTACCTGATCTTAGCCGACAGTAAATTACACACAAGGAAGGTAACTCTTCCTCCCACGACGACATGATAACAGGCCTGTCACTTCGAACGAATGCTGTTTACGACACCAAATCGCCCAGCAGAAATGACAACAATGGGGTGGTTTGCTGTGTATACATGCTTTTGATTGGTCTGAACAGGTTAATGTGGAGGCGGTTATCTGAATCATTATCATCTTGTCTGTCTGTCTGTCTGTCTCTCTCTCTCTCTCTCTCTCTCTCTCTCTCTCTCTCTGAGTGCATGTGCGCGCGCGCCAAAGTATGCCTCGCTTTCGCCTTCAGGGTTTCGAACGCTTGATTTCCTTTTCTTCCTGCTCGTTGTCCTTCCCTCCAGCTTACGCCCCACCCCACCCCCCACCTCTCTCCCCCACTCCACATCCCCCGTCCTTCCCGCCACACCCCTCCCCTCTTCTAATTTCCCCCACCCCATCCCATTCTCTGTTTCCACTCCCTTTTTTTTTCTCTACTCGACAAACCTTTTTCACAATGACGTTTCCCCTTTTAGTCCTTTCTCTGATACGTTTTTTCTCCCTTTGTGCCCCCAAGCCCCACCCCCACCCCCACCCCGAACCTGCCATTCACACCCACCAGAAGCAGTTTAAGGTCACGGTGACGACATGGAAAACTACTACAGCCCGTCTGACCACCAAATGACCCTGTTCGCCAAGGCAGCCGACTGTATAAGCCCGACTCGTCAGGCACCGGCGCGCACATGTTGCTAGCTGCCTCGGTCTGTGAACATCGGGAGAGAGAGAGACAGAAGGACGGACGCCGGCTACTGACTTGAGCTGAGAGGAAAAAGAGAAGAAAGACTGAGCGAGCTTGCAGACATTCCTGCCCCCCACCCAGCTCACTTTGTCTTCGTCTTCCTAGTGGTGCGGATTCGAGTTCACTTCTCCTGACGCTTACCAGCGCTCGGAGTCACCGGCCTTTTGAATTTTGGCTAGATTTGAGGCCTTTTGTGGTGTAAGGTGATGGTCTGAATTCATTTTGTGTTCGATTTGTTTGAATAAGTGTTGTGTTGCTGATGAATCTCTCTCTCTCTCTCTCTCTCTCTCTCTCTCTCTCTCTCTGTCAGTGATGTCGTCATCACGTTCTTTCCAGAACATTCCATGAGTAGAGCGGCAAGGGGTACTCGTTGACTAAATGCATGTAAGTTTTGTGGTGGTATTGATTTTTTTTTTCTTCTTCTTTTCGTCAGTGTGACTTGTTCCGAATATGGTTTGCTGAATTATATGGTAGTGTAAATGTATGATTTTCATATTTATCCTGTGAAATACTGTTTCAGTAGCGTTACCGTTTTCGGAATCATTCTTCTCTGGTTTTGAGGTATGCGATCATCAGTATGCGCCGGCAATTTTAGGATATTGCACTAAATTACTGGCTGTTTGAAGTTATACTTACCGGATGAACAGTTGTGTGTGTGTGTGTGTGTGTGTGTGTGTGTGTGTGTGTGTGTGTGTAAACTTAAATAATTTGATTAGGGGTTTTCCAAATATACACTAAACGGTATAAATGGGGCTTCCCCCCAGCCCCCAACCCCCACCCCTCTCTCTCTCTCTCTCTCTCTCTCTCTCTCTCTCTCTCTCTCTCTCTCTCTCTCTCTTTTTTTTTTTGTAATAATGTAGACCTTCTCAATGGTTTATTTAGAAAATAGGAATTGATATTTCACAAGTACAACTCTTAAACAAAAATGAGTCGTCTTACAGCATTCTCATTTCATTTAAAAGAAGAACGATTTTAGACTTAAAACTGCATCCGTAAAAGTTCGTTTTTTTCTATAAGTGAAAACCTGGTTTAAATGCTTCTAAAAAAAAAAATTAATGTGATCGACTGGCATGTGAGGTTTTGTACGCTTTGTGTGCGTGCGTGAGAGAGAGAGAGAGAGAGAGAGAGAGAGAGAGAGAGAGAGAGAGAGAGAGAGAGAGAGAAGTTTTATCGGTTTTATAATCTGGTGGTCTACTGTAATAACGATTTGTACACGCGCGTACACAGATGGTGAGAGAGCATTCGAGTTATACACGAGGCTATAAAGTTCTGTACAGTAATAGGATCATTTAATGTTCCATGTAATTGCTTCCACGTCGGCAGTTAGTTGATAGTCAAGGACAACCCTTGTGATTGCTTTTACTCGGGAATATGAACCGAAACCTACATGTAAGCTTTGTGATAATAAAAGGGATTTATGAAATAATAACTGGTGACCAGAATAGATATACATATTTTTAAATGAAGCAAAGCACATGAACATCTATGTATTTGTCTGCTTACAACCTGTTTTTTTTTTTCAACAATTATTTGTTTTTTTTCCATTCTTAGATGGGAAAAAACTGAGGACAAAGAAAAAATTAAACTTGAGAGGAAAATTGGATTGAAAAGTACAGGAAATGCAAACATTGGACACAAAATACGTGGATTTACTCAACTGGGTGGTTCAGTTATGACACTTTTTTTCATTATATGTATGAAAAATAAGGGAGAAACAGAATGGAAGGCGGAGAAATTGGGACTAACAACCCACAGGATATGGAAGCATTCCGCTTCTGCTAAAACAGTGAAATGTCACCCTCAGCTTGAAGTTGAAATTGATTATATTCCTGTGTGGTGGTCATCCACTGAGTGTGCCGATGGCCACTGAATCCAGGAAGCGATGACGTGTCCAGTATGACAACACTTGTATGCGTGGACATGTCTGTATACAAAAGGCTACCAGTCATTTCAGTTATTACAACACTGGCCATTTAGAGAGAGAGAGAGAGAGAGTTTCCTTCCTTCCTTCTTTCTTTCTTCTTCTCTTTTCTTTTTTTCTTTTCTTTTTTTCTTTTCTTTTTTTTTTTTTTTTTTTTTTTTAAATCAAATCCCTGTGAGGGGATGTGTTGGAATCGCTTCCCCCCCCCCCCCCCCCCCCCCCCCCCCCCCCCAGTCTTTGACGTGTCGACAGTCGGATGAATCCAAAAACTGCCGTGACCTTTTTACTTTTCACTCTTGCATCTCGTAGTCTGCTCTGCTTTACTTTACCCACCCCACCCACCTCCCCTATTTTCACAGTCTGCTCTCTCCTTTCCTTTTCTTCTTTTTTATGCTTTCTACAGTCATTATATATCTACAATCACGTTCTGAGATCCTAACATGTCCGCTCGGTGTAACGGGAGGGTTGAGGTGGAGGTAGGGAGTGGGGAAGGGGGAACGTCGCTTCGTCTTCAGCGCACAACTGTTCTTTTCCTATCTGCCACTTCTCTCTCTTCTACCTCAATGGTGAAACAAGTACCGCAGTGCCGACTAAGGGTACTGTTCCTGACTCAAGAACAGAGAGTCTACGCTGCTTTCTGGAGTTTGCTATCTCCCCCACCCCCCCCCCACCCCCTACTGCCTTCATCCCTTACCCCCCATCTCATTCCCCAGCCACCCATCTCTCTCTCTCTTTGGCATGGACAAGAAGCGGTAGGTACTGGCGTTGTGCTCAAATTCGTCTTCATTCCTGACAGGGGGAATAAACGGCTCCCCGAGAACAGCACATTATACCCTCCCTCTACATGAAGTCAGGAATTCTCTCCGTGAAGTCCACAACTCTCTCTCTCTCTCTCTCTCTCTCTCTCTCCCCGAGCTATTAGTAAACCCCTCCTCTCCACCCCCTGCTCAGTTAGTTGGGCGAGTCCCAAAATGGTCTTCGAGATCTCATCTCATCCTTCGGTGGCTGTTGGGAGAGTCTAATGCGTTGGTGTGGGTTGGCAGGGTGTGGGGTTCTTTGAACCGCGCTGTTGCTAGCGTGTCGTTCGCTTTCCGACCTTGCCTGCAGCAATGCGTTCTCTCTCTGCCCATGATTTTTTCATCATGCACGATCGATCAGAACTTGGGTGACCTCGGTGAGTGGTGGACAGAGCAACACTGACCGCCGTGTAATTGGCCGTCGGCCGGTTTCCAGGGGGCAGTAAGCGATGACCGGTGTCGCCAGAGCAGCACGAGATGGGAGAAAATGGCCGCGTGCTTTTCCATTGGTTGGCGGAGGTAGTGACGTCAATTAGGGAGTAGCGCGCGGCTGATGTGTTTTGGTGGGCTTTCGTAATGTGTCTGGCTTGCCTGCATAGTCTGTCTTTGTGTTATTGGGATCGTGTGTGTGTGTGTGTGTGTGTGTGTGTGTGTGTGTGTCCAATTACAAGTACGATTATATGCAGAAAAAGCTCCATGAGAATTCAGATTGATAGAATAACTTACATGTATAGTTGCACTACTGTGAGGCCCTGAAATACTTCCATCGAAACGTTGCTGATTAACCTGGAACACATTTTCATAATCCTTTTAGTCTCAGTCTTCCTCTCTTCCTGTCATCAGGAAATTCTCTCTCTCTCTCTCTCTCTCTCTCTCTCTCTCTCTCTCTCTCTCTCTCTCTCTCTCTCTCTCTCTCTCTCTCTCTCGCTCGCTCGCTCGGTCGCTCGCTCGCTCGCTCGGTTGGAGTAAAATAAGTTTCATGGTTATGATACGAATCTACTCAAACACACACACACACACACACACACGCGCGCTCGCGCGCGCGCACGGACGCACGCACGCACGCACACACACATGCCTATACACATACATCATAGTATACATTAGTCATAATCCCTCCCCCATCCCCACCTCCACACTCCTTCCCATTTCCTGTCACCTTTTTTTTCCGCCATGAAACGCCAGTGGAATTGCCACCGTGGAAAAACACCACAGCTGGAAGGAAAAGCCCAAACTCCACCGCTAACCTTTCTCCTCTCCCCACCTCTCCCTTCCCCTCGCCCTCTACCGGCGCGGCGTACAAAGCAATCTGCCACCCAATCGTTGACCCTTTAAGCCAGCTGGCCGGTGGCTCGCGGAACCCAGTGCCGCGCCGATCGATCTTGTGGACGCAATCCACGGTCCGGGGAGAGTGTCCGGTCCACATGTCCGGCCACACCACCTCCCGCCACCAATTAGCACGATCGATCTCGGTCCGCCTTGACGCAATTTGGAATGGAAACAGGGATTAGGTCTTATCTTAGCTTGCACGGACGTAACCTGTTTCGTGGTATGACCTTTCCCTTTGCCAAAAAGGGCTTTTTCCATGATGTAGAGTAAGTGGGATTAGTCGATCTGGGTTGGGGTTAATCCTGATCGATCTCTTTGGGCTTAATCGCATGCTGGGAAAGGGTATTTAGGTTGTATGTCACCGAGTGGCTTGTTGATGTTGTTGTTGATTGATGGCGGTAGTAGTGGTAGTGATGATGGTGGTGTTGTAATTGGTTCTCCCTCTGTTAGTCATCTGGGAAGTATTTTTTTAGTACTTTGCTTTCATGTCTGTTCTTTGTGACGTCGGCGGAAGACTTGTTTGTGTTTTGTATGTGTGGTAAGTACGCGTGACGTTCTGCTTCGTTTCGCGGTCTTTGGGATTCACGAAATCGTGAATCGCCCCTCAACATGGCGTCGAGGTTTATGGCGAAGTGACTGTCACACGCACATTCTGTCACGTGCTCAGGTACAGGCGGACGTGTGGTCACGGGGAACACTGCCCCGGCCTCCACCGTGACACCTTGCCACGAGCGTTTCTCTTACTTCTTTTTTTTTTTTCATGTTTTTCCCCCTATTTCCATTCTTATTCATTCCTTTTGTTATTTTCTTTTCTCTTTTTTTCTGTCTTTTTGTTTTTTCCCCCCGTTGTTTTCCTTATTTTTTTCTTTTGTCCTGCTCCGTCTTATTCCCCCCCCCCCCCCCCCCCCCCCCCCCCCCCCCCCCCTGCCTTTCTTTTTTCTTTCTTTTCTTTTCCTTTTGTCTGTTTCCTTTCCTTTTTCATGTTTATTTCCGTCTTTTATCCGTCTTTCTTTCCAATCATTCATTCCTTCTCAATCTCTTATCTGCTTTCTTCTTCCTCTCTTCCCCAGGGTAAGTGGCCATTACAGAAAACATGACCGGGGGGGGTGGGGGGTGGGTGGGGGGGGGGAGGGGAGGTGTGCCCGGTGGGCGGGAGACGGAGGGGGTGGGGGATAGGGAGCGTCTTTGTGGGCCGCAGAAAACAAGTTAAGAAAACAACAGCGACAGACCAGTACGAAAACCAAGCCCCTCTGGCGCCCACTACATTGTTCTGACCTTTGACCCCGGGGCGCCCAATCCGCCTCAGCCGTCACAGTGAAGAGAGGATGACCACAATGGAACTGACCGGTCTGAGTTGTTTTGACCATACCCTCGCGAGGCTATTTGTAGTCCTCTTTTGTTCCGTTTTTACTGTGGAATACCAGACGGCTGACCCGCAGGTACAAACAGTATAATTACGTGACCAGACTGTGTAATTAACAAGTTGAGACACAGACGCATTGGATGTTTTTCTATTTTTCGCGCCGGATCTCTGTTTACGGCGAGGGACAAATCCAATAAACACCTACATTACGTAGCCAAGAGTTCAGACGTCTGTACCAGCCATCTGGCGTTAAAAACACTCTCTTTCTTTGAAATGCTCTCCCTCACTGCTGTATTGTAAAGTTTAGAAGCGGATCAAGGACTGGAAGAGTTCTTCAATACTGGATAATGCTTGTGGACGTGCGATTTGAAGGAGCCAAAAATTCTCTCGTAAATTGGTGAAGTCAGTTCCCGTTCACCGAATATAAAATCACCAAGCAGGTGCCCTTAGACAACAGAATTTACACGTGAACGTGCAGTTCGAATTTCACAAGCTGTTTGCCACTGATGCAGGTAACCGCTTGGAACAGTACCAATGATTGTGAGCCCTGCTGCAGAGGTTTAAAAAACGCCAGAGAGTAAATTCAATACGAGATGTACAAAATTGTATATTCTGGGCACATAGTATTGTCTGCACATTTATGATGATTATGTCCGAATGAGGATGTTTGGTCAAAGGGGTCGTTGAAAGATTTTAAAATCTGCCTTCTACTTTTGTGAGTTTCTGACTGGAACAATTCACTGAAGTAAGAGAAAGTTGGAAACAATATAATGGCACATTGAAGATTCCAATGACAACGTGGAATGACAAAGTATTCAGTGACGATGTGGAATGACAAAACAGTTTATGTACTTCTTGATGCACCCAAAACATGTTTGTGTAAGTCGTTTACGGCAGTTCCTTAAGACTGAGCGTCTCGAATGATACACTCACAGACTGATCATTTGTCAGGATTATTTTCTTCGGATGTTAGAACCAATCTGACAATGACGAATTTTTCCGAGAATTGCTTGCTGCTCCGAATGTTGGTACCAGTCGAAAGGAAGCAACTGCGGAGTGGGCGTTTCTGGTCATCAAAGAGGTTTAATGGTGCGAACGTGGCCGAGCGCAGAAGTGACTGTAAATCCGTGATATCTGAGCGAAATGGAAGACTGTGTCTCTCCCTGGGTACTGTGTGGTTTCCTCTGCTCCTATGGGCAAGGTTTCACGTAAGGCTTCTTACAGACTGGCATCAGAGGGAAGTGTGGGCAGAGAGCGTGCAATGTCGTAAGCACACACATGTTCTCCAGCCGGAAGAAACTCACAAGCGTCTCCCTCTCTCTCTGTGTCTGTCTGTCTGTCTGTCTGTCTCTCAAACACACACACACACATGTACGCGCACACACACACACACACACACACACACACACACACACACACGCACACACGCACGCACACCAACACACACACACACACTATACGACAAACATTTTAAATTTATCTGTCAAACAAACCCACCTTCAAAAGCTTTTTTTTTTTTTTTTTTTTTAAAGTTTGTCAGCTTCTCTTCAGCTGAACACTCAGCAACGAATATTTCACAGGGCATGACATAGTGTGGGAACACCCCAGACCCGCCGAGTCTATCAGGATCCACAATGTCACAAGGCATGTCACGACACTGGAACATCCCAGACCGGTCTATGCTCGTTCGGTCCTGCCATGAGTCCGTTTCAAAAGAAAGCCAGTCAGTCAGTCAGGGGGCAGGCAGCAGTAGGGGAGATGCTAGTCAGGTCGACATCAGACGGCCTCGTCACATGGCGAAACTCCCATTCCGAAGAGGCCTGCACACTTTATAGCAGTGAGTTGTTCGACCCTCTTCCCATGCCACGCGATGAAGGACACCACGACACCACGCCTTCAGACAGTTGCATGTTACCACCAACTGCAGGACTGATGCACACAATTATCAGTGAGATCGCTGGCCTTCTGTTTAGTGTCTGTTTCTTTCAGCTGTCAGCACTGCGCCCCACGGGTTCAATCGCAATAGAATAACTCCATCAAAAAAAAAAAATGTTTACCAAGTTTCATTTTGTTCCGTGCACTTCTCGTCTGCTACTTGCTGGGCAAGCGAGGCATCGTCACGTGACTACCACGCGGCGTCGTTCATCGGGTCATGTCGCGAAATGGAAGAAATGCATTTTGCCAGACGAGAGCTTGTCGTGAAACGAGTTCTCCCGTGAAATAGCTTCAAAGTCTGTTCCTGACAAAAGTTACCAGACGGGAATCACAGTGAATGTTTGTTTGTTTTTTTTTCAAGCAAATTTCAGCTTGAAGTACTTTTTTTTTTCTTTTTTTTTTTTTTTTTTTTTTTTTTTTCCCTTGTTGCGCTGTTCGTGTGACATTACCACTTAATGTACATGCATTCTGCTCGTTTGTTTTGGAGAGGGGAAAGCCGGGGGGCAGGCGGGGGGGGGGGGGTTGCATGAGACCTTCGTTGAAGAAAAAAAAAAAAACTGCAGGTGAGAGATTCTCGGCAAGTGAGAAGTAGGCCAAAGTATAGCAGCTAGCAAAAGCGGCTTTTTTTTAAAGTTAGAAGTTACATATTATGAATTCTAATTGTACAACAATGGACAGCTGAAATGATTCAAGGAAAAGAAAATACTCGTTAAGTTCCGTCGATCGCCCCCCCATATTGCTTGCGCTTCTCTCACGCCTTGTTTTTCTTCTGACAAGCGCGACAGAGCTGCTCACTGCTAACGCATTTTCTCTTGACTTCCGTGCGAAAAAAAAAAAAAAAAAAAAAAGAGGTTCTGGGCCCAACTGCCACAGTCGGTCAGGGTTATCAGACCTGCAGACGCGTCAAGCCGATTCCCCCTCACACCAACATCGGGGTGACCGGGTCGGAGTTTAACGCTTTCCCAAGACACGCGCGCGCCTGGTTTCTTTCTCACAGTGTGCAGTGTGGTAAACTACTCCTTGTCAGCTGAAGACAAACCTATTGTCGGTGAGAGAGAGCTGTCAAGTCTTGTTTCACATCCGGGACTGACTACCCTGACGCGGTGAAACGGTGACACATTTAATGCCACGCTTGTTCATCTCTTTCCTAAAGTCACTGCACCTTTTATCCGTTTCAGCAGATGAAGTGTTACATCAGGGTCAAGTGCGACGTTTTTCGGCAAGGTTCTTTAGATAAGGCCTTAAGAAAATGGGGGTCAACTACTGACCTAATCTCTCCTCACCAACCGACCTCCACCACCACCCCACCCACTTCCGAAGAAAGGAAATAGCGGTACTTGCGTCTTTGTTCATCTGCTTGCCTGACATAGCCCCTCTCCCTCCCTCCCTTCCTCTCCCCCTCCACCTAAAGCTACTCAGTGTCCCCTCCTTTCCCTTTCCCTCCCCCGTCCACACGGACTGAATGCCTGCATAATAAATGCACACGCATTCCTGAGCATGCACGCACCCCCCCCCCCCTCTCTCTCTCTCTCTCTCTCTCTCTCTCTCTCTCTCTCTCTCTCTCTCTCACGCAAACGCATGCACACACACGCACTCTCACACACAGACATACGTACACGCGTGCGCGCGCCCACACACACACACACACACACACACACACACACACACACACACACACACACACACACACACACACACACACACACACACACACACACACACACACACACACACACACACATTCTGTGCCAAGTGCACCCAGGATGTCGATAGAGTTGTGTACATAGTGTCTTTCTTTGCTTTATTTATATCAATCAATCTTTGGCACAACTGGGTCTCCCGTGCACCCCTCCTCGGACCATCTCGGTCACACACTTCAGACGGACAGAGAGAGACAGATTGAATATTGTTTGAGTGCATTTTTACGACCGGGATAGAGAGGTGTGAGAGAGAGAAAGAGAGAGAGAATGAATATTAAACGACTCTGCATTTTCACGACCGGAAGAGTCAGAGAGAGTGAGAGGGGTGGAGGTGGGGTGGGGGGGGGAGTAGTGTTGAAAAAAAAAAAAAAAAAGTTCACGGTGATTAATAACATGAGTACCTGGTGGAAGTCCAAGCCCCCCAAATATCACTGTTAGAGGACGTTGTGGCGCGTGCAGTTAACTTCAGAAAGTAACATCTCCGACAGTTACAATGAATGGCATTGTTTCTTCTCTAGTAACTGTCATGGCGAACATTCTCTCGGGCGAAAATCAGGTGAAGATAAAACGCTATACAGAATTAGGGCACGAGCACATAGTCTTAAAGAGAGAGAGAGAGGGGGGGGGGGGGGGGGGGGGGGGGGGGGTGGGGGGGGGTGGGAAGGAGAGAGAAAATCTGTGTGTGTGTGTGTGTGTGTGTGTCTGTGTGTGTGTGTGTTCCTTGCTCTGGGTGGCCTACCTGTCATTGTGAAGTACCGTATCATCTTCAACGCTTTCATTCAAACCGACACCACTAGCTGTTCGTGGCGGTCTGGTCTGATAACGGTATCTAGGTCTAGGTTTAAGTCCTACGCAAACCCTCTTGACCCAAAACTAGTTTTTTCAGGTAACAGTGACCCAGATATGTAGAAAAAGCTACGACTGAAACAACTAGCTATAAAAGAGCAAGCGCAGAAACTTTGGAATCACCGCAGCGACCACTCACTGAGGGCTTTTTTTCATTCTGAGGATAATCTTCCTGTGTCTGCTTGAACTTCTCATTCACGTTTTCAGGTGAAAAAAAAAAGGTTTCGAGTACATTTTCTGTGCTTATAAGAACGTTGGACTGAAACACAGAAATCAGAAAGTTTAGGCGATTACACACTGAAAGTCATACACATCGAAAAGCCTTTCTCTGTGTTTTAGTGAAAAATGTGGAACGCCAGGCAATGTGTCCATGGTATTACCGGACTTCGAAACTGACATCTGTCAGTATTGTTGCCTCTGCAAGTTTCGTTTTCGCTAAAATCAATACTTTTTTTTCTAAAGGCATAGCAAATGAGTTGCAGTACAAACAGTTTTTTATCCCTTTGGGCTTCGAGGTATTGAAAATGGACACATTTTATCCCGCGCATTACTTTGTTTAATTTAACAAGGTCGGTATCTGAGCTTTAAAAAAAAGCCAGTTAGTGGGTATTGTCTCTGTGACATGTATGCGTTTATTTTTTGAGCAGCATACTCAGCTCCTCGAAAGATAAACAGGTGTTAACTGGTGAATCTCTTCTCCGAAGATGCTCTACTTTATTTTTTTTTTAATTAATACATATGTATTTGAGACAAAACTTGTGGCGAAGAGCCAGTGCTGATTTTGCAACCTATCACCTAGCATACACATAAGGAAAAGAAACAGAGAAGAAACCAGAAATTTCCCTAGAAAGGAAAATCTTACGACTTTTTGCTGAACTTTCGCTCAACATGGCCAGACAACAGTGGGAAACGTGCAAATTCAAAAATAACATTTTATTCCAGATAAGCAACACCCCCTCCCTTTTTTTCCCTCCAAACGTACTCTGACTAGTAATATTGTTCAAAAATGTGGTGTGCCCAGTGGGCAATATTAGTGCTAGGAAACCCTACACACGCACACTCAGAGACAAAGATTAACACTTTTCGAGCTGCGGACCGCCTTCGCAATGTCAGTGTTGTTCTTTCAGACACACGGACATCAACTATGACGGTCAACTACTCGGCCAAGGCCAGCGTGGTCACGGGGCTGCTGGACGGCCGGCCGGACGAGGGCCACAAGACGACGGAAGTGAGGATCGTGGACGGGGACGACGACGACTCGCTGCAGGCGGAGGACCGTCACACGTGGGGCAGCAAGAGAGAGTACCTGCTGTCTGTTCTGGGCTTCTCCGTTGGGGTCGGCAACATCTGGCGCTTCCCCTACCTCTGCAACAGGAATGGCGGGGGTGAGTGGTCATCACACTGTTAACCTTCTTCTTCTGTTCTTTGATAGTGGAACATGAACGGCCAGGGTGAGAGCCCTTCAAACTTGTGACATTTGTCGTTTTCGTGT
>JADBJO010001188.1:182500-192500 GCA_016801955.1 Conus betulinus
ACACATTCTGCTTATCTCTGTATCGGGATCACACCCTCGTCCTCACCCCGTCACTCTTCCCCCTGCCCCTCCCCGCCTCTCCCTTTCTCTGTTTATTTTGTTCTTCAGCTGGGGCTTCGAAAATCCAGCTTCGGTTAGATTGTGGTAATAATGTAACCATCATTTCTTGATCTATTCATATTTATTTCTTTATTTTTCATAGTTATGTTGTTGGTTTTCTTACTTTTCAGTCCCAGCATTAAGGTGACCGCATGTCGTCTTCAGGGAATAACCTTACCCTCAGGAAATAACCTTACCCTCAGGGAATAACCTTACCCTCCTTTTCTTTTCAGGCGCTGGAGCGGCCATGAGCGTGATGGCGACGATCGTGTTCTGGTACTATGCGGTGATCATGAGCTGGTCGCTGTACTACATGGTGTCCTCCTTCCAAAGCACCGTGCCCTGGACCCGCTGTGACGGCTGGTGGAACACTGACCACTGCACCAACAGCGTCTACCGCACGCAGCCAGGGGACGCCGGCCTCAACGGGACGTCCTCCCCGGCCAATTTCACCTCCACGGCGGGAAACGCTGTGACCACGACCATGGCGACGGTGCTGAATTCTAACGGCTCTTTGGGAGGTAGGGTGTGTGTGTGTGTGTGTGTGTGTGTGTGTGTGTGTGTGTGTGTGTGTGTGTGTGTGTGTACCTGTCTGTCTGTCTGTCTGTCTGTCTGTGTTATGGGTCAATTGTGAGGAGCATTGGAGACTGAGGGAAGGAAAGGGGTGAGTAGGAAACAGGATTTGTGTGTGTGTGTGTGTGTGTGTGTGTGTGTGTGTGTGTGTGTGTGTGTTAGTTAGTGTTAGTGTGTGTGTGTGTGTGTGTGTGTGTGTGTGTGTGTGTGTGTTAGTGTGTGTGTGTGTGTGTGTGTGTGTGTATGTGTGTTAGTGTGTTAGTGTTAGTGTGTGTGTGTGTGTGTGTGTGTGTGTGTCCGGAGCTGGCCCCACCACCAGTAACGCCCTCAAACGCAGACAGCTCAACTCGTTGGCCAGACATTAGTCACCTGTTCATTCTGTCATGACCCCTGCCTGACCTTAGAGCCTCCGGTCATAGCATAGAGCGGCCACTGGCTGTCGCCTAGAATAGCATGCACATCTGTATTCCACACCACCAGGCTGCTAAGTAACAACGACACGTGCCGTCCCTTGTGTTTCAGCGGCCTACAATGTCACCAGCAATGAAACCGCCACCAGGCTGGTACCAGCTGCTGAAGAGTTTTGGCAGTAGTAAGTAGGCTCAACGCTCTCTCTCTCTCTCTCTCTCTCTCTCTCTCTCTCTCTCTCTCTCTCTCTCTCTCTCTCTCTCTCTCTCTCTCTCTGTCGTTTGCTCTTTCTCTTGGTGTGTTTGTATACTTTTTTGTCACTTGCAAACGTGTGTGCGCACCAAAAAAAAAAAAAAAAAAATTCCGACAGGCATTGAAAAAAGTACCACGGCTAAACTCCCGCTTCTGTCTCTCTCTGTTGTGTGTCCTCCAGACGCAATGTGCTGCAGGTTTCTAGTGGGTTTTACCAGACGGGAGACCTGGTCTGGTATCTAGCCATAGCGCAGGTCGCCGTCTTCGTTGTCATCTTTTTGGCCCTCCTCAAAGGCGTCAAGACGTCCGGAAAGGCAAGTTCTTCGCATCCCACCCAGATCCACGGTACCCACCCCCCACCCCAACACTCTCAAGCCCTCCACCTTCCGAAAATTCCCCCCCCCCCCCTCCCCTCCCACCCCCACAGAGTGCTTTCAAAAAAAAAGTGATTGAGCATTTTTTGACGATTCACACGTTGTGTGGCAGGCAAGTTATTGCATTGCTGTGACTTGTTTGTTTGTTCGTCGTGTTTTTTTTTTTTTTTAACACGTTGGAGTCATTGTTCTTGGACAATGTCTCTATGCACTCTTGAGGAAAAGCGTGGCAGGGGAGATAATTCTCTCCATGCCATTCTTCCATCCTCTCTCTCTCTCTCTCTCTCTCTCTCTCTCTCTCTCTCTCTCTCCCTCTAACTTTCACGCTGCTGTGTATGCCTTGTGCAGGTGGTGTATGTAACGGCCACTGCGCCCTACGTGTTGCTGACAGTTCTGCTGGTGCGAGGAGCCACCTTGCCCGGAGCTGGCAGGGGGATCCTGTTTTACATCACTCCTGACTTCGAACGCTTGTTGGATGCTAAAGTAAGCGGTTATGATTGTGAGGGTAGGGGTGGGGTTTGTGATGTGTGTGTGTGTGTGTGTGTGTGTGTGTGTGTGTGTGTGTGTGTGTGTGTGTGAGAGAGAGAGAGAGAGAGAGAGAGAGAGAGAGAGATGCTTGCGTGCAACTAGATGTGCGTGACGTGTTTTTGATGAAGAAATTTGTGATGAAAGATTTGTTTCTTGCGAGTTTAGTTTTCTTTAGAATTAAGAGCGAAACACAGAATTCGCATGAATGACAGTCATATTTCTTGGACGTGTGTACGATCTGACTGATGAAAAACAAACGGACAAACGAAAAGCTGGTTGAAGTATTGGATCAAATTACCTCGCAAAAATATGAGTTTTTGTTTTTTGTTTTTTTTGTTTTTGTTTTTGCATATTATTTATTATGACAGGGATTTCTGCTGTGTATTGACGGAATCATTTGGGTATTTGTATTTAGTGTTTACAGGTGTTAGCACAGTGTTTACATGTGTTTGCACAGTGTTTACAGTTGTTTGCACATGTTCACAGGGGTGGATAGAGAGAGCGGTAGAGATACCCATTCAGATTTTTGCACTGTGTATACAGGTGTGGGTGGAAAGCAGATGCTTATGCTGCGTGTTCACAGGTGTTTTACATTGTGTGTTTTACAGTACAGGTACTATCATTCAGGTGTTTGTACTTGTGTTTGCAGATGTTTATCCTGTGTTTACAGGGGTGGGTAGAGGCAGTCATGCAGATTACTCACGCTGTGTTTACAAGAGTGACTGAAGACAGCCATTCAGTTGTTTGTTCCGCACAGGTGTTTGTGCTGTGTGTTCAAAGGTGTGAGTGGAAGGAGCCGTACAGAAGTTTGTACCGTGTTCTTGCGGTGTGTGTGTATGTGTGTGTGTGTGTGTGTGTGTGTGTGTGTGTGTGTGTGTGTGTGTGTGTGTGTGTGTGTGTTTTACAGGGGTGTGTGCAGTTCTGCACAGGTGATTGTGCAATATGTTTCCAGGTGAATGTGTGGAGGCGGGGTGTTTGTACCGTGTGTGTTCACAGGCGTTTGTATTGTGCGTAGACAGGTGTGTGTGTGTGTGTGTGTGTGTGTGTGTGTGTGTGTGTGTGTGTACAGTGATATACAGGTGTGTGTCTCCACTGTGCTTCCAGGTGTGGGTGGAGGCAGCTATTCAGGTGTTCTACTCTCTGGGACCTGCCTGGGGACCCGCCATCACCTTGGCTTCCTACAACAAGTTCCATAACAACTGCCTCAGGTCAGTACACTCACTGTGATCGGGAAGGATGGTGACTGTTAGTCTGTGTCTTCCACCACTCCTCCTCTTCTTCTTCTTCTTCTTTATCCCTTCTTCTTCTTCTTCTTCTTCTTCTTCTTCTTCTTCTTCTTCTTCATTATCATATTTTTCTCGTCCGTGTTATTTTACTTCTTAATAATTTTCTGATTATTCTGATTTTGTTTCATCTGCTACCTCAGTGCTATTGCCATCGCCATAGCGTTGTGGTCGTTGGGAGTGAAGGTAGCTGAACTGGTCCATTTCATTATCAGCCTGAATTTGTTCATATTGTCCCAGTTCCCTGATCTCTTTATTATGATTATTAGAATTATTATTACAATTATATTATCATTATTATTATTGTTGTTGGTGTTATTGTTTTTGTGCTGTTGTTGCTGTTATTGTTACTCTCTGCTGATTCTACTGTTACAACAACAACTAATACTTCTACTTTTTGACTGTGTTGTGTGTACCAAAATTGTGATTTCAGTCTCTCTGAACCATAGTTTTTAGTGACAGTTAGTAGCTGTCAGAGGCTGAGTATCCCCCAAAACATCCTTCACTTTGCACTAAAGTACGATCCTGTCGTCCCTGTCTC
This sequence comes from Conus betulinus, assembly GCA_016801955.1. Lineage (NCBI taxonomy): Eukaryota > Metazoa > Mollusca > Gastropoda > Neogastropoda > Conidae > Conus > Conus betulinus. Next base: position 186,559 of record JADBJO010001188.1, read on the forward strand.
TCTGTATGTTTGTTTTCCAACAGTCCACCGTTTCTTTCCTTTCCAGTATTATGGTCAGTGACTGTGCCATGTACTTTCTGGCCGGGGGCTTACCTTGAATGTTGGTTCGTGTTGTCGGAACAGGGATTCCATCTTCGTGTCCGTGGTGGGGGAAGCCACGAGCGTGTTCGGGGGCTTCACCATTTTCTCCGTGCTGGGCTACATGTCCTACCAGTCTGGCGTCCCCATCGACAAGGTGGTGTCTTCAGGTGAGATTCTGTTTCTGTTGTTGACTTCCCTCCACATCGACAAGGTGGTGTCTCAGGTGAGATTCTGTTTCTGTTGTTGACTTCCCTCCCCATCGACAAGGTGGTGTCTTCAGGTGAGATTCTGTTTCTGTTGTTGACTTCCCTCCCCATCGACAAGGTGTGTGTTCAGGTGAGATTCTGTTTCTGTTGTTGACTTTTCTGTCTTTTTTTTATCCCCATCGACAAGGTGGTGTCTTCAGGTGAGATTCTGTTTCTGTAGGTGACTTCCCCATCGACAAGGTGGTGTCTTCAGGTGAGATTTTGCTCCTCTTTCCATCCTCTCTCAGTGCAGTTACACCCCTCGGTCACTCATTCTGACTTTCCTGAACACAACCACACCCCAGCACCGTCCTGTCGATCCCATTTTCAGAGCAACCCACAGGGACCTGGCTATCGATGCCAGGCCACCGGCCAAAGTAGACCCCTTTTTACCACCGTCTGAGCACTGAAGGTGTTTCCTCCTGTTGCAGGACCCGGTCTGGCCTTCATCGTGTACCCTGAAGCCATCTCCCTCATGCCTCTGCCTCAGCTGTGGGCCATCCTCTTCTTCTTCATGCTCATCACCGCTGCCATTGATACTGAGGTACGACCCAACCCTTGGAACTCTCTACCACTTAAAATGTCACATTGGGTGTAGGCGCTGTCAAAACTGACCCTTTATTGAAGTGTGGACAAGGAAACGGAATTGAAGCTGGATTTTGATTCCGTGGTGGAAATCAGTTTGACTGTCAAAATGTTGCTGCACCGCTTTTTTGTGGATACTGTTCTCTCTCTCTCTGTCTCTCTGTCTCTGTCTCTGTCTCTCTCTCTCTCTCTCTCTCTCTCTCTCTCTCTCTCTCTCTCTCTCGTCACACACACACAGAGACACAGACAGACACAGAAACACACACGCACACACATACACACACACACACACGCATGCACGCACGCACGCACACACACATGCACACACACATACACACACACACACACACACACACACACACACACACACACACACACACACACACACACACACTTGTTTTCTTCAAGGAAACCTGTAATTACATGTGTCTTTCACAATCTTGCAAAGCCCATCATGCTGTTTTGCAAGCAAATACACAGAAATGACAATTCTCATTCAGAGTGTTAAGATCTGAGGCAGACTTCAGTTGTTTTTTAACCGTGCATCCAAGACATTGTATGATTTCCTCTGTACTGTGTGTATTCAGGATATGTGTTTTTATATATCCCATATTCTCTGGCACATTTTCTACATGTTATTTGTCTATGTCCTTTCTCGTATATGTAGTGTACTAGGTGTATGAGTATTTTCCCCATGTGCTCTGTGTGTTCAGAATAGTGATTGTTTGTGTGTGTTGTGTGTATGGTGTACACAACTGTTTTATGAAATGTGGCATCTAGTCAAGTGATTGTTAGCTGCATTCGGGTCACACGCCCCTAAAGTGACGTGCGTTGCGGAGCTGTGGCGGACATGAAAACATATTCCAGGAAAGGTTTGAGGGATCCTGTCTAACACCACACTGGCACTTCCAGAATAACACATTTTAAATGCCCAGCTAAAATGGCCAGTTTTCTGTAAAACGCGAGAGGGATTCGAACTCGCAACAGCTGATTGCGAACTCAGTGCTATTCCACTGGGCTAGCTGACACCTAAAGGTCGCCGTGCTCTCTAGTTTGCAGACAGAGATACTGGTAACGGCTCTGTCTGTGTATGGAGGTTTTGTCAGTGTGTCTGTCGGCATGACAGCTGGTAGAAAGCTGGATGGATCACTTTTAAACGGTTAGAACTTACACTGTAGAGAGACAGTATCCACATTTGGCTGAATCCAGAGGTGTCTTTGTACAACGTTGACAAAAAGCCAAAGAAAGAATCTTGAACGCAAAAGATCATCCGTTCATCAACAACAAAAATGAACCAAAATCAACAGGGCAGGTAATTTTAATTTGAACTGGGGAGTGTTTTAGCCTGCAGGGGTGACGTCCCTTTGCTAAAGCATGTTTTTCACCCGTGTGTGCCGTGGTGTGTGTGCAGCTGGCCTGCGGGGAGACGGTGATGACAGTGATCTGTGACCAGTTCCCACACACGCTGGCCAAGCGCAGGACACTGGTCACCGGGGTGGTCATCTCCTTCCTCATGGTCACCTCGCTCATCTTCGTCTCTCAGGTACGTTTCATGCAGGTGTTTGTTGACTGGTGTGTGTTGATTCAGTGTTTCTAGGTACGTTTCATACAGGTGTTTGTTGACTGGTGTGTTGATTCAGTGTTTCTAGGTACGTTTCATACAGGTGTTTGTTGACTGGTGTGTTGATTCAGTGTTTCTAGGTACGTTTCAGGCAGGTGTTTGTTGACTGTTGTGTCTGTGCAGTGTTTCCGAATTGTTTACTATTGTGTTGATTCAGTGTTTCCAGGTAGGTTTGATACACGTATTTATTTACTGTTGAGTTAATTCAGTGTTTCCAGGTGCTGAGTAACGAGAACCTTTGACTGAATCAAAAGACAATCAAAAGACAATCACTTCTCGTTTTATTTCGTTGATGTCGTATATGATGTGGTATAACTAATATCCACGGCTGGAGTTCTTGTTGTCCCTATATGCGGCTTTAAGAGTCTGAGAAATTTGCAAGAGCTATTGTTTGGTGGGGGCAAGGGGGGTACAGTACTGGTGTCTTTGTCTGCTGAGAAATTGTCGAACTCCACCTAGTTCTCTGTCAGTTCCACAGAAACCTTGAGCAAAGTATCGGGATATTTCTGTTAGCCTATCTTTAAATAGTGCAAAGGAATAACAATACTACTGTATTTGAAGGCATTTTATCCTCACCAAACCCATGTTTGAAAAAAAGTAAAAGTTGTAAGAATGACCCACTGATTGTTAGGCTTCACAAGTTCATTCGTACTGTTACAGTGTTATGATTCACTGTCAATGTTTTCGTTGCTCATTATGCCGCTCTATGTAGCACCAGTAGAAGGTCAAAAGGTTGAAACGCGTCGCTTCTCACTGTAATTTGTTGGCTTCACTCGCTAAGCAATCTTGTTGCTCAACCATTTTCTGTCACTCCATTCATCGTTGTAGGTGTGTCGTCTGTTGAGTTCCCCACTCTGTTTCATCTGTTCCATTGGTGACTCTGAGTGCCAGCCTAGGGATTCTGTTGCTTTGAACATTTTGTTGTCTGTTTTTTTTATTATATTTATCATTTTTTCAGTTTAAGGCTGTTTTTTTTTTCCCCATAATATAGCACGTTCCATGTGTACTTTTGGCGTTTGTAATTGCACATTCCCTCCTTCATGTCTTCTTTCATTGATTGATTCGTTGTCATTGGTTGATCTGTTGTCATTGACTGATCTGTTGTCATTGACTGAGCTGTTGATGGCTGTGCAGTCATCCCCTCCTTCATGTGCGCATTCATTGATTGATCTGTTGTCATTGACGGATCTGTTGTCATTGATTGATCTGTTGTCACTGATTGATCTGTTCACTGATCTGTTGTCACTGATTGATCCGTTTATTGATCTGTTGTCACTGATTGATTCGTTTATTGATCTGCTGTCACTGATTCATCTGTTCATTGATCCGTTGTCACTGATTGATCTGTTGTTATTGATTGATGTGTTGTCACAGATTCATCTGTTATCACTGATTGATCTCTTCATTGATCTGTTGTCACTGATTGATCTATTGTCATTGATTGATCTGCTGATGGCTGTGCAGTCGGGGGTGTACTGGTTCCAGCTAGTGGATTGGTTTGTCGCTTCCTACAACCTGACCTCCGTTGCCATTCTGGAAGTCTTCGTCAATTGCATGGGTGTATGTAAGTCTCTGTGTGTGTGTGCGCGCGCGCGCGTGTGTGTGTGTGTGTGTGTGTGTGTGTGTGTGTGTGTGTGTGTGTGTGTGTGTTTGTATGTCTGTCTGTGTCTGTGTGTGTCTGTCTTTCTATCTGTCTGTCTGTGTCTGTCTGTTTGTGTGTATGTGTGTGAGTGTGCGCAAGAACTGAATACAGAGAGACAGAGAGAGAGAATGAGCGCAGGTGTGTGTGTGTGAGTGTGTGAGAGAGAGAGAGAGAGGGGGGGGGGGGGGGGGGAGATGAGACAGAGAGAGAGAAGAATAAAACGCGTTTGTACGTGTGTGAGTGAGTGAGTGTGTGTGTGTGTGTGTGTGTGTGTGTGTGTGTGTGTGTGTGTGTGTGTGTGTGTGTGCACGCGCGATTGTAAACATGCGTCCATTTGTTTGTGTGTACCGTGTGTGTATGTCTGTGTGACATCAAACAGGTGCTGTTTTGTGTGACAGGGGCGGACCGTTTTGCTGAAGACATTGAAATGATGATCGGCCGCAAACCTCCGATGCTGATGAAGATCTGTGGTGCTTCGTCTCCCCCGCTATCTTGGTGGTAAGTCCCAGACACGCGTGGTGTGGTGACGAGGACCATGACAGGCCTGGTACCGAATGTCAAGGGAGGGGAGGTGACCATCAGAAACTAGCAGAACAAAAAAAAAAGAAAGAAAAAAAAAAAAAAAAAAAAAAAAAAAAAAAAAAAAAAAAAAACGGCATGCAGAACTTGGGAGAGGCAGAGGGCTAGCAGGCAGCGCAACAATTTAAGGAAATCACACACACACACACACACACACACACAGGGGGGGGGGGGGGGGGGGGGGGGGGGGTAATTGGGTTACAGAGGTCGAGAGGTGAAGGGTTTGGTAGATCCATACAGAGACAGGCAGACGGACTGAAACAGGCGGATGTGGATGGGAACAGTTGTGGAGTGGACGGACATGCAGAAAATGAGAAAGAATATCCAATCTGCAACTCTCTATGTTGTTGTTATTGTTATTATTGCTCCATGGCTGTTCTTTGCTAGTCTCACTCTTTAGCAGTTCAATCTTGTTATTAGATTTGGGTTGGTTGGTAACATTTGTTTTTTTTGCTGAAAATTTTTTTTTTGGCCAGTGGCCTTCTATAAAGCTCTTGCATTGCACGCATTTTTTGAGCCATGCTTTTGAACTAGACATTTAAGACAGTACCTTCGCATACTTCTTTGCTTCGCCTTTTCTTTTTTATTGATTATGTTTTAGGAGGGAGGTGATGGATGATGTGCTGGTTTTGCCCTTTTTTCCAGGCTCCTTCGTGTGTTCCACTAGTTAGGATTTTTTGTTTGAGTTCTTTTTCCTATTCAGTCTTTGGGTGTTTTATACCTGTCATGGTTTATGTTTTTGTTTCAGTCTACCTTCTTTCGTTCGTTTCTTTCAGCCTTTTTCCATTGTTCATTTTCTCCTGGTCAGCCTTCAGAGCGACAATTCGGGTAATAATGAAGGGACGGGGGTGAGGTACATGTGAGACAGGTATGCCTGTCGTGTATTTGCTTGTCAAAGGCTTTGATTTTGTATGTTTAAAAAAAAATCGTTTTGCATGTTTAAAAATGTTTTGTATGTTAAAAAAAAAAACATTCTTCGGCCTGTACAGACTAGTATTACGCCCCGTTCACCACTGTTGGTGCGTGTGTGTGTCAGATCCTGCTGGTGTTCACCCTGGTGTCCTACGAGCCCCCCACCTACGGCGACTACCACTACGACACGGTGGCCACGGTGCTGGGCTGGATGGTGGCTACTCTCTCCTTCCTTCCCATCCCGCTCTTCATGATCGCCGCTCTCGTCAAAGCCAGG
>JADBJO010001188.1:197500-205000 GCA_016801955.1 Conus betulinus
TCTCCCCCCCCCCCCCTCCCCCATCCCCTGTTTAGACAAATCTGACGAACATTTACTTGTGTGTTGTGTATTAAACGACACGTTACTGTGCACTCTGTTTTATGTGCGTATTTTTGGAATGTTTCCGGTGAGACCGCAATCTGTGTCAATTATCTTGGCTTTGAAGTCACATCTTTTACTGGAATGCTAAAACTTTCTAGTTCTAAACGTCAGCATTTCCAAATTTCCAAATTCCACGTTTAGATACAAAAAAAGAAAAAAAAAAAAGAAAGAAAAAGACATCTTTCAGTGTGTGTTTATGACTTCCCCTGCCAGTAGAATATTATTTCATTGATGAACAGAACTTGCTCACATATATTTTCACAAATGATAATGACAAAACTCCAACTGCTGTTCCTTTTCTTTCCTCTCCTACGTCAAGTAAACACGTGTCACTTTTTCTTGGAATATTGGACCGGATCGGGATCCGAAGACGAATCCAGGATCCGCTTGACCATGGCAGGGGTCTGCGCCTCCGAGCGCCTTCCTCGTTATAGTCCTGCTTTCGTCCTCCCCCTTGATCGGTGATAATTACAGAATGGTATGGTGAAAGCTTCTCCCTGTCGCCGTTATTCCCCTGGGGAGCGATTACCATAGCACCGTATTTTCGAAGGTTTTACATGCTGGCTTATATGATGAAGCAGAAAAGCGAAAGCTCTGATCAACGTCCCGCGGTAAGTTACATCTGGACTCAAACTAACTTCGCTTATTGACACAGATTAAAAAAAAAAAAAAAAAAAAAAAAAAAAAAAAGAAAGAAAGAAAGTTTAAACATTTGGGCCACTGGTTAATTGTTTTTTTTTTTTTTCCCGTTTACGGTTATTTATTTATTTTTTTTCCCGGGTATAAGCTTAAACTTCAGCGTAATAGATCAGAAAGCAAATCTTTTCTGCTTGTGTACTGCCATTATGACCACTTTCCACCTCCCACTTCAGCCTCTCCCGCTCCGCAAGTGTTCATGTACCGCTGAATTATCGCCCTTCTCACCCGTCAATCAAAACTTCGCGTAAAGGGAAACAACCACGCCCGGAGCAATCCAAAGAGCGGAGGAAGAGAGATCACCCCAGAGCAAACTGCTGGTCGCTCGGATGGGCAGGGGTCGCTGTAGCCGCTGACACCCAGGCAAGCGGTGGGACTGGAATGTCCGCCTTCAGTGTACATCTTCCGGCGAGAGTAAGGGTCCACGGTGGAACGGAAGCCACTCATGCCCACCAGCTTGAGGTTCAAGGTCGCCATGAATTGCTGCAGGTCGAAAAGGCACCTGGACAGTGAAGTGAAAGTGGAGTGGGTTTGAGTACACTTTCTCTGTCTGTCGGTCTGTCTGTCTGTATGTATGTATGTATCTCCGTCTGTATGTCTGTCTGTCTCTCACTTTGTCTGTCTGTCGGTCTGTCTTTGTCTCTATTTGTCTCTCTCTGACTCTGTCTCTGTCTGTCTGTCTGTCTGTCTGTCTCTGTCTGTCTGTCTCTCTCTGTCTGTCTGTCTCTCTCTCCTCTCTCTCTCTCTCTCTCTCTCTCTCTCTCTCTCTCTCTCTCTCTCTCTCCAGTAAAACGTCATCAACTTTAGCATGGCATTTAACAGTCTCTGACATGATAATATGTGGCAGGTGATTCTAACCGTAACTCTTGACAACCGCTTCTTCTAAGCCATGGCAACACTCAATAACTATACAATCTCTTTCTTAAACTAATATCTCAGACATTTCATCCGTATGAATATAGGAGTATACCAAGGCTTACTACTCTTTCCCGTCCTGTTCAACATCTCCTTTGAAAGTAGAATGCAGGAAACGTTTCGGGATCCCCCACTCTTTCAAAGTCATCGGAAGAAAGGGGAAGGGAGCTGGAGGAGGAGAAGAGGGGGGTAGGGGAGTGTATGACTCTTTGGAACCTGCTTACGGCGATTCCATCGACCTACCAGGCACTGGAAGAAACTTACTGACACATGGAATGGGAATCAGCTCATAGAAAAGCAAAACCTTGATTTTCGTCTTTTTTTTTTTTCATGACTCTTTGTGAGACGTCTGAAAAAGACATTTTTTGCTGAAATTTCACTTGTCTTGTATTGTCTGTTACAGAATATTGCTCTGCATTCTGTCTCGTTTGTCTTTAATGTGGTTAGGTTTTCAGAATAGCTGCAGTGAAGTCTTGCATATTCATGTTTTGCTTAAGTAGAGACTTTGAAATGACCCGAGTTCGTGTGCTCTGTATGTAGTTTTTGAATAAATTTCTCCTGTCTCGTCCTGTCTTGTTCTGTCTCGCCCACCTGTTTCGCCGGTTGGCAGTTGGGCCTTCGCAAGGCCTCCACACTCTGACGTGTCAGCTCCCCATCCTGCTCCAGCAGCAGGAAGCCGTACCGGCGCTCAGGGGACGTCACCGGCACATCGGCCCCCATGTACTCCAAAATGGTCTCTCCTGTCTGGAGCCTGGCGTCCTGGATGTTGATGACCTGCCAGTGCACGACCGCGTTGTCGGTGTCGTTGACGGTGGCGTCGGTGACGTCCACGAGAAGGAGGGTGAATCGGCGGTTGGGATCTGAAAGGGGACCGTTGGACGGTTGAGGTTAAATGCCAGCGAGAGAGACAAGCAGTGCATTCTTGATATCGACGCATGCGGTTCGGGAAGTTGCGGTGCTTTGCATGCAGGCACCAGTCCGTGGTGGGTTAGGGTGGAGACAAGGGTTAGGATTAGGGATGGGCCCAGATGGGCGATTCAGCATTCCAAGGGCCGCAACGAGTAACTATAGAGAACGCTGTGCACTAGTAGTTATCACCAACACCCTAATCTCTCTCTCTCTCTCTCTCAACACCCTCTCTCTCTCTGTGTGTGTGTGTGTGGTGTGTGTGTGTGTGTGTGTGTGTGTGTATGTGTGTGTGTGTGTGTTCAACAGTAGTTGAGGAAGTCTTGACAGGTTCAAAAAGTAGGCTAAGAGAGAGAGAGAGAGAGAGAGAGAGAGAGAGAGAGAGAGAGAGAGAGAGAGAGAGAGAGAGAGAAAGAGTGAGACAGACAGACAGACAGGTAAGAGTGAAACAGACAGACATACACACAGACAGAGGAAGAGACAAAGACAGAGAGACAGCGACAAAATGAGAGAGAGAGAGAGAGAGAGAGAGAGAGAGAGAGAGAGAGAGAGAGAGAAGACAGAGAGACAGACAGACAAAACAGACATACCGACACACAAACAGACACAGGCACACCGACACACAGACAGACATACAGACAGACGGATGACAGACAGACACACAGACAGACGGGCAGACGGACACACCGACGGACAGACAGACAGACAGTGTCACTGACGGTCAAAGAAGTAGGGGTCATCTCTGATGTGGGTCTGTTGCAGGACGACCATGGGGCTGGTGGCGGGTCAACACTGGGTCCAGCGGATCCGGGGCCCTCGAGTCCACGGCGGTCATCCGCCTCCTGCAATCACAACACAACTCGCTAGCTGCACCACAACACAACTCGCTTGCTGCACCACAACACAACTTGCTAGCTGCACCACAACACAACTGGTTCCTGCTGCGCCACAACACAACTCGCTTGCTGCCCCACAACACAACTCGGTTGCTGCACCACAACACAACTCGCTAGCTGCACCACAACAACAACTGAAGAAGAAGCTTTTTTTTTTTTTTGTACGTCAAAATCGGAGTTTCTCTTCGGAACAAAATCCCTATATTCTTTCATGAAAAACCCAGGTGCGTGTGTGTGTGTGTGTGTGTGTGTGTGTGTGTGTGTGTGTGTGTGTGTGTGTGTGTGTGTGGTCATGCAGCCACTACATTTTCATGGTGATTGAATTAGATTTTTCGGGTCAGAAATTTAAATACTGTTACTGAGAGAGCAATGGCCAAACAAAAACTAAATATGAAAACACTTTCGTGAGAACTGACGTTTTGTGGAAAAATAAAAAATGAAAAAAAAAGTCAAAACAAAGGAGTATACTTGGGGGTGACGTCAACAGACTCTCCTTCGACTTGTTGACCCGACCTCATCCACGTGGCGAAGACTTCAAAACCTGACTCAACAACGGTTTTTGGAGAGGGAGTGGACCCGGTTTGAGGACTCTGCCCTGAGACTCGCCGCCAGAACTGCATCAAGTGGCGGTGTGGTCAACGTCCAGTAATCCTTTTTTCCTGACTAGCTGTCATTGATAGTTGAGTTTAACGTCCCCACAGTGTCGTTAGTAGGGACATGTGTACTGCAGCAAGCTGCACTGCGTGTAGAGTCAGTTGCCTGAGCGGTTGTGGATGCTGGCAGGCTCGGCGGTTGAAGTCTGTGTCTGTTTTGGGAATGAGGCACCCACAGAAGTTGTCTCCTTTAGGCCGAAGCCGGGGTCAAATTGCCGTTTGTTGTCGGTGGGATTCTTTTTTTTCTGTTGTGTCAGTCGTACCATACGGGTGACTGGATGATAGCGATGTCTTGCCCTTGTTGCGCTAGGGTGTAGTTGAGTTTTACGTTCGCAGAGCAAAAGCTTTTAGAGACAAGTCGTTCTTTCGCGGTAGTCTTGGATACCGTGGCCTAGAGGTTCATGGTGGAGTTGGTCGATGTTGCTGTTCGGTGGTGGTGATCGTTAATGTTGTTTTCCTTCGTAGTCCTTCTTGGTGTTCCCTCCTTTCCTTTTCCTCTGGCGTAGGTTAGAACCAGTTGTCGAGTCGACATCAGGACGTTTGCGAGCATCCTCACGGGCTGTGCCAGGAGGGTGGGGTGCGGTAATAAAAACTGATGTGGTTGGTGTGTTGGTCTGTAGTCTCGGATGGCAGTCATGGCGTCGGAAAGGGCGGTGCAGTCGCTGAAGGCGTAGTGGAGCGAGGCCTCGGTCCCACACTGGCAGGGTAGGCTCAGGAAGACCCATCTGCTGCATCCTGTCCGGATTCGTCAGAGGGTTTGCTGGTTTCCTCAGGGGAGTCGGAGTCGTGAACCTTGTTGCCTTTCCTCCAAGACCATCTTCAGGACTACCAGGCGGCTGTCTTCGTGCTGAGTGGCGACGGTCCTGTGCAGCAGCTTGAGGAAGACTCAGGAAACAGACACGACAGCAGTCGCCAAGCCGCTGCCGAGATCCACGTCCATTCGGCGCCTGTGAGGGACATCCCCACCACTCCCTTCCCCCGGGGGCAGGGCCATGCTGGTCGTGCAGGCCATAGTGAAGTCGCAGAATGGCAGCGCCTCATTGTCAGTCTCTGCCACACAGGCTCAAGAGCCGCCCCCCTCCCCTCCTCCTCCCCCCCCCCCCTTCCCCCCCCCCCCCACCCCCCGGCGACACAGGCTAGACCCGTCGTCACTGTTGATGTGAGGTTGTCTGCTCCGCCCCATCTCTGTCTGCTGCCATCAAAGCACCTTCCGCTGGTAGGCCGGCCACCTCCCTGAGGTGTGAACATAGCACGAACAGCAGTTTGTTTCCACGGGTGACGCGACCTCCACAGCAGTTTCTATGGTGACGCGACCTCCGACAGACGTGTCACGTGACTTGAGCCCCCCCCCCCCCCCCCCCCCCCCCCCCCCTTCCCCCGCCCCCCTCCCCATTCATTGGACGAAAACGTTGTGGAAGCGGGTTGTACGAAATGGTGTGGGCGATGTTCGCTCGAGTTGTGAATTGTGTGCCGTGTTTGTGGTCAGTGTGATGGATTTCAGCGGTGTGCATGGATTATTTCATCGTCAATAGTAAGTATCAGTGTCGTGAATGTAAGTGTGGTGAAAGTGTGGGTGTGGAATGTGGTTCGTGTGTCTTCTCTTTCCCTTCACTCAAATCTCCTCGTCCTCTTCAAATGTCCGCCTGTAGCTACGAAGATTTGATTGGTCAGTGGCGAGCCAACCTGTGTATGGTCAGTGTGTCCACACTCCTCAACTTAATCAGCGAGAGTGAAAGTGATGCGCATACACTGCCACGCACACACACACACACACGTGGGTCCGTGCCCACTCAGTCACTCACACACACACACACACGCACACATGCACGCACGCACGCACACGTGCAAACGCACACATGCAATAGTAAAAGTGGCGCAGACAATGTTAGGTAGTCGTGTCTATGAAATTCTCGTCTTAAATTCTTTCATTATAATCTTCATTTATCCATCAGTTACGAATCGTGCGCAGCGTGGTCTCAACTTTTAGCGGGTGTGGTTAGGCGCTAGGCATGTATTGACTAGTCCGCGCGCAGAGCCACCATCTTGATGAAACTGACTCTGGAATTGATGGCCATCGTTTTGAAAGAGGCAGCAACCAAGTTACTAAGAATAGCTGTTTACATTCCGAATGATGGCCCTAATTTTGACACCACAGTATGGTAAGGTCCAGTCAAAAAGGAACATATTTTAACACGTGACATGGAGGTCGGTAGAAAGACTGCACCTATACCGTTTAATCAGTACAGGGGATTTAGGCACCAACTATGATGTCAGAAGTCAGCTAATCGTTTGTTTTCGCTGTCACTATTCGTCTGCCTCAGCCTTTCGTCTATTTATCCATGTTCTGTCCATTCCAATGGCATGGCATGTTTGTATGCGTTGTTGTGCTGCTGTTTGCTATCCAAACACTTTTGCTCAAGGAATGAATCTAAACAAAAATGACTGTACCGCCAAACGAAAGAACGAAGAAATTACAAGATGAAAACAAAGTTAACGTCCCGCCGTATGAAAGAACAAACAATTTGGATCATAAATAAAATGTTCCCTTTCGGGAAGAGAAGCCCAGATTAGGAGAGAGATCAGTCTCCAGTTCTGATAAATTCTTTACAGTTATCATTTTTCTGCAAACAAATTATCACACACTCTCGTTATGTCGGAAAATAAAGCTCACCTGTTTTAGAGTTTTCATGTAATGCTTTCGCGACAAAATCACCCCTTTGTTTCCAGAAATACTTGAACATTTCTGTCCCAGCCCCACTAGTGCCGGGGCTTTTCCTGTTTTACGTATTCTAAAACGTCATGCATGCTTCTTCTTCTGTCGTTGTTTCTCCTTTTATGCATGATCTGTACCCATCTGACAGAGAGAGAGAGAGAGAGAGAGAGAGAGAGAGAGAGAGAGAGAGAGAGAGAGAGAGAGAGTGTGTCTGTGTGACCAAGCTTTGAAATGTCACTAATCTAGTCTTCTCTTCCCTAGTGCAGTGTGGTGTAGAACTGTCGGACTTATTCTTTAGTGTTTTGTGGATCATCACTTATATTTCCATTATTATCATGATTCATTTGTTTTGAGGTCAAATTTCTTTTCTCCAACGAACAAAAGTATTTACCAGGTTTTTTCTTTGTTTGTTTGTTTGTTTGTTTTTTCTCTCTCCTGCTATCCATCTTGCCTTGTGTCTCACAACAACCCCTTTCATTGTCTGTTCTCCTCTTCTCTCCTCCAGTGTTCTCAGTTCATTTTCATGTGTTGCTCCTTTATCTTCCACCGCCTGTCTTCTCTTTTGGCATTGTCTCTTCATTTTCTGGTAAGAGTCATGCTGGCATAGGTTATAGTTTCG
>JADBJO010001188.1:212145-219645 GCA_016801955.1 Conus betulinus
GATCTTAAGACCAAAACTGGCCCAGCCAGTGCTGCAGGATCTTAAGACCAAAACTGGCCCAGCCAGTGCTGCAGGATCTTAAGACAAAACTGGCCCAGCCCCAGTGCTGCAGGATCTTAAGACCAAACTGGCCCAGCCAGTGCTGCAGGATCTTAAGACCAACTAAGACCAGGATCTAAGACCAAACTGGCCCAGCCAGTGCTGCAGGATCTTAAGACCAAACTGGCCCAGCCAGTGCTGCAGGATCTTAAGACCAAACTGGCCCAGCCAGTGCTGCAGGATCTTAAGACCAAACTGGCCCAGCCAGTGCTGCAGGATCTTAAGACCAAACTGGCCCAGCCAGTGCTGCAGGATCTTAAGACCAAACTGACCCAGCCAGTGTATCTAAGACCAAAGGCCATGCTGCAGGAGAAGACCAAACTGACACAGCCAGTGCTGTATGGAACCATGGAACCATTTCAAGGTACTATTACGCTGTTGTCGACAACAAACAAAAATATGTCCTCTCAAGTCTGACTGTCTCTAGCTAGGAAGCACAGAAAAGACTGCTTGCTGCTACTTAACACCACATGCAATGACGTACTTTTAATTCTTGTCGTGAGTTTCTTTACATGGGTTTTGTTGTTGTTGTTGTTGTTGTGTTGTGTTGTTGTACATGTACCTTACTTTGTTTCGTATAATTATATGTATGCCCCTTCTAGAACGGGGCCTTGGCCTTAAGACTGAACTAAATGTTCGTATTCTCTCTCTCTCTCTCTCTCTCTCTCTCTCTCTCTCTCTATCTTGTCTCTCTCTCTGTATGTCCCTCTGTCTGTCCTGTCTGTCTGTCTGTCTCTCTCTCTCTCTCTGCTCTCTGTCTGTCTCTTGTCGGTCTTTCTTTCTCTCACTCTCTCTCTCTCTGCCTGTCTGTCTGTCCTGGTCTCTTCTCTCACTGTATCTCTGTCTTTCTCTCCTCTCTCTCTCTCTCTGTCTCTGTCTCGGTCTCTCTCTCTCTCTCTCTCTCTCTCTCTCTCTCCCACTCTCTCTCTATCTCACTCTATCACCTACTTTCTCTCTCTGCTCTCTCTCTCTTTCTCTCTCCTCTCTCTCTCTCTCTCTCTCTCTCTCTCTTCTCTCTCTCTCTCTCTCACACACACACGCGCGCGCGCGCGCGCACTCTCTCACACACACACACACGCATGCACGCGCGCACGTAACACACACACACACACACACACACACACACACACACACACCGCACACACACACCACATTACGTAACACACACACACACACAAACACACACACCACACACACACACACACACACAACCACACCACACACACACACACACATCACACACACACACACACACACACACACACACACACACACACACACACACACACACCACACACACACACAAACACACACCACACACACACACACACACACACACACACACACACACACACACACACACACATACACACACACACACACACACACACACACACACACACACACACCCTACCAACCCACCTCCCCATCCTCCAGCCTCCCCCCATCGATGTTGATCCACAGTCCCTGCAGCTGGAACCAGCCGGGGTCCCAGAAGGCCAGGGGGTAGCGCACGTTGTTGTCCGCCATCCAGGTGACGGGGGCCGGTGGTTCAAAGCCCAGGCGTCGTTGTAGATGGTGGCACGGGGTCGATGTTTTGTCCGTGACGGGCACGGAGATGCGACTGCCGCAGCCCATGTACTGCCCTGTTGGGGGAGAGGGGTTGGGGGAGGGGGGGGAGGGGGGGGGAGGCCGGTGGGGGGGGGGGGGTAGGTGAGAGGAGAGGATGGTGGTGGGGAGAGCGGGGGTTGTTGTGGGGTGGGGTGGGGGACAGCAGTGGAGCGGGAGGGACAGTGGATGAGAGGAGTGGATGGGGTGGGAAGAGCGGTGGGGGGGGGGGGGGAGAGGCGAGATGGACAGTGAAGAACGGAGAGGATGGGGGGGTGGGGGGATAGTGGGTGTGGGGGAATGTGGGTGGGGTGGGGATAGTGGGTGTGGGGGATGTGGGGGTGGGTAGGGAATGTGGGCGGGGGTAGGATAGGGGTGGGGGGGTGGGGATAGTGGGTGTAGCGGATGTGGGGTGGGGTAGGGGTGTGGGGATAGTGGGTGTGGGAAATGTGGGGTGGGGTAGGGTAGGGGTGGGGGTGGGGATAGTGGGTGTGGGAAATGTGGGGGTGGGGTAGGGTAGGGGTGGGGGTGGGGATAGTGGGTGTGGGAAATGTGGGGTGGGGTAGGGGTAGGGGTGGGGATAGTGGGGTGGGGGATGTGGGGTAGGGTAGGGGTGGGGGTGGGGATAGAGGGTATGGGGGATATGAGGTGGGGGTAGGTTAGGGATAGTGGGTGTGGGAAATGTTGGGTAGGGAGGGGTGGGGGGGTGGGGATAGTGGTTTGTGGGGAGATGTGGGGTGGGGTAGGGTAGGGATGGGAGTGGGGATAGTGGGTGTGGGGAGTTGTGGGGTGGGATAGAGTTGGGGTGGGGTGGGGATAGTGGGAATAATTATCAGAAACCATAGCTTCACAAATGTAGAAAAATCTTCAACACATATGTGAAAATACCGTGCCACACACACACACACACACACACACACACACACACACACACACACACACACACACACACACACGCATGCGCTCACACATTCTCACTAACATACATACAAAAGTGTGCGTACAAAGCCACATTCCAGCGTCAGGTTTTGCGTCTGCGCTATTCGTTCAATTTTAAACAGGGCCGGGACAGATCATCGTAAGAAGTAAATAAATTAGTATGTACCTATTGTTTTGTCGAAAACGTATTATGTTAATTACTTAGTTTCCTTTTTCTGATAGAACTGGCCTCTGCTATAAACTTCGCAAGTGATTGGAGCAATTCTTCATCTTCAATGCATAACAATCCACATAGGTCATTGCGGACTGCAACATTTGTTTCGAAAACTTTACATTTACTTCGTAAGTCTTTATACAACTCACAATGAAACAGAAAATGTTCTTCATTTTCCTTGAAGGCATGATTTTTATCTGAGCAAAAGTTACACAAATTGTTAATGTTATCGCCATAGTACCATCTCTATTATTGTTCAGACCAAGAGTTCGGTTTCTAAATCTCACTAACATGCTCCTATGCCACTTATTTGTAACTAATAACAGATATTTTTCTGTCTGGAAAATACTTTTAAATGAATGAAACCAAGAATATCTTTCATTTTCCTATTTTCTGAAAGCCCCCAAATTTCTGCGGCATAAGTTATCATGGGTTGTATTTGGGTGTCAAACAATTTCCAAAAAATGGAGAGAAATCAATTGATCTCAACTTCCTCATGGATTTCAGAATTTCTATAACTCCTTTTTTTTTCCCTTTCTACACATTTCTAGCCATGCAGTATTTAAACTTAATTTTGGTTGTAAATACCATCCCTAAGTACTTGTATGCATTTGTAACTTTAACTTCCAAGTTGCCATACCACCATATTTCCTGTCGTGAAAGGTGACCTCCCTTACGAAACACCATTATATTAGTTTTTTGTCAAGATTGACAGTCAGTTGTAATTTATCTGCCTCTTGTTTCACGAAACATCTGAGAGAGAGAGAGAGAGAGAGAGAGAGAGAGAGAGAGAGAGAGAGAGAGAGAGAGAGAGAGAGAGAAAAGCGCCAGAAATGCACGCCTTTGGAGGGAGGTGGTCCTTGTTGAGAGGACAGTATAAACTAATCGAAGAGGAAACTTTATCCGTAAAAAAACAAGTTGCATGTTTCACTGGAGAGTCAACCTTGTATAGTCAAGGAGAAACATGATACAGACAATTAAGTTTTTAGAGCAGTCTACTTAAGGATATAAAACGTTATAAAATACGAAAACAACAACAACAAATCAAATAAAAATAAAGACCAAAAAAAAAAAAAAAAAAAAAAAAAAAGAAAAGAAAATACTAAAAAGGGATAGTGACGTGAGTTATCGGTCTTTGATCGTGAACTGGAAGACGACGCCGTGGAAAACGAAGAGAAGGAGCGCGGAGATGGCGCGGCTAAACCAGGCTTGTTCCAGAAATGGGAGGCTGTCAGTCAGAATGCCCGGACGAGGGGCCCCTAGTCCAAAGCGCTGCATGGACGCTCGCGCGCGGGACAGATGGTGGTCAGTCTGGTCCACTCGTGTCGCCGAATTTGTAAGCTTCGACACCCACCCCCACCCCCACCGCCAACCCCGCCTCCTCTTCTACTCCCTGTGCAGTCAGTGGCCAGAGGGCGGAGGTTCGGTTCTGGTAACGTTAAGGCAGAGGAAGGAGGGGGATGAGTTCGGAATTCCTTTTTATTTTTTTAAAAAATTTATTTATTTATTATTTATTTTTTGATATAGCGTATTGCAAAAAATATCGGGTTTAAAAAACAAAATGTGTAACGACACTTTTTTTTTTTTTTCAAACTCAATACAATATACTGCCGTTCAGTGTTAAGCAAAACACCCCAATACTACACACACACACACACACACACACACACACACACACACACACACACACACACACACTCTCTCTCACACACACTCTCAACTCTCTCTCTCAAAAACACTGAACGAAATAAATACAATACAAAATAAAGTTTAAATGAGAGGTTGGAATTTCACCGTGCCGCGCCCTAAGACACTTGCACCTCGAACAGTTTACTTTCCAAAGGACCAGTAGACTATTACACTAACTTATTATCATTTTAAAAAAAAATTAAATACCGATTGTACTTTTTCTTTTTTCAATTTTAAAAAGTCAGTTGCAAAGGCAGGCGACTGCTGGTGGAAATCTAAACAAATTTGAAAAATTATCGATAAATCACCGCGAAAAAAAAAAAAAACGGTAGACAAACGAATCACAAGACACAAGCACGACGCGTTTCGACCTCATAGGAGTTCTTGTTCAGACAAGATCCACAACACTCAGGACAACGAAAATGAACGAGCAATCACTTAGCTTCATCCAGTTCGTCGCAAAATGGGCCGTGAATGAAAACGAGGCTGTCGGGATGGAGACCAAAAAAAAAAAAAAAAAAAAAAAACCATTACCAGCCCCTGGCGAAGTGGTTAGCGTCGCGGACTCACGGCTGGGAGGTCGTGGGTTCGAATCCCATCAGAGTCATGTGGGTTTTTTTTCTGCCCCGACCGGCTCCTACCCGGAGTTGACTTTGCTGCGGACTCAGTTGGGAAGACTGGGACCACACAGTCGAGTTTCATCCACATATTGGATGCATTTCTGAGATTGTTGCTCAAATTTCCTGACCAACACTGCAGGTGCCTGTAGCTCTCGGGCCTGGTTGACGCCGGGATATGTTATGAAAGGAAGCGTAGAGTACAACCCTGTCGTAGTAGTCTCAGACCGAAATGGAAATCCGTAGCATCATCATCTTAATCATCCTCATTCTCATTGATCAGCATAAAAAAAAAAAAAAAAGGTCAAATTCTGTGGCCCTTCATGCCCTGCTCTCATGGGGCCTAACCTGCCACAATTTCGATGTCCTCTCAACGTCTGTGGCCTTGGTTTGGTTCCGACGGGGTCGCCGGGTATCGGGGCTGTCGCTAGACGGATGTGGTGGCGCCCTCCGGAGGGAGAGCTCACTCACGCCGGCTCCGCGACTAAGCAATTATTGTCGTCAGTAGGGGCTTAGTAGGTGGTCCTGCGTATGTGTCCTGCGTAGGCGCCACTGAACACCACCTAAGTGACTCGGCAGTAGTGCAGTGTCTCTTCCGGTGGGTTGCCTCTTGACGACTTGACATTGACTACTCCCTGTGGATTGTCGGTGCCGGGGCTTCGGCGGGGCCGACCGGGCTGTGGCTGTGGACGGGATGTCGGAATGAGCGGCGTGGGGTGCACTGCCTCTGAGGCGGCGCAGAGGTTGGGACAGGAAAAAAAAAAAAAAAAAAAAAAAAAAAAAAAAAAAAAAAAAAAAAAAAAAAAAGAAAAAAAAAGAGGTTCGGTTCTGGTAGCGTTAAGGTAGAGGAAGGATGGGGGTTGAGTTCGGAATTTTCTTTCTCTCTCTTTTTTTTTTTTTTTTTTTTTTAATATATCGTATTGCAAAATATCGGGTTTTAAAAAAAGAAAATGATTAACAGCGCTTTTTCTGAAACTCAATACAATATACTGCCATGCAGTGTTAAGCAAAACATCCTAATACAAGCACTACATACACACACACACACAAACACAAAAACAAACAAACAAAAAAACACTCAACGAAATAAATACAATACAAAATAAAGTTTAAATGAGAGGTTGGAATTTCATCGTGCCGCGCTCTAAGACACTCGAACCTCGAACAGTTTACTTTCCAAAGGGCCAGCAGACTATCACACTAACTTATTTTCTTTTATTCCTATTCTTCTTATATTATTGTTATCAAATATCGATTCCATTTTTCTTTTTTTCTTTTTTTTTTTTTTTTTTTCTATTTTAAAAAAGTCAGTTGCGAAGGCAGGCGACTGCAGGCGGAAACCTGAACAAATTTGAAAAATTATCGCTAAAGCACCGCAAAAAAAAAAAAAAAAAAAAAAAAAAAGGTAGACAAACGAATCACAAGACAAAGCACGACGCGTTTCGACCTCATAGGAGTTCTTGTTCAGACAAGATGCACACAACACTCAGGACAACGAAAATGAACGAGCAATCACTTAGCATCATCCAGTTCGTCGCAAAAATGGGCCGTGAATGAAAACGAGACTGTCGGGATGGAGACAGTTAATTTTTTTTTTTTTTTTTTTTTTTTTCTTTTTTTTAAGAATAAATTAATCCACCCTACCATCCCTCCCGCTTACCTTCCGGCACCCCATAGTGCACGTTCAACACCTGCTCGATGCCGGACGTGTCGCTATCGTTGCTCATGCGCATGCGCGTGATGATGCTGCAGTAGGAGGGCGCGGGGTTGTGGCAGTGCACAGTGTGGGAGATGTTGGCGGGGCAGTCGGCGGGGTAGTCCTCGCCGAACCAGAAGTACTCGCAGTTGTTCATCAGCATCTGCACTCCCTGGTAGGTGGCGTTGCCGTACAGGCACGTGGTGTCGTTGCCATGGTTGCAGGCGGTGGTGTGACTTTGCACTGAAAGACCGCAGGCATTGAGACACACACACACACACACACACACACACACACACACATATATATATATATATATGTGTGTGTGTGTGTGTGTGTGTGTGTGTGTGTGTGTGTGTGTGTGTGTGTGCGTGCGTGCGTGGGTGCGTGCGTGTGTGTGTGTGTGTAGACTTCAATGTTCAGTCCAATGATTTGCTGGTCACCACTCCTCCCAAATATACTTCTGGGGTAAAAACACTTAGAGTAAAATTAAACACACACACACACACACACACACACACACACACACACACACACACACACACACAGAAGTAAACATTTTCATTATAGATTGTGTATAAACTCCAATAACATTGTCGCTTAAAAGCTTCTTCAGTATATATATACTTTCGTTTTAT
>JADBJO010001188.1:224645-227145 GCA_016801955.1 Conus betulinus
TACACACACACACACACACACACATACACACACACACACACACGCACGCACGCACGCACCCACGCACGCACGCACGCATGCACACACACATACACACACACACGCGCGCGCGCGCGCGCGCGCGATTGATGAATGGCTGTAAAACATAAAAGAAAGTAAGAAAGAAAGAAGTGAGTAAATGAATGAATGATGAATGAATAAATGAATGGATGAGTAAATAAATGAATGATGAATGAATGAATACCGGGCAAAAAGTAGGGTTCACAAAAGATGTTCTTATTCCCATCGCATTCCACCGTCTCTCCATAAAAAGGGAAAAAAAAAAACCCAAAATCAAAAAAAAAAGAAGGGAGTGGGGAGGGGGCAGGGGCAAGAGAGACAGAAAAGGGGGGGGGGGGGGTAGGGGGGGGAGCCGTTTTGAAAAATAAGTTAATCAGATAATATGTATACACACACACACACACACACACACACACACACAACAACAACAACAACAACAATAACAACAACAACAACAACAACAACACACAACTCGGATGCAGTCAGGCAGTCTGAATTCAATATCAATATTAAAACAACAAACAAACATACAAGCAAACAACAAGAACGAAACGGATGAAGTCGAGCGACTAGATTTTCTTACAGAAACTTGTGCAATTACTGTCGTCATGATTTGTGACAGACCCCTCTCTCTCTCTCTCTCTCTCTCTCTCTCTCTCTCTCTGGAGGGGGGGGGGGGGGGGGGGGTCCATTCTTCCCTCAGACTGTCTGTCTGCCTGTCTCTGTTTCTATGTCTGTCTGTCTGTCTGTCTGTCTCTGTCTCTGTCTCTGTCTGTCTGTCTGTCTCTCTCTCTCTCTCTCTCTCTCTCTCTCTCTCTCTCTCTCTCTCTCTCTCTCTCCCCCCCCCCCCCCCACTCCACCTCTGTGGCCGCCTTCTTCCTCCCCCTTTCTGCCCCAACTTTCCCCTTCATTATCCCCCCCCCCCCCCCCCCCCCCCCCCCCCCCCCCGCCATCCCACCCCTGCCTCCCTCTCTACTTCTTTTGGAACGTCATCCCTGTCTGCCGTATCAGGTATAGAGGGTATCCATGTTGAACCTGATCTACCTCACTGGCGTGATTGTGCAAGTTCCACTCGGTTTGACCCACGATGTATTTCCTCTGCCGTCTGCAGGGTTAGTCTGGGTCTAAAGATCTGGACATGGACAGTCTGGGTCTGGGTCTGATAGTCTGGGTCTAAGGATCTCGACAGTCTGGGTACAAGGGGCTGAATAGTCTGGGTCTAAGAGTCTGGGTCTAAGGTGCTGAATAGTCTAGGTCTAAGGGGCTGATTAGTCTGGGTCTAAGGATCTGGACAGTCTGGGTATAAAGATCTGGATAGTCTGGGTCTACGGGTCTGGATAGTCTGGATCCAAAGATCTGGATAGTCTGGGTCTAAAGATCTGGATAGTCTGGGTCTAAGGGTCTGGATAGTCTGGGTCCAAAGATCTGGATAGTCTGGGTCTAAAATCCGGATATTCTGGGTCTAAGAATATGGATAGCCTGGATCTAACGGTCTGGATAGTCTGCGTCTGAGGTCTGGATAGTCTGGGTGTAAGGGCCTGGATAGTCTGGGTATAAAGATCTTGAGTCTAGGTCTAAAGATCTAGATAGTCTGGGTCTGGATAGTCTGGGTCTAAGGATCTGGATAGTCTGGGTCTAAGGATCTGGACAGTCTGGGTCTGGGGTCTGATAGTCTGGGTCTAAAAATTTGGATAGTCTGGGTCTGGGGTCTGATAGTCTGAGTCTGGATAGTCTGGGTCTAAGGATCTGGACAGTCTGGGTCTGGGGTCTGATAGTCTGGGTCTGGATAGTCTGGGGTCTAAAGAGCTGGATAGTCTGGGTCTACTTTGTCGGCAACTGCACACAAGATTTTCTTGAACGGGTTTCGCCCGCCGGTCCAGCAAACTCAAACAGGGAGGGGGGGGAAGGGGGGGGGGGGGGGAGGGAGGAGGGAAGGAGTGGGGTGGGGTGGGGAGGCGGACGGGGCACAAAGGAGGAGGAGGAAGTGGAGGGGGGGGGGGGGGGGGGGGGGGGATCGTGAAAGGCGAAGGAGGAGCAGGGGAGCTATTAAACGGCACGTTGACTGTCAGCCTGTGTGCGGACTGCTGTCCCACAGCACGCCATACCCGCTGTTCGCCAATGAAACGAGGACATTTCGTCTTTTCAAACGCCGGAACAGGGCAAGGGAAGGAGGTGGGGGTGGGGGTGGGGTGGGAGGTGGGGTTAGGGCAGGGAGGAAGAAGGGGAAATGAGGTAGGGGATGGTTGGAGGAGTAGTTGGGAGGGGGCGGTGGGGGGGGGGGGGGGGGGGGGGGGGGGGGGGGGGAAGACTGGACTGGAGAGGGAGAAGGAATTCAATCTCACTAAAAGACCAGCTTGCTGCCAGTGTCAGCGACCCCACCACAGACGCCATTTGACGACTGGGACAGCCACACTGAGGCGGACTGAGGGGGGGGGGGGGG
>JADBJO010001188.1:229645-244645 GCA_016801955.1 Conus betulinus
AGGTGTGGTGTAAGATAGCTACCCTCTCTCTCTCTCTCTCTCTCTCTCTCTCTCTCTCTCTCTCTCTCTCTCTCTAGGGACGGTTTTTCCCGTTTGTTCTCTCACCAGAAACGGGTGTGTGCGTTAAACCTCGATAACATTTTAAAGAGAGTGGTGAATACACGCAGACAGATTACTGGCAAAAAACAAGAACAGCTTGATGAACTGTATGAATTTCGTGTCACACAAAAAGTTGTGAACATGGCTGCCGATAGTTCCCATGTTCTTTCAAAAAACTACAATGTTTTCCCCTCTGGACGAAGATTCCAAATTCCAATGCCAAAAACAAATACAACTAAAAACAGTTTTGTTCCCAGTTCCATCAAACTCCTGAATCAAAACTGAGCTTTTTAATAAGATCCGATTTCAGAAAGCTTGTTTGTATATATACGTGTGTGTGTGTGCGTGTGTGTGTGTGTGTGTGTGTGTGTGTGTGTGTGTGTGTGTGTGTGTGTGTGTGTGTGTGTGTGTGTGTGTGTGATATTATTCTGAGTGCGTGAGTGGGTGGGCGGCTGGATGGGTGGGTGTGATTTGTTGTTTTCATGGCCACTCTGAATTTCTCTTTGGAGACAAATAAAGTGTCCTTGACTTGTCCTGACTCGACTTGATCATCCCACAAGTCTGGGAACTGCCCACCACACAGCAGACCCTTTCTCCCCTCCACACAGCGCCACAACTTCACTGCCTGTGTCTTTCCGTCTGTGTCCGACTCAAACAGACCTTGAATTAGGCCTGCTCTTGGATACAAATCCGTCCGGACTGTGCAAGGATTCCGTCCCGCCGTGTCCGGACAGCACCCCATGTCGCATCCCCATGTATCGTTCTGTGCGTTGCAGAGCGAGGAGGCTCTGTGGTGCGTACCGTCTGTGCCGCTGACGATTCAGTGTTGGACGTGTTGCTAAGGAGCGGGAGAATGAGTATGATCACAGACAGACACAGTTCACTGCACAACATGAACACGTTGTTCTGCGATGTTTCGCCGCATGCCATTTTTTTTTTTCAAGGAAATCAATAGTCTTCATTTGACTTGATTGCAACGCGCTAATGCACTTTTGATTGGTATTTTATTTTCAGCGCGCTTATTGTAGTGTGGGTTTTTAGCCATATCCACATACACCTCCGTGTGCTCTTCTGTTTGAAGTACGAAAAGTTTGCATGCCCCGACGGGTGTGCGGCTTTGAGAAAGTTGCTTTTTTTTTTACGTCACGTAGAAGCACACACGGGGGTAAATATTGCCTGGAGTTCAAGTCTTGGCATTGTAACTTTCGTACAGTGCCGAGTTTAACTCACTGTCAGCCTTAATGCGGCCTCCGTCGTCGACTAGGCGAAAAACGTCATGATTTCACCACCATTTGCTAGTGCTACAGGTCCAGCTGATAGCAGGCTAGAAACTCCAGGGAAGAATTGAATAAAAAAAAAAGAAGTGTACAATGATTGAAAAAAAAAAACAAAAGTGCCAGAGATCGTGTGTGTGTGTCCCCTCCCGCCGACTAAAGAATGGCTGTGACAGGCAGACATCTCCACATCCTATAGAATGGCTGTGCCAGGCAGGCATCTCCACATCCTATAGAATGGCTGTGCCAGGCAGGCATCTCCACATCCTATAGAATGGCTGTGCCAGGCAGGCATCTCCACATCCTATAGAATGGCTGTGCCAGGCAGGCATCTCCACATCCTATAGAATGGCTGTGCCAGCAGGCATCTCCACATCCTATAGAATGGCTGTGCCAGGCAGGCATCTCCACATCCTATAGAATGGCTGTGCCAGGCAGACATCTCCACATCCTACAGAATGGCCCTGTCAGGCAGACATCTCCACATCCTACAGAATGGCCCTGACAGGCAGACATCTCCACATCCTACAGAATGGCCCTGACAGGCAGACATCTCCACATCCTATAGAATGGCCCTGACAGGCAGACATCTCCACATCCTATAGAATGGCCCTGACAGGCAGACATCTCCACATCCTACAGAATGGCCCTGACAGGCAGACATCTCCACATCCTATAGAATGGCTGTGACAGGCAGACATCTCCACATCCTACAGAATGGCCGTGGCAGGCAGACATCTCCACATCCTACAGAATGGCCTTGGCAGGCAGACATCTCCACATCCTATAGAATGGCTGTGACAGGCAGACATCTCCACATCCTACAGAATGGCCGTGGCAGGCAGACATCTCCACATCCTATAGAATGGCTGTGACAGGCAGACATCCTATAGAATCTCCACATCCTATAGCATGGCTATAGAATGGCTGTGACAGGCAGACATCTCTACATTCTATAGAATGGCTGTGACAGGCAGACATCTCCACATCCTATAGAATGGCTGTGACAGGCAGACATCTCCGCGCATTCTATAGAATGGCTGTGACAGGCAGACATCTCCACATCCTATAGAATGGCTGTGACTGGCAGACATCTCCACATCCTATAGAATGGCTGTGACAGGCAGACATCTCCACATCCTATAGAATGGCCCTGACTGGCAGACATCTCCACACCCTATAGAATGGCCCTGACAGGCAGCCATCTCCACATCCTACAGAATGGCTGTGACAGGCAGACATCTCCACATCCTACAGAATGGCCCTGACAGGCAGATATCTCCACATCCTACAGAATGGCTGTGACAGGCAGATATCTCCACATCCTACAGAATGGCTGTGACAGGCAGACATCTCCACATCCTATAGAATGTCCCTGACAGGCAGACATCTCTACATCCTACAGAATGGCTGTGACAGGCAGACATCTCCACATCCTAAAGAATGGCCCTGACAGGCAGACATCTCTACATCCTACAGAATGGCTGTGACAGGCAGATATCTCCACATCCTAAAGAATGGCTGTGACAGGCAGACATCTCCACATCCTATAGAATGTCCCTGACAGGCAGACATCTCTACATCCTACAGAATGGCTGTGACAGGCAGATATCTCCACATCCTAAAGAATGGCCTGACAGGCAGACATCTCTACATCCTAAAGAACGGCTGTGTCAGGCAGGCATCTCCACTTCGTAAAGAATGGCTGTGACGGGCAGGCTTCTCATTTCTTTGTTCGCACGAGGCAGACACAGCCCCCAGACAATGCAGATTGTTCCTCGGGAACCATCACCAGTGTAAACGAAATGTTGATTGGGGGATGACAGGAAGGGAGAGAAGATCAGATCATGGAAAGGAAGGAAGGAGGAAGAATGGAAGTGGCAAAGATAGTACCGGATGAACTCGAGCGCGCATTTGTGTATGTATGTGTGAGTGAGAGAGAGAGAGAGAGAGAGAGAGAGAGAGAGAGAGAGAGAGAGAGAGAGAGGGAGAGAGAGAGAGAGAGGTGCGCGCACGCATGTGTGCGTGCGTACGTGCGTGTGTGTGTGTGCGCGCGCGCGCGTGTGCGTGCGCGCGCGCACGTTTATAAATGAGGGTGTGTGATCCGAATATGTGAATGACAACCGCAGTTCTTTCTGTTTACCCCTGAAGGCTCCAGAGCCCGGGCAGAGAAACCCACTTCTATATTCCTCCTCTCCATCTTTCTGTCCACAATGAGGACACCTCTGGTGACCAGTGTCCTTATTGGAGAAACCCACTTCTATATTCCTCCTCTCCATCTTTCTGTCCACAATGAGGACACCTCTGGTGACCAGTGTCCTCACCGGAGAAACACCAAATGGCAGTTTACTGTAGGTGCCAGGACCTCACACAACACAAACTCAGCTCTGGGCTGTCTGCGGAGGAACCTGGGCCACTGTCCACCACGCTGCCAGCGCGTTTGTTTTCCTCCTCTTTCAGTCTGCAGCAGTCCAGAGGGACACCTAGAGAAGTAGTCCAGTGGGACACCATAACCTAAAGGAGTAGTCCAGTGGGGCACCATAACCTAGAGGAGCAGTCCAGTGGGACACCATAACCTAAAGGTGTAGTCCAGTGGGACACCATAACCTAGAGGAGCAGTCCAGTGGGACACCATAACCTAAAGGTGTAGTCCAGTGGGGCACCATAACCTAGAGGAGCAGTCCAGTGGGACACCATAACCTAAAGGTGTAGTCCAGTGGGCACCATAACCTAGAGGAGCAGTCCAGTGGGACACCATACCTAGAGGGACACAGAGGTGCTAGCACGAGAGCAGAGGAGTGCGGCACATGTCATCTCTGATGATTCGGAATCCCGCAGGTCAGGAAGTGTCCTGAAACCTGTTAAGAAGCTGGACCTTCCCGCTCCTCACGAACGGAGCAAAGAGCAGCCGCTGGTGCCTCTCTTCAAGGTGGTGGAGGGGCCAGTGCTGGCTGTGCCCTCCTGAGAAATGTCTGTATTGGCACGGACCCGGGGGATCGATTCGTCCCCAGGAAGACGGTGATTTTATTCCAAGCGAGGTGATCATTGCCTACGTCGGTACCAACAACAGGAGTCCTGTCGTCACCACCCTTCACCCCCCCCCCCCCCCCCCTCCCCGTCCCCACCTCCCGAATCTATACAGGAATGCTTTCTTTTACCGCACTGTTGTTGAATGGAGCCACCATGGTGACAGTGAGGTCCAAGCAAACACACACACACACACACACACACACACACACACACACACACACACACACCAGATCTTTTCCGACTTTATCACATGAGAACCGGCCAGTGACCATCGACAGTCACGTATGCACCAGTCAGCTGGATTCTGTGACGTCATCTGACAGATATAGACAGGTACAGACGGACAGACAACAGACAGATGCAGACAGATGCAGACATGTTCTGCAGCAGCCCTCAGAGGTGGTTGGCAGAGGGAAACAAGATGGCGGATGGACGTCGAATAATTGATTTCATGCTTGCGTTGAGTATTTCGGCATCCTTTTGGTATATTGCGCAATCGCTATAACACCGGTTTCTAACTGCGGATGTCAAAATCGGTTTTGATCATAATTGTTATTGTATTAGGTCGTTCGAAAAGGAAAAGTCATGAGCGCTAATAGGCGACCCGGGAATTGTCTCCCTTTGGAGGTCGCTTCACTCTGAGAAAATGGCGTCGCCGCGTTCTTGCCAAACTATAGCCCAACTATAGGACGACCCACAGTTGAATTGAGGGAGGAATGTGGTCCACACGTTTTCCTCTTTATTTTCTCCCACAAGGTCCCGTCCCTTCTCCAGCAACGTTCTGAATTGTGTTCAGAAATTCTGTCCATAAACGGCCGGTGAAATGTTGGTGCAAATCAGCTGAGTTGACCAGAAGCCCACATCCGAAAAACAAGCGCATATGCACATGCTCACGCACGCACACACACACACACACACACACACACACACGCACACACACACACGTGCGCGTATACACACGTCACTCACACCATGCCACCCCGAACCCGCACCCGTTCGAGCACGCGTAAAAATACACATCTCTCTCTCTCTCTGGCTCTCACTCTCTCTCTGTCTGTCTGTCTGTCTCTCTCTCTGGCTCTCACTCTCTCTCCACCCCTTATCTCTCTCTCACTCTCTCTCCCCCTCACTCTTTCTCTCTCACTCCCTTCCTCTCTCTTCTCTCCCCCTCTCTCTTCCCATATATGTGTGTGTGTGTGTGTGTGCGCGCGAACCCTTTTGAACCCTTGGTAGTGAGAACACCACAGAATTATGGCCTGTGGTGTGTCCCTATTTGACACCAAGAGCACAGACACTCCGTGTCTCCCTGTTGAGTCCAATCCAACGGACGAAAGGCATAGCAGCAGGCAAACAATAAGTAGTGGGGGAAAACAAGTGCAGGTTAACAATTCTTCCATCATTATAGTAATGATTTGGCAAAGATTAGAAATTGAGAGGGAAAAAAAAAATTGAAGATGAAATAAATGGGAAAATGTATATCATAAATATGAAAACCCCTTCACTAGCTGCATGAGGAAACTATCGCAATCCCTCCCGAAGACAGATCTATATGTGTCGCCTGCTCCGAGGCCTTTCGTCCGCTGGATCGGACTCATCAGGGAGACACGGCTGATTGTGTCTGTGCAGACACACCAGTCCATAATTCTGTGGTGTTCCGACCGCCAAGGGTTCGAAAAAGAATGCAACAGCACCCCCAAAGCAGCCAGCGAAAGGTAGTAGAATTAAACAAAACGAAAGTTGGAGAGGAAAAAAGTTGTTGAAAACTAAAAACATTACGCAAACAGTATAAAATGTAAGGGACAATCTTTGAGCCTATGCTGAGGATCCATTTAAGGATAAATGGGAAAATGTATCATAAATATGAAAACCCCTTCACTAGCTGCATGATGAGAAACTATCGCAATCACTCCCAAAGACAGATCTATATGTGTCGCCTGCTCCGAGGCGTTTCGTCCGCTGGATCGGACTCATCAGGGAGACACGGCTGATTGTGTCTATGCTCTTGGCGTCATATAGAGACACACCACAGTCCATAATTCTGTGGTGTTCCGACCGCCAAGGGTTCGAAAAAGAATGCAGTTTGTATAACTCGAGGCCCTGTGTAGAACATCAATTAAACCGCGGATTAAAGAACTCGTAACAAGAAAGGAACCGTCAGCAGAATTCTTTGGGAAAATACTCTTTGACACGTAATTACAGACACTGGCATACAGGGAATTAAAGACGCTGGGGAAAAAATGTGGGTGGCGCTATACTATCTACAACGGATACAGGAAAGTGGCGCACAATGCAATACAAGAAAGTCCAAGAGAAGGCCACACAACCAAAACACAATGCGCTACGTACAATACAACACGCATCTCTATACAACACAATGTCGTATAATGCAATACAACACAGCAAAAACAACAACAACAACAACAACAGAGAAGTACAATACAATACTGCAACACAATACAACACAGCACTACTCAATGTGATCAAATGTTATATATTAGAATTCCATACAATAATTATGATACAACACAAAACAGCAGAATACCTATCACAAAGAGGAGACACAGACAGGGACAGACGTATGTATTAGAATTCCATACAATACATACAACACAAAACAGCAGAATACCTGTGACAAAGAGAAGGCACAGAAAGGGACAGATGTATGTATTAGAATTCCATACAATACAATACAACACAAACAGCAGAATACCTGTGACAAAGAGAAGGCACAGACAGGGACAGATGTATGTATTAGAATTCTATACAATACAATACAGCACAAAACAGCAGAATACCTGTGACAAAGAGCAGACACAGACAGAGACACACATGGACGCTGAAGACAAAGGCGGTGGACATGGTGCTTGATGACAAAGACCAAGACGACGACGATGACGACCAGCTCCCTCACAACGTCTTCCTGGGAGAACCCTGGGGCACGCCACCAAGGGCAGAAACATTTAAACCTCCTCCTCCACCTCCCCGACCCCCACACCCACCCCACCCCACACCCCTTTCCCCTCACGTGATTAGGTAGTTCACATTCCTGTGGACGACACATCACCTTTCAGAGGTGGAGATATGCCCACAGGAGTGCAATTTGAGCACAGCTCTGACGATGGATCACACGACATTACTATCTGTGTTGCCTTCGAGAAAACCCGGCGATACATGATGAGGCAGGATTTCCTTTCCGACTCCTAGCCCTTTAAGGCAGCGCTGATGTTGTGTCTGTGTGAAGGCTGAAGAGGAGGGTAGACGGGAGTAAGCTGGATCAGACACTTCCTGGTTGATGTAGATGGCGCGGGGAGACAGGAATGGTGTGGCAGAGGACATGCACGCGGAATGTGGGAATGCATGCTGCATTACAGCTGCTGCTGTTGCTGACTCTACGTCGTGGTGGGTGAGATTTATGCCGGAGGCCCTCGAGGACAAGGTCTTCCAGATCTAGTCTGTGTAGTTCTTGGCGTTGCTGTCCCCCAGAGGTGATTGGTCGGAGTCGGGTGTTGATGACTGTCTGCTCTCCGTGGCAGCCTCCTTCCAAGCCCTTGTGCAGCTCCCTCTCAGGGCCACGGATATGGATCCATACGATCCAATTTTGGCCACCTCGGATAGAACACCCTAACCGGTCGCCCCCCACGGCTGGCAAGCCAGAGGACAGGGGGTGTGAGTCTCAGAGATGCGACCCAAGCCTGGACCTTAGGGATCCTCTTGCCTCTGTTGACACTTTACCTTCCGCGGCTCCTGATGCACTGTGGTTAACCAACTGTCCGTACCGGCGGATAGGAGAGGGTCGAGCGTCATGGGCTGCATCCCTAGGGTGGGGTGTGGTTGGACGAAGCTCTGAACTCCCAGGTCATGGGTTGCCCTGAAAAACTCTTAGCAGTGCCAGGGTGTCCGCTAGGACTGGGCACCCACTGAAGGCATGTTGGAGCAGCACGTCACTCCTGCATGCATATTTGGTGCCAGTGAGGCAACCCCTGCGGCACCCTGTGCGCAGCCTTCTCACTAGCTGGAGGTGCTTTCCGGGGAGTTTCTCGCTTAGTCTCTCCTCTTCTGGGAAGGTCAATCCGTCCGCTTGCCTCACATCATTGCTGAGGTCCCCTCTCGCTCTCTGGGAACGGCTGCTGGAGCTTGGCTTCACCATGTTGCTGATCGACAGCCCCCCGATCGTGCCCTTCTCTGTTCCAGCCTTGGCTGCTTGGTCGGCCATTTCTTTGCCCTGTAGGCCAGTGTGGGACGGGAGCCACATCCATGTGAGGCCTGTGCCCCTGCACGTAACGGTGAGCAGAAAGAGGATGTCTGCCTTGATCTCTTCGCTGCTTTTTTTTTCTCACTCTGGCTGCTAGTGCCCGCAGTGGGGATTTGGAATCAGGCAAGATGACCACTGCTGTTGGCAGTGGAGGCATAGCGTTCACTGCTGGGCATACCATACGGATGGTGTGCATAGACATAGACATGGACATGGACATGGCATACATAGACATGGACATGGACATTTTATTCATAAAGGCCATATCCCCTTAGAAGGG
Organism: Conus betulinus; assembly: GCA_016801955.1. Lineage (NCBI taxonomy): Eukaryota > Metazoa > Mollusca > Gastropoda > Neogastropoda > Conidae > Conus > Conus betulinus. Next base: position 238,581 of record JADBJO010001188.1, read on the forward strand.
GCGTGTACATGGAAAAGATACAAAGTCTCAAGAATGATTTCCTAACTATGTTAAATACAGACTTTTTCTCTTGAATGCTTTGTTCAAATACAACACGCAGGCACACACACAGACACACACACACACACACACACACACACACACACACACACACACACACACACACACACACACACACACACACACACACGCGCGCGCGCGCGCGCGCGCGCGCGCACACACACACACACACCACCACACACACACTAATTTGTTGCCGATATTAACATAAGTTTAAACAAGCAAGGTTGTTTGAAAAAAAAAATCATGAGATATAAATTGTTCTCTGAGATCACAAAGTTCTGGGCAAATAAGTACAACATGAAGTTCATCTTCTCTTGACGCGCCATAAAATGGACAAAGAAGATGACAATTCCTTGACTGTCTGCAGCGAAAATGATCAACAGAGATGTCAGAAACACCACCGAAACGAAATTTTGTCATCATATGCCTCCATGCTCTATGAATACCCATTGACATGGAGCTAGGCACACGATGTAAAGCATTTATTATTCCATAAAAATCGAATCTATCGCTATCTTTAATGTGAGAAGCCCAGTGTTGGTGTGAAAGATGCTGACCCCTTGTTCAGGTGGGATCTGTTTAAAGATCATAGGCTAGGGATCACAGTGAAGATGCTGACCCTTTTTTTCAGGTGGATCTTTTAAAGATCATAGGCTAGGGATCACAGTGAAGATGCATGACCCCTTGTTCAGGTGGATCTTGTGATCCGTCATAGGCTATGGGATGGCGGATGAAGATACTGACCCCTTTTTCAGGTGGATCTGTTTTAAAGATCATAGGCTAGGGATCACAGTGAAGTGCTGCCCCCTTGTTCAGGTGGATCAGTTTTAAAGATCCCAGGCTAGGGATCACAGTGCTTTGGCTGACCCCTTGTTCAGGTGGAGCTGTTTAAAGATCCCAGGCTACGGATCACAGTGAAGATGCTTCGACTCTTTTTTTCTAAACAAATCTTTAAAAGTTTAAGTTCTGATGCATATCCGCCAAACATGAACAAACGAATCTTGTGATCCGTTTGTTCATGTTTGGCGGATATAGTATTTTTAACTTTTTTTTTGTAAAAAGGTTTGTTAATTTTCCGCCTGTAGTGGCCTCAGTGTGCATCCAGTTCTGTAGTAGGTTCCCACTGCATTGGCAACACCTCTTGGCCAGTTCTTTATTCACTGGTTTACGCTCAATGCCTCATGGAACATTTCACTTCACACACAGTGAAGCGTGAAGTAATACGGCCCCACCGCTCAAACCGGCGGCAGTCCTCCAGCAAAGGGAGATCACTTGTGATTCAGTCTGCGTCGTCACCGCCACGGCTTGCAGTTTGAGCCCCGGTGAAAAAAGAGACAGACACGTTTTAAAGCTGTATCCTTGTACCCTAAAACCCCTCCGAGACACTATGGAGGGCAGATTGATCCAGAGAGAGGCGAGCTTTAAAGCTGTACTCTGTACCCTAAAACCCCTCAGAGACACCACGGAGGGCAGATTCATCCACAGAGAGACAAGTGTTAAAGCTGTACTCTGTACCCTAAAACCCCTCAGAGACACCATGGAGGGCAGATTCATCCACTCACGTTCATATTAACTTCGATTTGGGCTTTCATCCCTCGTCTGTTTTTAGTCGCGTATTTAGTATCTCCGCCGAGAAAATTGTGTTCGTATCTGCATCTGTTCATTGTTTGACTGCCAAGAAGATCATTCAGATATCACTGGACAGATAAACAGCACCGGGTTGACAGATGGAAGGGGGCTCATGGATGACCGTGTGGAATGTCGGTGTGGGGTGTGGTGGAGAAAACTGGATATACATGCGGGTTAGCGGGTCCCAAGCAACACTGTGTCACATTTTTCGTTAAAAATTTCATCATCGTAAAGATAATGTTTACTATTTGATAATTACATCTGAAGTTGCATACCTTCTGAAAGTATCTAAAACACACACACACACACACACACACACACACACACACACACACGCATGAACACTTACATTTCCCCCCCCCCCCCCCCCCCCCCCCCCCCCCCTACATCCTATTATCATAATGCGTGGGAAGTAACTTGTTGCAGCCTATAACCTACTATTACTTCCCTTTGCAGGAAAATCGATTTTAGTGGCGGAGGTCAGCGCTCGTTTGAGAGTTCCCCTGGTTTACTTATATATGTAATCGTTTATTTATTGAATTTATCTATTCGTTGTTTATTTGTTTGTATTTCATAGGTTTGTTTTTACATTCAAGTCTTCGACGCCGTTGACAAAATGTCACACAGTATGCCAACTGCACAGAAAGCGTATTGTTGGTGTTGGGGTTAAACTGCTGCCTGCAGCATTGTCATTTTATTGATCCGCCATCATTTTTTTTTTTTTTTTTATTTTCATTGCCACAGCAACAGTTCCCCAGTTCCCCTCAGCTTCACTGTAGCCTTCCATATCGTTCAGAATGTGCAACAACCTATGCAATTCTATGCAATGTGAGGTAGCATGTACATCATCCTTTCATTGAAAGTGTGTAGGGCGCGTATATTTAATGTATTCAAGCCCCCCCCCCCCCCCCCCCCCCACCCCCCTCAATCCCCACCTCTATTTTTTTTTCTTTGAAATAAAAACATCTACACTTTTCAAGCGTAAAAAAATGTGCATACGTTCGAATCGGAATAATGGAGTATGCCTACTTTCTTTCGGTTTACCTAGTGTGAAGCAGTTAGGCTTGGATTGCATTGCATTCTCTTCCACACCCGAAAAAAAAAAAAAGAGAGGAATGTTGAGAGCTTGATGTTGAGAGCTTGATGGTTCTGCGACCATGATGGAAATAGGTCAGTATCGCCTGTCAGTTGAGGAAGATTTTTCAGACTAGCCTAGTAATGCACGGACACACACGAGACTATCCTAGCAGTTTAGGAAGATGGTGAGACTAGCCCAGAAGTTTAGAAAGACGGTGAGACTAGCCTGTTAGTTCAGGGGGATGGTGATGCTAACCTAGTGGTGTAGGAGATGGTAAGACTAGCCTAGTAGTTTAGTAGTTTAGGGAGATAGTAAGACTAGCCTAGTGGTTTAGGGAGATGGTAAGACTAACCTAGCAGTTTAGGAAAGGTTAAGATTAGCCCAGTAGTTAAGGGAGATTGTGAGACTAGCCTAGTGGTTTAGGAAGATGTTTAAAACTATCTTAGTAGTTTAGGGAGATAGTAAGACTAAGCTAGTAGTTTAGGGAGATGGTAAGATAGCCTAGTAGTCAAGGTAGATGGTAAGATTCGCCTAGTACTTTAGGGAGATGGTAAGACTAAGCTAGTAGTTTAGGGAGATGGTAAGACTAAGCTAATAGTTTAGGGAGATGGTAAGACTAAAGCTAATAGTTTAGGGAGATGGTAGGACTAGCCTAGTAGTTAAGGTAGATGGTAAGACTTGCCTAGTAGTTTAGGGAATTGGTGAAACCATCCTAGTAGTTTTGGGAGATGGTAAGACTAGCCTAGTAGTTTTAGGGCGATGGTAAAAAAATAACCTAGTTGTTTAGGGAGATGGTAAGACTAGCCTAGACGTTTAGGATGATGGTAAGACTAGCCTAGTAGTTTAGGGCTATGGTAAAATAACCTAGTTGTTTAGGGAGATGGTAAGACGCCCCAGTAATGTAGGGAAACACATGAGACTAGCCTAGTAGTTTACAGACGTACATTAGACTTGCTTAGTAGTCTACGAAGATACGTCAGACGTGTTTAGTAGGCTAGAGAGGCTAGAGACGAAAGACTAGCCTGGTAGTAAAGGAAGATACATGAGATTAGGATATTCATCTGGGGAGACAAGAGAGAGTAGTCTAGCAATCTAGGGAGATACCTAAGACTAGACTAGTAGTCTAGAGAGGTACGTGAGACTAGTCTGGTCTGGTTTTCTAAACATAGGGTTTGAAACCGTGTATCTGGTTAATCTTCACAAATCCTTGGTCAATGAACGCGAAGACTCTCTCTCTCTCTCTCTCTCTCTCTCTCTCTCTCTCTCTCTCCCACCACCACCCCCACACACACACACACACACACACACACACACACACACACAACACATATTTACACTCACTCACTCATTCTTCCACACACGTATATTTAAAAAAACAAAGCACGCACACACACTCAAACATACATACAATAGACACACATACGCAGAACACGCACACGTACAGGTAGTCATATATACATAGCATACTCACACACACACACACACACACACACACACACACACACACACACACACACACACACACACACACGAGAGAGAGAGAGAGAGAGAGAGAGAGAGAGAGAGAGGGGGGGGGGTTTAAAAAAATCAGAGTTTTTTTTTGGTTTGCTTTTTTTTTTTTTCTTTTCATTTTCTTTCTTTTTATTTCGGTGATTCTTTGGTAAGAAGGTATACGCGGGAGGGGGGAGAGGGGGGATGGGAGGGGGGGGGGGGCTGCGTGAGTTGTGATTAAAGCCACAACAGTCGTGTTTCGGGACGCTGGAAGCGAAACGTCCCTGACATTGTCGGCTCTGGAGCCTGTTCCCGATGCAATCCAAACTGCCCTCGGAAACTGTGGGAGAACAGGTGGGGAGCGGGGGAGGAGGTACCGGGAAACGGGACGGGGGGGGGGGGGGGGGGGGGGGTACACCTACGTGCGGGGTGTGTGCCGTGTGTGTGTGAGCCAATGAACAGTGAGGGGGGTGTGCGCGGCGTGCGGGGAGTGGCCAATGGCAGCTTCCTGAATCCTCTCTTTGACCTGCGCTGTTCACGTGTCGGGGGTCTGATCATTATAGCTCGTCCCACATCTCGTTTCCAATTTGATAGTTTAAGCCGGCGGTAGACGCACGTACGCACGCACGCACGCACGCGCGCGAGCGCGCGCGCGCGCGCACACACACACACACACACACACACACACACACACACACTCGCGAGCGCGTGCGCGCGCGCGCGCCCGCACACAGACACAGACACACACACACACATACATACACACACACATATACACACACGTTCACGCATGCACACATCCACACACACATATTCTCTCTCTCTCTCTCTCTCTCTCTCTCTCTCTCTCTCTCTCTCTCTCTCTCTCTCTCTCTGTCACACAAACACTTGTATACATTATCTATCTATCTGTATATATATATATGGAAATCGTTAGCTTCCATGGTAAGATGATATTTTGTCTGCGTGACAAGAGCTTGATTTCCTCCCCCCCCCCCCCCCCTCCCCCTCCCAATTCAGAAGACTGGGTCCACGCAGTCCAGTTTTATTTATTTCATTAATGCATCTCTGACAGTGCTGTTTACATTTTCTCTGAACCAACATTGCAGGTGTCTGCATTTCTCGGGCCTGGTGGACGCCGGGATATATATTTTGAAAGTAAGCGTAGAGGACAGCCCTGACAGGCTGTCAGGCAGGAGTGGAAATCCGTCCGTAGCATCATCTTCATCATCATCTTCATTCTCACCCATCAGCGTAAAATGCCTCACATCTTGTGGCCCTTCATGCATTGCTGTCATGGTGACCCGCAGTTCTGATGTCCTCACCATGTCTATGGCCTTGGTCGAAGTTACCGGTACCGGCACAGTCATGGCCGGGGGGCGGGGGTGTCTCTGGAAAGACGTGGTGGCGCGCTCTCCAGAAGGGGAGCTTACTCACGCTGGCTCTGAGACAGCAATTCTTGTCGTCAGGGGCCGAAGTAACTGCCTATGTTGGATCAGAACAGGCGCCACCGAACACCACGGCAGTCAGTGCAGTGTCTCCTCTGGTGGGTTGCCTCTTGACGACTTGACATAGACTGCTCCTTGTGGATATTTCCGGTGCTGGCGTTGCTGTGGCGGGACAAGTGTGACAGTGGCTGTGGACGGGCGGGGGGGGTGGGGGGGGGGGGGGGGGGGACCAGATTTAGCGGCGTGGGTGCACTGCCACTGAAGTGCTATGGTAGATGACACAGAAACAAGATGCAAAGCAGATAAACGTACTCCCAGTATATCTTGAATACGCGTGTACATGTCAAAAGCATGTT
>JADBJO010001188.1:249645-269645 GCA_016801955.1 Conus betulinus
AAGTTTTGCAAGTTAGATCGAGGCACATTAGTGTTAATTTTGCGTGCTTTCTAACTGTAGAACAAAGCAGAGTGCTCTTAACTTAACGGTGATAATCACTAACATCCTCTGTTTGATATTGTTTATACTGCTGTTTAATATTGTTTACACTGCTGTTTAATATTGTTGATAGTGCTGTTGAATACTGATACTGTTGCCACTGCCGCTACAACAGCAGCTTGCTATTGTTGAACCAGCAGTAGCAGCAACAATTATGATCGAAATTGTTATGATCATTGTTATATTATTTTTGACAAAGATGCTGCTGCTATAACTGCTGCTACTACTGATACAGCAAAAATACCAAACCTTCTCCTCCTCATTATGTGCTTACGTCGAATATCAGATGGCTGGATTCTTCATCGAAATCAGATGGCTAGATACAGATGGCTGGATACTTCATCGAAATCAGATGGCTAGACACTTTATCGAAATTAGATAGCTAGACACCTCATCGAAATTAGATGGCTAGATACTTCATCGAAATAGATGGCCAGATGCTCCATCAGCATTGACTTAGACCATAAGCGAGAAGAAGTACATCAATAAGCAGCAAAGGTCTATTTCTACCGTCGACGCGCACTGTCTGGTGTTTAGACGACTGAACATAGTTATGTTCCTTATGTGGGAGATTTTTTTGACGCCGTACAAAATGTACAATACACAATACAGACTATTATAGTCTGAAATATAATGATGGAATGAAAAGAGAAAAAAAAAACTTTTGAAACCAGCATTAGATATTTAGTATTTCTTGTGTTATAAAAAAATCTAATTTAGTGTTTGGGGTTAAACTCATTTTCATGTTTACTGAACAATATTAGTTCTCTCTCTCTCTCTCTCTCTCTCTCTGGCTTCGAGTCCAAACATTAATATTTACGTAATCAGTTACACAGTTTGTTTCTTTGCATTAATTTTTTTTCGGTGTTGCAAATACTAATGTAAACCCCGGGGCACAAAGACTGTATGTAAGCCATTGTCAATAAAAACGTATCTGAAACGTCTGAAACGAAACGTCTCTCTCCCTCTCTCTCTCTCTATCTCTCTCTCTTTCTGGTTGATTTCAAACCAGCTGCAACAAGATCTTTCGTAGTTTTGAGAGACTTTCACCTGCTCAGACCTTATTTTCTTGTGGTTCCTATCACGTGCTGCTCAAGTTTGCTTCTGTTCTCACGAACAGTCTCTTATTTTGACAGCACTGAAGGACGCCATTCCATTGTCTGGTCACGTGGTGCTGCGCAATGGCAGGTCTTCATGGTTGCATAGACTGTCACTGTGATCCTACGCCAGGGCTGTGTAGACAGTGTAGACAGTAGTACCCGATCGGAAATTCCCTCCCACAATTCACTGAGGGTTGAGTTTTCGGAAAACGAATGGAGCTTGCTGGACGTAACATGGGCTGTTCAGAATACAGTCCGAGCTGGATCCAGAGGATGGACCTGTCGTCGAACCTGGTCTGTGTGCCACTGATGTCCCCTGTCCAAGACCATTCTACAGGGTCCAGTGGAGGGTGGACATGTGTCTCTCCATGACTCCCTGTCCAAGACCATTCTACAGGGTCCAGTGGAGGGTGGACATGTGTCTCTCCATGACTCCCTGTCCAAGACCATCCTACAGGGTACAGTGGAGGGTGGACATGTGTCTCTCCATGACTCCCTGTCCAAGACCATTCTACAGGGTACAGTGGAGGGTGGACATGTATCTCCATATGACTCCCTGTCCAAGACCATTCTACAGGGTCCAGTGGAGGGTGGACATGTGTCTCTCCATGACTCCCTGTCCAAGACCATCCTACAGGGTACAGTGGAGGGTGGACATGTGTCTCTCCATGACTCCCTGTCCAAGACCATTCTACAGGGTACAATGGAGGGTGGACATGTATCTCTCCCCGACTCCATGTCCAAGAGAGTTCTACAGGGTACAGTGGAGGGTGGACATGTATCTCTTCCCGACTCCATGTCCAAGAGAGTTCTACAGGGTACAGTGGAGGGTGGACATGTATCTCTCCCCGACTCCATGTCCAAGAGAGTTCTACAGGGTACAGTGGAGGGTGGACATCTCTCCATGACTCCCTGTCCAAGACCATTCTACAGGGTACAGTAGAGGGTGGACATGTCTCTCCCCATGACTCCCTGTCCAAGACCATTCTACAGGGCACAGTGGAGCGTGGACATCATTCAGATCAACAGAAGAAGTCCTGGTGGACGCTTAAGGCCTACATTGGTTTCACTGCCTCCGTCCAATGGCACATGACCGGAGATCAGGACTGTAGGCGATCCCTCGCTGCTCCAGCGTTCCTCAGGTTTCCCTGATGATGTTGTCATGGGAACAAGATGATGATGTCAGCTGCGGCTTATTGCTGTCAGGGGATTAACATGTGACGCTGCTTTTGAAGTTGACATATGTCGATGCAAACCTCAGAGATGGTGCAGCTGTATGGTTTGCATACAGAAGCTGAGTTGATTTATGTTGGTGGTTCATATTCAAACGTAAAATACTCAACTAGAAAATCAGTAGTATGAATATGGGTATGCTTCAGAACGTGCCCTATACTTCCAATCAGGGGCCACTAAAACAACCATACTTCCAATCAGGGGCCATTAAAACAACCAATCAACCAATGTTGTGTCTGTAGTGCTGCAGCTTCATTGAATGTATGTCCATACTGCCATGGCAGAGAAAGGGTGAATGGTGCTACTGACTTTTAGTAGTTCAAGGGGGGGAGGGGGGGGGGGGGCATCAGTCTGATAGCCGTCTGTGGAGAGCAGTGAGTGCTCACAGTGAGTGTTCCCCTTGTTGTGGGCTAAGCGACCTGTGCAGGTTCCTGCTCTGGCTCGCTCTGTGTCACTAGAATATTCTACCAACTTAAACATTTTCTTTTTAATAATATGTAAAAGTTCAAATTTGGGGGAAATGTTCCCTTGAAATGTGTTAAGTTTCATTTCATAAATCAGTCATTCAGAAGATGTAGATTATTTTCCGAAATGTTTCCAACAGAAAAAAGTCATAATCTATGTAAAAACCAAATTGGGTTTACAAAAACAAAAAACAGAAAAAGAGAAAAAAAAAAACCCGTAGGCTACTCGCTCAACCCAGGTTTAAAGTAGAGAAAGTACACACACACACACACACACACACACACACACACACACACATCATCAACGTCAATGAACAGACAGTAAATGAACGAACCAACCAACTAGTCACCGACCAACCAACCAACCAACCGACCGACCGACCAAGCCATCGCTTTGCTTGTCTGTCTGTCTGGTCAGAGGAGAAAAGACATCCTCGGGCGGAGAGTCCGGATCCGTCGGACAAGCACGATCCCCGGGGAAGGAAGGAACCCTTAAAGATGACACAAGCGTGTGGATCGACAGCTGTGACATCTTCACTTGCAACTCTCCTCTCCCGTGGCCAGACTGCTGCTTTGGCGTGCAGGATGGTCCAACAACGCTGCCACTCCTCAGTCAAAGACATAGATCAAACGAGGGGAGGAGCAGAGCAAGAGCCAACAGTTGGGAAAACTACGCACGATACTTCTCTCCTCTTTGATCTCTGCTACATATAGATGAACACCAACAATCGGTCTTTCGTTCTGACAAACCATTCGAGTCTGCCTTACATCCTTCTTTGCTTCAGATCATTTATGGTCGCGTTTTCCTGTAGGCTTTTTTTTTTTTTTTTAATTTATCCCCCCCCCCCCCCCCCCCCCCCCCCCCCCCCCCCCCCCCCCCTCCCCGAAAGTGTTGTAACTTTTCCAGATGACGTAAGCACAGGCGACGTTATGACACGCGCAATGCCTGAGAGTCTCGCGACCTTCCAGGAAATGTTAGAAGCTTTCAAAAAATTGTTTCTTGAATGTTCCCTGCATTTCGAGCAGCTGCTGGCCTACCGCGTCGTGGGTGTTGTATTTTCTGGAACATTCCACGCGTTTTGATTGAGTGTGCTTCGTCATGACTCAAACTTTCGGTTTTATAAACTACTATTACTATTAGTAGGGGCTTTCTGATGTTTTGAAGAGAGTAATCAACGATTTTGTTAATGGACATAGCTCTGTTTTCGGTTCGGAACGGGGGGAGGGGGGGGGGGGGGGGGGGGGGGGGGGGGTTGTGTCATTGGACACAAAAGGCACGTGATAGAATGGCACATGTCACCACGACACGTGGACACAATAGCGCACGTGGACACAAAAGCACGCAGTCGTTGTAAGGATCATGTGGAAGATTAATCATCGTGACATTTCTGCCCGATGGAAAGAATGGAAACTTGTTGCCAGAGTTGACGGTTCCTGTCGTTTTGATCTGACTCAACAAGAGCTTGATAGATTCTGCTCCCTGGATTCAGCTGCTCAGCATGCTTAGCCACCAAAATCACTTCATAATGGAATTTGACCCTAAAGCCATTACACTCTGCAACATTAGGAATTTGATCCTATAGCCACTAAAGTCTCTTTAAGCAAAAGGAATTTGATCCTATAGCCACTAAACTCTCTTTAAACAAAAGGAATTCGATCCTATAGCCACTAAACTCTCTTTAAACAAAGGAATTTGATCCTATAGCCTCTAAACTCTCTTTAAGCAAAAGGAATTTGATCCTATAGCCACTAAACTCTCTTTAAACAAAAGGAATTTGATCCTATAGCCACTAAGCTGTCTTTAAACAAAAGGAATTTGACCCTATAGCCACTAAACCCTCTTCAAACAAAAGGAATTTGATCCTACAGCTACTAAACTCTCTTCAACAAAAGGAATTTGATCCTACAGCTACTAAACTCTCTTTAAACAAAAGAATTTGATCCCACAGCCACTAAACCCTCTTTAAACAAAAGGAATTTGATCCTATAGCCACTAAACTCTCTTTAAACAAAAGGAATTTGATCCTATAGCCACTAAACTCTCTTCGAACAAAGGAATTTGATCCTGTAGCCACTAAAACTCTCTTTAAACAAGGGATCTGATCCTATAGCCACTAAACTCTGAAGAACAGGGATTGATCTTGGGGCCACTTACCTGTCTTCAGAGAACAGGAATTTGATTCTTTGTCATAATAATGTTGCACATCGATCGACAAGTGTCCACATTAAACAGATGTGTTGAAGTTGGTGTGTGTGTGTGTGTGTGTGCGCGCGCGCGCGCGCACGCGCATGTGTGTGTGAGAGAGAGGAGAGGAGGGAAGGGAAGGAGGATGGTGCAGAGAGAGAGAGAGAGAGAGAGAGAGAGAGAGAGAGAGAGAGAGAGAGAGAGAGAGGTGAGAGAGAGGGAGGGAGCATGTTCACAGTCAACAAGCACGCGCACACCAGCCCTCTTCGGACAGCAGAAAACGTTGCTGCTGGCTATGGTTTTAAAAGCGCTTTCCATCGGCTGCTGTACACGTTTCAATTTTTAGCACAAACACCATGGCGACGGCAGCAGTTTGGGCGATCTTGCCACGGATGTCCTTTAACGATGATGATATCGACAGTGGTGTTGAAAGTGGTCTGGTCCGACAGTTAGGCAGCAGTGTAGGGTGCACTTCACTTTTGCATCAAAGCACAATTTAATGAAAGACAATGAGTAAAGAAAGATAACAATAAACAAAAAAAAGCCTGCACTGCAAGGGAAACATCGTACCGAGACTGTCGATTGTTTCCTGTGCACTTCTCTTTTCCCGCCCTCTCACGGTACTCGGGAGCGTGTCATTGGTCCCAAGGTTCGTTGGTCCCAAGGTCCGTTGGTCCCAAGGTCCGCTGGTCCCAAGGTTCGTTATTCCCAAGGTCCGTTGGTCCCAAGGTTCGTTGGTCCCAAGGTCCGTTGGTCCCAAGGTTCGTTGGTCCCAAGGTCCATTGGTCCCAAGGTTCATTGGTCCCAAGGTCTCCGTTGATCCCAAGGTCCGTTACATATTCCACAGATTTATATGGGCCTTAGGACCAACGGACCTTGGGACCAATGGACCTAAGGACCAACGGACCTTGAGACCAATGAGACCGTGCCTTTAACGATGATGATATCGACAGTGGTGGTGTGAAAGTGGTCTGGTCCGACAGTTAGGCAGCAGTGTAGGGTGCACTTCACTTTTGCGTCAAAGCACAGTTTAATGAAAGACATGAGTAAAGAAAGATAACAATAAACAAAAAAGCCTGCACTGCAAGGGAAACATCGTACCGAGACTGTCGATTGTTTCCTGTGCACTTCTCTTTTCCCGCCCTCTCACGGTACTCGGGAGCGTGTCATTGGTCCCAAGGTTCGTTGGTCCCAAGGTCCGTTGGTCCCAAGGTCCGCTGGTCCCTAGGTTCGTTATTCCCAAGGTCCGTTGTCCCAAGGTTCGTTGGTCCCAAGGTCCATTGGTCCCAAGGTTCGTTGGTCCAAGGTCTCCATTGATCCCAAGGTCCGTTACATATTCCACAGATTTATATGGACCTTAGGACCAACGGACCTTGGGATTAATGGACCTAAGGACCAACGGACCTTGAGACCAATGAGACCGTGCCCTGCTCTCATGGTGACCTCAGTTTCGATGTCCTCTCCAATCTGTGGCCTTAGATTGATTCCGTCGGGGTCACCGGTATCGGCGAGTCCATGGGGGTTGTCGTTGGACGGACGTGGTGGCGCCCTCCGGAGGGAGAGCTCACTCACGCCGGCTCCGCGACTAAGCAATTATTGTCGTCAGTAGGGGACTTAGTGGGTGGTGTCCTGCGTATGCTGGATCAGAACAGGCGCCACTGAACACCACCGAAGTGACTCGGCAGCGGTGCAGTGTCTCTTCCGGTGGGTTGCCTCTTGACAACTTGACATTAACTCCTCCCTGTGGATTGCCGGTGCCGGGGCTGTGGCGGGACTGACTGGGCTCTGCTTGTAGACGGTGTATCGGAATGAGCGGAATGATGCACTGCCACTGAGGTGGCACAGAAGATGGGACAGCAAAACAAACAAACAAATCAAAACAAACAAACAAACAATAACAACTTGGCTCGCAGACATATAGTCTCAACAGTCCCATACGCATGTACACAACAGAACACGATTAGTCATCAGTTGGCGAGAACTGAAAAGTAATTTTATTCTGCAAGGACTGGAAAGAGAGTGAGTGAGAGAGAAGGGGTTGGGAGAGGGAGAGAGCGAGCGAGCAAGCGAGAGAGACAGAGAGCTTGAGGAGTGCGTGCATGCGTGCGTGCGCGCGCGCGCGCGTGTGTGTGTGTGTGTGTGTGTGTGTGTGTGTGTGTGAGAGAGAGAGAGAGAGAGAGAGAGAGAGAGAGAGAGAGAGAGCATGCTTGCGCGTGTGTGTGCGCGTGCACGCGCCTGTGTGTAAGGGGGAGGGGGGGATGGTCGGTAAATATTAACACTAACGACATTTTCAAAGAGTATAATTCAACAAAGACATTATTTTAAACCGTGCATAAAAAGGTAACAATATTGGCATCTACTTACAATCCCAGTTCTGACCCCTAACGACACTGGTGTGGTTTGTCTATAAGATGAAGTCATTCTACACTGAGCGAAGATGAATCTGAGACCAAGTCCTTTACACTTTTAGTGAATCAGAGACCAAGTCCTTTACGCTTTTGGTGAATCAGAGACCAAATCCTTTACACTTTTTGTGAATCAGAGACTTGAGTCCTTTACACTTTTAGTGAATCAGAGACCGAGTCCTTTACACTTTCAGTGATCAGAGACTGAGTCCTTTACACTTTTAGTGAATCAGATACAGTTCTTTACACTTTTTGCAAACCCGAGACTAAGTCCTTTACACTTTTGGTGAATCAGAAACTAAGTCCTTTTACACTTTTGGTGAACCAGAGACCAGGTCCTTTTCAGTTTTGGTGAATCAGAGACCAAGTCCTTTACAATTTTGTTGAATCAGATACTAAGTCTTTTAAACTTTTGGTGAATCAGAGACCAAGTACTTTACAATTTGGGTGAATCAGATACTAAGTCTTTTTAAACTTTTGGTGAATCAGAGACGAAGTCCTTTACACTTTTAGTGAATCAGAGAGCAGGTCCTTTACACTCGGGCGAGTCAGAGACTATGTTCACTCGTGGCGGGTCAGAGACTATGTTCTTTAGACTTTCAGGTAATCAGAGGTCAAGTCCTTTACAGTTTTGGTGAATCAGAGGTTTTGTGTAGGATTTTTTTTTTTCTATTTTTTCTCTCCTGTTCTTTTAACTCTAAGGCGGCGGCCATAGTGGGCCGTGGTTTTGACGACCGTGTCCCGCCTGGCAGAACGGATCCGTGAAAGCGGCCTTAGACGATCCGTGCTAGATCTATCGCTATTCTTGATATGAAAAACCCCATTCCTGCCACCTACATGAAATCGATCTTCCCTAAAATCATGCAAAAAAAAAAGGCAATTATTTCTTCTACACCTTGATTTGTCCAAACAAAACCATAATTTTATCCCAACGTAAACATTTTACAGCGGATATTTGAAGCCCAGTTTCTTTTTGTCGCGCGAATCTAGCAGCATTTTGTAGGGGTTTGGCGCGCGCGCGCGGGCGAGAGAGAGAGAGAGAGAGAGAGAGAGAGAGCAATTCGTCCATGAAAAATTCAAGAGCGCAGTTCTTTCCCTTACCCGGAGAGCTGTGAAACGGGGCGGTTTGTACGACCGGCGGAACGACGGGTTGAAAATTTCGGGTCGGCCCGGCTCCACTATGGCCACCTGCAGCCGTAATGGATGACGCCACAGAGGAGTTGAGCCGGGCAGGATTGTTTTAACCGGGCCGTGCTTTGTACAGCCGTCATGGATGACGCCACAGAGGAGTTGAGCCGGGCAGGATTGTTTTAACCGGGCCGTGCTTTGTACAGCCGTCATGGATGACGCCACAGAGGAGTTGAGCCGGGCAGGATTGTTTTAACCGGGCCGTGCTTTGTACAGCCGTCTTGCGCACGGGTTTACTAAGGCCGCCGCCTGGCTATCAATGGATGTGTTTTGACCTAGCAATCTGCCGACTGCTGGGCTCTCCCTTTCGATGTGCAATTAGATCGGAGGGAAGGGGGGCGGGGAGGGGTGTGTGTGTGTGTGTGTGTGTGTGCTGAATCACTTGGAAAGCGAGAGGTTCCTGCGTTCGTGGTTCGAGACTTGTATGAGACAGGATCCCTCCCCCCTCCCTCTTTCTCTTTTCCTCCGTTCTATGAGGTTTTAAGTGTCGATCAGAGAGCCAGCCTTCTGGACAAGACGATCAAATGAGGTGTCGGGAGTCACGTGCAGTCAGCGCGCCGTGACAGAGGCGTGGTGTGTCACGTGCAGTCAGCGCATTGTGACGGAGGTGTCGTGTGTCACGTGACAGGTGTGGTGTGTCACGTGCAGTCAGCGCACCGTGACAGAGGTGTGGTGTGTCACGTGCAGTCGGTGCACTGTGACAGAGGTGTGGTGTGTCACGTGCAGTCAGCGCACCGTGACAGAGGTGTGGTGTGTCACGTGCAGTCAGCGCACCTTTACAAGAGATGTGGTGTGTCACGTGCAGCCAGCGCACCGTGACAGAGTTGTGGTGTGTCACGTGCAGCCAGCGCACCGTGACAGAGTTGTGGTGTGTCACGCGCAGCCGGCGCACCGTGACAGGCAGAGGGTGTGGTGTGTCATGTGCAGTCAGCACACCGTGACAGAGGTGTGGTGTGTCACGTGCAGTCAGCGCACCGTGACAAGAGATGTGGTGTGTCACGTGCAGCCAGCGCACCGTGACAGAGCCCTCCCCCATCCCGCTCCCCTTCAACAGGGAGTATCTCAGGCGACTTCTGTGGGGGAAATCCAGCTCACAGAGAAGAGAGAAACAGAGGAAAGTGTGGGGGTGGCGCTGTACCGTGGCGACCCAGCGCTTCTGCAGGGACAGCGGTGTGAGGGTCAGACAGGCCCATCCGGTGTGATGAGGAGGAACTGACGCACTGCTACTGCTGTAGCTGCTTCTACTGCTACCACCACCAATACTACTACTATCACTGTTTCTACTACTGCCACTATTACTGCTACCACAGTTGCACTTATGTTGCTGCTACTATTACTGCTATTACTGCTGTTGCTACCACTGCTGTTACAGCAGCTGCTGTTACTATCGTTGTTACTATTACTGCCGCTGCTGCTAGTACTAGTAGTACTGTTACTATTACTACTGCTGCTGCTGTTGCTACTATGACTATCACTACTGCTGCTATTGCTGCCGCTGCTGTCGCTACTCCTACTACTACTACTGCTTCTACTACTACTACTACTACTATGTTAACTGATGCTACTGCTACTTCTACTACCACTACTACTACTATTATTACCAATTCTCAATAATACATGCAAAGAGAGAGAGAGAGAGAGAGAGAGAGAGAGAGAGAAAGGTGGCGCTGTACTGTGGCGACACTGTCTTCCAGGGGAAGGAGGAGAGCAGTGTGAACTGTCCGCAGTTCTAGAAATCCGTTGTGGCCATGACGTCAGACAACACTGCAGTCCACATAGGAACACGGTCAGTCTGCAACGAAGCGATGCCGAAGCTGTCGACCTTCTATTTGCGCTTCCAATGTCTGTGACTTTTTCCTTTTTTTTTTCTTTTTTTTTTTTTTTTTTGAACTACCATTTCAAAAAGCACGAACGATATTTTACGCTTAAAATACTGATTTAGTTAAAATCATCCCCCACCCTCATTAACCATCTAGCAAAAAAAAAAAAAAAAAAAAAAAAGAAAAAAAAAAAAAAAGAAAAAAAAAAATCACAAATTTTGCGTCCATTCGCGCCTCTGTTGTCATGGTGACCTCAGTTCCGATTGTCCCCTCCTCCTCCATGCCCGTAGGGAGGAGGTCAGGTCAGGTCAGGTCAAGGTCGTCGGCACTGGCACTGGCAAGGTCACGGACACTTCTCGCGGGATGGAGGCCGTGGTGGCGCCCTTCTCTGGGGGAAGAAACCCATTCACACTCTTTCTGCAACGATGCGTCATCACTGTCTTCAGCAGGGGACGTTGCGAGTGCTGTGTGGCGGATCAGAAGACGTGGCACCAGTGAAGGGACTCGGCCGCAGCAGCGCAGTTCTTGAAGAGAGTTCCTCATGGCCACCGGCCTGACTGTTGTTTGCTGCATGCGGACCGCTGGAGATGGGGGAGGTCGCAACGGGACGAACTGGGTGTGGTTGTGTTCCATAAGAACTGGTCGGAGGTAGCGGCGAGGAAGTCGTGTGCCACGGAGGGTCACAGGAAAGGAAAACAACAAACAAAAAAAAAACAAATAAATGAAAAACCGGTAGATAGTACCGGAAAACGGAGGAACAAAGCAACGGAACATCTATCACATCCTTCACAGAAAGAACAGTATCTTCAGAAGGCCACATCGATTTTTTTGTTATTGTTGTTGTCAACACTGTACTGTGATAGTTGATAATTCCACTGAGTGTCGTCCGGCTGTGTGTGTGTGTGTGTGTGTGTGTGTGTGTGTGTCTTTGTGAAACGTAAGAAAACTCTGTAGAGTAGCTTCCCTTCTAGTAACGTGAGCCAACTATGAAGAACACCATGAACCGTATGTGGATGAACCCGTTCTCAAACAGAACAAGATGGGACAGTTGCACGATGCTGATGATCCATGGCAAAGGAGTAAGGCTGACATACCCATTCCTGTCTGTTGAGTCCAGACTGTCAGATTTTACACACACACACACCGCATACACACACACACACACACACACACACACACACACACACACACACACACACACATATACACACACACATACACACACAGAGGCGTACGCTCTCTCTCTCTCTCTCTCTGTTCTCTCTCTCTCTCTCTCTCCCGCTCTCGCTCTCTCTCTCTCTCTCCCTCTCTCTCTCTCAATCCTCTTTGGACACAAACACGGCAATTTCACGGATGATGGCCCAAGAGACTTGTTCTTTCAGCACCACGATCTGCAGGCACATGACCTTGAACTTGACCAAGCTGGCGATGTCCTTGACGTCAATCCTGCCCTCGCTGAAGACGCCCAGGTCCACGTCGTTGGTGCACTCCAGGCGGGCCGGGTTCTCAGCATGGTCAGGCTGGCCTTCAGCCCGGCGTTCTCCAGGATGTCCGAGGGGTGACTCTCGGACCCTGTGTCGATCACCACGCGGTCCAGCCGCTGCGGGTTCTCGAAGACCAGGATGAAGGTGTCGCCCTTTTTGGGGGCGCCGTCCGTCCAGAAGTAGCCCTCGGTGCGGGAATAGGGCAGGCGGGGCAGGAAGTTGAGGTAAGTCTTCATGGTGGTGTAGATCTCCGCCGTGGGGTTGTCGCCCTTGTACCGTTTGGCCATGTTATCGAAGTAGCGGTCTTTGAGCGGCTGGATTTTGCCTGCAGGACAGGGGAAGAGCAAAGAGAGAGCGGGGCTCAGTGCCTGAGAGGGAGGTAT
Organism: Conus betulinus; assembly: GCA_016801955.1. Taxonomy (NCBI): domain Eukaryota; kingdom Metazoa; phylum Mollusca; class Gastropoda; order Neogastropoda; family Conidae; genus Conus; species Conus betulinus. Next base: position 262,007 of record JADBJO010001188.1, read on the forward strand.
CCCCCTGCCAAGACCTGACGGTTTAGACATGGATACTTTTTTTTTTTACTTACCGTTTTGTACAGAATTTATTTGGTTTTTGTTTCAGTGACAAGGACTGTTTGATGGCCACATTGTACGAATGTTTTGCTCTTCTGTCTTCATGGCCATCATCACGTCACAGTTCTGTCTTCATGGCCATCATCACGTCCCAATTCTGTCTTCATGGCCATCATCACGTCCCAATTCTGTCTTCATGGCCATCATCACGTCCTAATTCTGTCTTCATGGCCATCATCACGTCACAGTTCTGTCTTCATGGCCATCATCACGTCCCAATTCTGTCTTCATGGCCATCATCACATCACAATTCGACCATGACCGCTACTATCCCGTCTCCCTTCCACCACCCCCTCCACCAAGCCACATACTTTTCTTGCTTTATTTACTTTACATTCTTTCACATTCTCACTACCCCTTCATCAATATATATATATATATATATATATATATATATATATATATATATATATATATATATATATATATATATATACATGTGTGTGTGTGTGTGTGTGTGTGTGTGTGTGTGTGTGTGTTGTTTTGTTTTTTGGGGATTGGGGGAGGGGAGAGGGAGGTAGTGGGAGAAGCAGTGAGCAAAGGGAAAAAGAAGAGAAGCGGAAGGACGGAGGCGGGGGTGGGGTGAGGGTGGAGGGGGAACATTTTTCATCTTTCACACGATTTTTCTGATCTGCTGCCAGTTGAAGAGTAATTGTTGGTCATCATCATCATCATCATCATCATCATCATCATTATTATGATGATGATCATCATCATCATCATCATCACCATTATCATCATCATCATCATCATCATCATCATCATCATCATCATCATCATCATCAACATCATTATGATGATGATGATCATCATCATCATCACCATTATCATCATCACCATCACCATTATCATCATCATCATCATCACCATCACCATCACCACAATCATCATCATCGTCATCGTCATCATCATCACCATCATCATCATCGTCGTCATCGTCATCATCATCGTCATCGTCATCATCATCATCATCGTCATCGTCATCATCATCACCATCATCATCATCACCATTATCATCATCATCATCATCATCATCATCATCATCATCATCATCACCATTATCATCATCATCATTATGATGATGATGATGATGATCATCATCATCATCATCATCGTCATCGTCATCATCATCATCATCATCATCGTCATCATCATAGTCGTCCTTGTCATCGCCATCATCATCATCATCACCATCACCATCACCATCATCATCATCACCATGATCATCTTCTTCAGTGGCAGTATCATACTCGCTGTGTGAAAGTGTTAAACGGAAAAGCATGGGCTCGAGTGATTACATACAATTTGCATCGTATATTGACACCATTTCTTGCAACTCTGTGTGTGTGTGTGTGTGTGTGTGTGTGTGTGTGTGTGTGTGTGTGTGTGTGTGTGTGTGTGTGTGTGTGTGTGTGTGCGTGCGCGCGTGCGTGCGTGCGTGTGTACGTGTTAGCAAAGAAGCGAGCCAGCCTGTTAAATGTCAGTGTAGAAACATGAAGAGTATTGTTAGCGTGAAACAGGAAAGAGTATTGTCAGAGTGAGACAGGAAAGAATATTGTCACTGAATACTGTTAGAGTGAAACAGAAAAGAGTTTGGTTGTTAGCATGAAACAAGAAAGAATATTGTCTGAGAGAAACGGGAAGGAGGATTGTCAGAGTGAAACAGAAAAGAGTATTGTCGGAGTGAAACAGAAAAGAGTATTCTCAAGAACAAAAAAAAGAGTATTGTTAGCGTGAAACAAGAAAGAGTACTGTCAAAGTGAAACAGAAAAAGAGTATTTTCAGAGTGAAACAGAAAAGAGTATTGTTAGAGTGAAACAGAAAAGAGTATTGTTAGAGTGAAATAGAAAAGAGTATTGTCAGAGTGAAACAGAAAAAGAGTATTGTCAGAGTGAAACAGAAAAAAGAGTATTGTTAGTGTGAATCAGAAAAGAGTATTTTAAGGTGTGAAACGGGGTAGAGTATTGTCAGAGTGAAACAGAAAAGAGTATTGTCAGAATGAAACAGAAAAGAGTATTGTCAGAGTGAAACAGAAAAGAGTATTGTCAAAGTGAAACAGAAAAGAGTATTGTCAGAGTGAAACAGAAAAGAGTATTTGTCAGAGTGAAACAGGGTAGAGGATTCTCAGAGTGAAACAGAACAGCATGTCCACCATTCACCCCCTTCCCGATTTAGTATACTTTTTTTATGATGTTATGTTGATTCTTCCTTTTGTGATTAATGTTGGAAAAATCATTAAAAGAAATAAAAAAAAAGAAGAAGAAAAGAAGAAGAAGAAGAAGGAAAGAGTATTGCCAGAGTGAAACAGGAAAAAGTATTGCCAGAGTGAAACAGGAAACAGTATTGTCAGAGTGAAACAGGAAACAGTATTGTCAGAGTGAAACAGGAAACAGTATTGTCAGAGTCAAACAGGAAAAAGTATTGTTAGAGTGAAAAAGGAAACAGTATTGTCAGAGTGAACAGGAAACAGTATTGTCAGAGTGAAACAGGAAAAAGTATTGTCAGAGTGAAACAGGAAAAATTATTGTCAGAGTGAAACAGGAAAAAGTATTGTCAGAGTGAAACAGGAAAGAGCATTGTCAGCGTGAAACGGGGTAGAGCATTCTCAGAGTGAAACAGAAGAGCATTGTCCCCCCTCCCCCTTCTCTCTCCTTCTCCGACCTTCCTGATTTAGTATACTCATTTGTATTATGTTATGTTATGTTATTCTTCCTTTTGTTATCTATGTTAGAAAATCATTAAAAGAAATTTTTAAAAAAAAAAAAAAAAAAAAAAGAAGGAAAGAGTTTTGTCAGAGTGAAACGGGGTAGAGTGTTCTCAGAGTGAAACAGGAAAGGGCATTGTCAGAGTGAAACAGGAAAGAGTATTATCAGAGTGAAACAGAAAAGAGTATTCTCAGATTGGAACAGAAAAGAAAATCGTCAGATTGAAACAGAAAAAAGTATGTTAGAGTCAAACAGAAAAGCGCATCCCCAAAGCGAAACAGAAAAGCGTATTGTCAGAGTGAAATAGAAAAGAATATTCTTAGAGTGAAACAGTAAAGAGTATTCTCAGACTTAAACAGAAAGGAGTATGCTCAAAATGAAACAAAAAATAGTAGTATTCTCAAAGGAAACAGAAAAGAGTATTTTCAGAGTGAAACATGGCACAGTATTTTCATGGTGAAACAGAAAAGAATATTGTCAGATTAAACCAGGAAAGAATATAGTCAGAATGAAACAGGAAAGAGTATTGTTAGAGTGAGACAGGAAAGAGTATTGCCCGACTGAAACAAGAAAGAGTATTCTCAGAGTCAAACAGAAAACGGTATTGTCAGAGTGAAACAGGGAGGAGTATTGCCAGAGTGAAGCAGAAATGAGTATTCTCAGAGTGGATGAGGAAAGAGTATTCTCAGAGTGAAAGAGGAAAGAATATTCTCAGGATGAAACAGGAAAGAGTATTCTCAGAGTGAAAGAGGAAAGACTATTCTCAGAGTGAAACAGAAAAGAGCATTGTCAGAGTGAAACAGGAAAGAGTATTCTCAGAGTGAAAGAGGAAAGACTATTCTCAGAGTGAAAGAGGAAAGACTATTCTCAGAGTGAAACAGGAAAGAGTATTTTCAGAGTGAAACAGGAAAGAGTATTCTCAGAGTGAAACAGGAAAGACTATTCTCAGAGTGAAACAGGAAAGAGTATTCTCAGAGTGAAACAGGAAAGAGTATTGTCAGAGTGAAACAGGAAAGAGTATTCTCAGAGTGAAACAGGAAAGACTATTCTCAGAGTGAAACAGGAAAGACTATTCTCAGAGTGAAACAGGAAAGCTGCAGTGCGTTAGCCACCAGCATAAACACAAAAAGACGGACACTGAGCAGGACGGTCTTAGCACAGGTTTTTTTTGTTTTGTTTTGTTTGGTTGGTTTTTTTTTTTTTTTTTCGTTTTTTCTTTTTATCTTGTTGCTGAAGCTGACCATTGCCATCGGAACGCCCTGTGTACCTGGGAAGGAGGAGTGGACCCCCTGGTGCTGGAAGAGGGTGGGGGTTCGGATCCTCCTCTGCAGCTGCGTCATCAGCATGTTGAAGTAGATGTAGGTGTAGTCCACGGGCTGCTCTTGGAAGAACATCATCAGCAGCTGAGACAGGCGGTCCACGTCCTTGGAGCGGAACAGCTTGGCTGCCCAAACAGCATTCCACCCGTTAGAGTTCATCAGTGTCCAGTCTGAATACAGCTTGGGGATATCATACAAACCTGCCCGTGTCAACAGCTTGGCTGTCCAAACTGCATCCCACCCGTTAGAGTTCATCAGTGTCCAGCTTGACTACAGCTTGAGGATATCATACAAACCTGCGTGTCAGTGTTTTTTTTTTTTTCTCTCATTTAGTTTTGCTCTTTGGGGGGTTTTGAAATTTTTTTTTTTAAGTATTAACTAAAGTTGCCACCTTATAATACGGGATGTCTGCACATCTTTTTTTTTCTTTCTCTCTGTCTGTCTGTCTGTCTTTCTTTTTTTTTTTTTTCTTTTCTTTTCTTAATTTCTTTCTTTCTTTCCATTTTTATCCTGCAAGTTCGTTCCAATTGAACAAATACCCCCATGATCAAAACCTGGATGCTCAAATAAACGGTTTGAACGACGAGTGGCCGAGTAAAACAGTGTCTGCACCATGGTTTTTTGACGTCACAAAACGTCATCACCAGTCGCCAGGGCAAAGTGGTTCAGGCTGGAAGGTTGTGGGTTGGGTTCGGTTCCCATGAAGTCCCATTTATTTGTGGATCTTAATCTTTTTTCTGCTCAACCGACACTATAACTAACCCAGAGTTGAGTTCGTTTTGGGCTCAATTGGAAAGACTGGAATTATACAGTGTGGTTTCATCCATTTAATGGATCCGTTTTTGACAGCGTTGCTTAAGTTCCCTGACTAACAGTTCAGGTGTCTGGATCTCTCGGGCCTGTTTTCATGTCGGGCTGTATAATGCAAATTAGCGTGTAACAGAGCCCTGTCATGCAGTTAAAGACCGGACTGGAAATCCGTAGCATTATCATCCCCGTCCTCGTTTATCAGCATGAGAGAAAGTCTCAAATTCCGTGGCCCTTCGTTTCGCGCTCTGCTCTCATGGTGACCTCAGCTTCCATTTCCCCTCACCATCTGTGCCCTTGGCGAGTTTGCGTCCAGATCCCCGGTTGAGCAAGTTCACGAGGACTGTCCGAAGGGGGATTGCTTACTCGCGCTGGTTCCTGACTTTCAGTTACTGTCGTCAGAAGGGGGGAGGGGGTGTTAGCAGGGACTGTCTTGTGCATGTTGGATCAGAACAGGCCCCACTGAACGCCACCGAAGTGACTCGGCAGCAGTGCAGTGTCTCCTCCGGTGGGTTGCCTCTTGATGACTTGACATTGATTGCTCCTTGTGGGGTGCCGGTTCCGTGGCTCTGGCCGGACAAGCCAGGCTGTGGCTGTGGACGGAGAAGTGAAGGGCGAAGGGGGCGGCGGGCGAGGAGGGGAGGGAGAAGCCACTGAGGTGGTGCAGGAGATGAGACAAATGAAAAGGCTGTCGTTCATCAGAGAAGGCACTCATTGCACACGGGCTGTCTCCACTGCTGCACACATTATTATCATTGTGCAAGGTTTACAGGAAGGGGCAAGTATCCGCTGACAGATCAGACAGGGGTGAAGGCACTCTCTTCACCAGCCAGTGAAAAAGGAATCCTGAGAGATCATCACGACAGCTCTGCCCATCACACAGGGGCCATTTCAGGGCCGTCAATTCACACGGGGAAAGAAAAGTCACCTGAAAGGGATCACATCTAAATGGGAATATATATCCTCAGTAAAAGCCGCAATACAAAGCCCAGTCAGTCATATGGCAGCTTACTACTGAAGCTCCTATGGCGCGCAGAATAGGCCAAACTACTGTACCAGCCGTTCCGCTCAGTGTTTTGGTCTCAGGGTAAAAAAAATATTATACATTACATAGACACATAAATAAACGTTGTGAGTTCATCCGGGCAAACAGACGCCTTGAAGCGGCCGCCATTGTCCATCCTGGACACTGTGCAACAATTTTCATCATTTTCCTCGATCCTCGTTGGGATCCGAAATCCTACTGTGGATCCGCCCCATAATGCATTGAGATCGTCCCTGGCCCCCATTCTCACTCCCATCCAGATTCCTTAACACTGGTGCAGTGGTTTTTTGCATAACTATGTAAACCAATCAACCAACCAACCAACCAGCGCAGGCAAAACACGGTACTTCATTGGTGGAGGTGTACATCTCTCACCAGAGAAAACAACAGATCAAGGTCAGGGTTCGGGGGGTCACGGGTAGAGGTCAAGCAGTGACAAGGCAGACTGAATAGGTGGAAATCACCCTGTATTAGTAAAAAAAAAATTCTTTGTCACGTGAAAAAAAAAAAGAGTTTGTCCTTGGATTGGGTTTACTGAATTAGTTTTGTGCTAAACATCAATAAGGACAGTGGAAATACGCATGAATTGTGGACTCCTTGTGTTCCTAGGCCATCGTTGGTTGGGACACGGGGATTTGGACGTGTAAAGCCTAGAAAACGACAGGAAAAGAGGATCAGTGTTAGCACATAAAGTAAACAAACCGTTCAGGTTGTCCCCAAGTCAGGCTCAGCGTGTCTTAAGGGCTGAACAGTACAGTGAATTTGTTTTAAAGTGGGGCTGATGTTCTGAAAGATGTTACATGTAGCTTTGTGTGTAACAGAGAATGTATTTATTGCGTTTGCGGCCCCATTTGTAGCTATAGACTCGCACCTAGGCAACAAACTTTTCGCACCCGAGTAAGGGAAGCAACTCTTACTAGCTTGAGGCAGGAATACTCATTTTTCCCTCCCCTGTCACACACCGTCTCTCTCTCTCTCTCTCTCTCTCTCTCTCTCTTCATTTTTCTTCTTCTTCTTGCCCTCCCCTCCTCTTCCCAAGTTCCCCCTTCCTCGTCCCCATTCTGTAGTGCGCAATCTTCTTCTTGTTTCACCAGCTAGTTTCTGAACTCACAATGGGCCAAGCGATAAAGTCGCCTGCCTAGGAGGAAGACAAAGATCATCAGATCTGAGGATCGAATCTCTTATCAGGCCTTGTCACGATGTGTGTGTGTGTGTGTGTGTGTGTGTGTGTGTGTGTGTGTGTTCATCCCTCTTTCTACCGGGCCATAAGTAGTGGTGTGAATGTCAGCCGTTCGAACAAGACACCAATCTCGCTCCCGCATGCAGCATGTCCATTGTACACGTCACTGAACAGTCTGGTAGCGGTGCTTTTTGTGCAAAAATCCTCTCTCAAAGCCATCAAGCGTACATGGAGAAAAAGATGTGGCTGATAGTGGACTGTGGCCACTAACTGTCCCACAGAAGGTCTGGACTGTGGCTACTAACTGTCCCACAGAAGGTCTGGACTGTGGCCACCAACTGTCCCACAGAAGGTCTGGACTGTGGCCACCAACTGTCCCACAGAAGGTCTGGACTGTGGCCACCAACTGTCCCACAGAAGGTCTGGACTGTGGCCACCAACTGTCCCACAGAAGGTCTGGACTGTGGCCACACCAACTGTCCCA
>JADBJO010001188.1:274645-279645 GCA_016801955.1 Conus betulinus
TAACCTTTTTGCTTCGTTATATAGTATTAATAATTGTTTCTTATATAGCGCTTAATCAAACGAATTTCTCTAAGCGCTTTACAAAATCATACTACATTCACCCTTCTCATATACAGTAGTACACCTTACACCTAACTATAAATACTATAACTAACAAATCCTAATCTTACATCCGGCATCTAATATCTGACATTCGTTACATCCGACTTCGTGATAGGCGGTTTCAACTGTATGTATGTATGTGTATACACATATGTTTGTGAATGGGTGTGCATGCAATGGCTATTCAGCTGATGGTTATTTACTGGGATTATAACTGTTCAAAAAACTTATCATAGCGGCTACTCTGCAGACGGTCATTGATTATAACCATAATGGGATTCAAAAGACATGCGTCATAACGGAGGGTTTCGCGCATATACAGCCACAATCCTTGCAGAACACTGTATTCTCCTATCATTCACTGCAGAATAGTGCATGCCTTCTGGCCCTGAACAATGTGCTGCTCAACAATGGACGCCTTCTGGCCCTGAACAATGTCCTGCTCCACAAAGCCCGGCAGACATAATGCTGTCACACCTCGAGGTGACTGGTGTGAACAGAAATTTACAATCAGCCGCAAAGACGTCAACCGGACTCGGTAAGGGGGGGGGGGGGGGGGGGGGGGGATGGGGGCAACTTGGGAACTCGAACTTTCAATACCTCGTGTCCGCCGTGTGCGTGAATATAGCAGCTATTGTTCTTGGAGTCATTACCATGCCACTGTTTCCCCTGCCTCCCTTCGTTCTGACCTCGGCCAAGGAGGACGCCCTGGTTTTTTTGTTTTTTGTTTGTTTGCTTGTTGTTTTATTCAACTGACTCTGTTGGGTTGGCTGTTTGCTGGTAGGTCTGTTTTGGAATAGAACAATCAAACAAAACAAAACAAAAAGATGCACATCTTCCGCCGAACTGGATGAAGATAAGTAAGTGATTGCTCGTTCATTTTGTTGTTGTTGTTGTCGTTGTTCTGAGTGTTGTGTGTCTTGTATGAAGAAGACCTAAGAGGTCGAAACGCGTCGTGTTTTGTCTTGTGATTTGTTTTGTCTACGAGTTTTGGGTGGAGCTTTTATCAACAAATTTTCAAATTTGAGAAGAAGAAAAAAACTACCGGCCTAATTTTAAGGAAACCTGGCAGAGAGATGGTTGTGGTCTCTGATGACTCCTTCTGTGTTGGTGCAGATCTGCATCAAAGGTTCACTCAGAGTCCCCTCGGTTGTAAGCAACCTTGGTGAGAGGGGGGAAAAAAAAACTAACTGTGGAGCAAAGACGAACCCCTGAAACTGGCGTAGATCCCGCCGTAGGATCCAAAGCAAAGAACGGATTCAAGACCCGTTGGTGCTCTACCATGGTCTGTGTGCTTCTCGGTACTCACTGACAACGATGAGGAGGGTGACGGTCATCTCAAAAGCCCAGTACTGGGAATCCACCGTGAAGCTGTGGTATTTTTTTCCCCTCAACCTTTTATTTTGAGACGTCTTTTTTTTTTGGCAAGTTTCTTTTTAAAGTGGGGCCTCAATTCTCCCCCCCCCCCCCCCCCCCCCCCTCCCTTTTTTTTTTTTTTTCTTCATTTTACCTCCGTCGATACTTTGCTCATCATGCAGATCTGTGTGTATTGTCTAGCCATTGGATGTGATAATGTAATGTTTCGGCGTACGATACACAACGTCCGAGTTCGTTTCTGTTGTAATGTTTAGTGCACTGACACAATTCATCCCGTTTGTATGACAAAAGCAATACTTATATACTTGTGTATATATACACGCACGAACACATTGAAAAAAAAAAAAACAAAAAAAACCTTAAAGTGGGTGTAGAGGTCAGCGGGCGGGGCGATCAGGTGCAGGTTCCTCCCTTGATGGCCTCGGGAAAGGCGGCCTTCATCTGCTGCAGGGTCACGTTGCGCGCACCGGGGTCAAGGTCGGCGATGAGAACCACGATCACCACCTCGTTCTGCTGCACGGCGTCCATTTGGCTCAGCAGTGACGTCACCGTCTGCACCAGGTACGAGTCGTTCCGCCGGATCACTGTGGGGATGCCGATGGTCAGGAACTCTGGGGGAGGCAAGGTCAAGGGGTCGGTCAGCAAATCAACCATTGATGGTCACTATGGTGACAGTGCGGAACTCTGGGGGAGGCAAGGTCAAGGGGTAGGTCAGTGGGTCAGCAAATCAACCATTGATGGTCACTATGGTGACAGTGCGGAACTCTGGGGGAGGCAAGGTCAAGGGGGTCGGTCAGTGGGTCAGCAAATCAACCATTGATGGTCACTATGGTGACAGTGCGGAACTCTGGGAAGGCGAGGTCAAGGGTCGGTCAGTGGGTCAGTCAGTCCTTCAAAGATTAATGGTCACTATGGTGACGGCGAGGAACTCTGGGAAGGCAAGGTCAAAGGGTCGGTCAGTGGGTCAATCTGTCCTTCAAGGAGTGATGGTCACTATGGTGACGGCGAGGAACTCTGGGAAGGCAAGGTCAAAGGGTCGGTCAGTGGGTCAGTGAATCGGTCAGTTCCTCAAGGATTGATGGTCATTACGCTGACGGTGAGGAACTGTGGGCAGGAAACCTCAGCCAGTCAATCAGTCCCCAATCCGTCCAGCCCTGATCGCGTCTTGAGTCTGAGGCGCGATCACCCTGAAACTGGTCAGACAATCCATCAGTCCCTTGAGTCTGGGGTATAATCACACACTGAAACCGTCAGACAATCCATCAATCCCTTGAGTCTGGGGTGCAATCACACTGAAATCGCTCACACAATCCATCAGTCCCCAATCCGCTCGGCCTCTAACACGTCCTGAGCCTGCGCTCTGATACATCTGAAATCAGTCGGTCAGTCCATCGTGTCTTGCGTCAGTCTCCGTACACCGGTGGTGAGCAATATTGGGAATGAAAGAATCAATCAGTCAACCCAAACAACGACTAATCAATCAACGTTGTATGTTTGAATTCTGTGTCTTTTCAAACTGCAGAGATGGAAGCTAACCAGTGTGAAACTCAGCGTCTTTCTACCGTTGGATCGAGGACACACACACACACACACACACACACACACACACACACACAGCGGGATAAAAACCTACGGCATTCCAGATCTGCGGTTCGCGTGTTATACAAGGCCACGTTTTCTCCCCCACTCAGTTACTGTGTCAGTGGTGGCCAGAATCCCAGTCTTTCAGACATGACGATTGACGGACGTCTTGCCGGTTCCATGCAGTTGGGCGACAACGGATTCCTCACCGGCACAACTGTGCGGACAGTTCCATTTCCTCCTTATAAAGCCGGCAGACGTAGCCAGTTCCAGGGCTTGGCGGGCTCAGCAGCACGGTTTCAAGCAACGGCCGAACCTGTCCTCTATATTCCTAGCGGGTAGCTGGCAGATTACAACAGTGTTCTATTCGGGTCTTTATGTTTAACGTCCTATTGGCCTGTGGCCCTTAAGGATAAGGTACACCCGCAGATATGGGTCTACATTCTGTGGCAACTGTTGTCTCTGGCAGAAGTGGGCGAGTTCCGTGTGGGGGCCGTCGTCTGTCGTTCTCTGAGCTCTGGTTCCTTTTGAACTTTAGTTCGTTATTCGGCTGTTGGTCGGCCGACGATGGGCGTCAGGGTATTTCGCCTCTTTTCCCCAACCAAAAGGCTGTCTTCAGGACCACCAGGCGGCTTTCTTCGTGCTCGAGTGGTGATGGTCCTGTACGGGTGAGGCCGCCTCAAAGAGGGAGCAAGACGAAAGTCGCCGGAGCGCTGCACGAGTCCCTAAAATTCGGCGGGCCACGCAGACTACGGCCGAGAGGGCAATGGTTCAGCCCAACCCCATATGGAGTGCCCCCATGTCTGCCTGGCTCAGGGGCCGGTTTACTAGAGAGACGGTTCACCGACTGTTAGTCCAATGACCGTGGCCGCAACCGACGGCGGTTGTTTGACGGGTGACCGTTTGGTCAGCTTGATAGGCCAGCAATCGTGGTGCATCGAGCTTCGTGGTTGGTGGACTTGACGGTATGTGCTCGTTACTATCTTTGGCACTGATTCTAATGATTTCCGGCGCTCTAGATGAAAAGCGTAATCCAAACAGACTGTCATCCGACATAAATGTCGACCCAACGGATACTCGATCGACAAGGAAAGAAGTGATGCGTGTATAGCACAATTTTTTTTCCATAATCAAACCAAAATACGTCATTCACATTCATAAGAACTGTTGATAAATCATGCTTACTTTGATCACAAAGGCCTACGGGAACATCAGCGAATATTTTCCTTTCATGTACAGACTTGGTTATCGAATGGTTAAAAATCAATTTAATGATTTGCGTGGAAAAGGGGAAAAAAAAAAAAAAGAAAAGAAAAAAAACTGTCTTTTTTTTTTTTTTTTTTTTCATTCTCAAAACTATTTAACGTATGGCCATGCTGCAGCATGTCTGTCTGGGAATAATGATATATGTGCCCATGGATTTGCAGCATGTCTGTGTAGTTTCATATGGGAATAATGATATATGTGCCCATGGATTTGCAGCATGTGTGTGTAGTTTCATATGGGAATAATGATATATGTGCCCATGGATTTGCAGCATGTCTGTGTAGTTTCATATGGGAATAACGATATATGTGCCCATGGATTTGTAGCATGTCTGTGTAGTTTCATATGGGAATAATGATATATGTGCCCATGGATTTGTAGCATGTCTGTGTAGTTTCATATGGGAATAACGATATATGTGCCCATGGATTTGTAGCATGTCTGTGTAGTTTCATATGGGAATAATGATATATGTGCCTTTGGGACCTGACGGGAGAAAGGCGTTTTTAAACAGCTTCCATGCTCGTTATCATTTAAAAAAAAAAAAAAAAGTCACTTCGTTTTGAAAAAAGCAGTTGTTGCGTTTTTTTCCCCACCAAGATTTGAGGTGCCAGAGATTCTTCATCATTATACCTTGTTTCCCCATTTTAGAACACGCCACGTAGGAATTGTCG
>JADBJO010001188.1:297145-314645 GCA_016801955.1 Conus betulinus
AACAAGCCACAAGACGGACACACACACAACACTGAAAACAAGCCACAAGACGGACACACACAACACTGAGAACAAGCCACAAGACGGACACACACAACACTGAGAACAAGCCGCAAGACGGACACACACTCAACACTGAAAAACAGGCCACAAGACGGCCACACAACACTGAGAACAAGCCACAAGACAGACACACACAACACTGAGAACAAGCCACAAGACGGACACACACACACACAACACTGAGAACAAGCCACAAGATGGACACACACACACACACACACACACACACACACACACACACACACACACACACACCACTGAGAACAAGCCACAAGATGGACACACACACACACAACACTGAGAACAAGCCACAAGAGACACACACACACACACACACACACACACACACACACACACACACACACACACACACACAAACACTGAGAACAAGCCACAAGATGGACACACACACACACACAACACTGAGAACAAGCCACAAGAAGGACACACACACACACACAACACTAACAGGCAGCACTTCGACGCGTGTTGTTTAATGCACAAGGAGACCAAGATGGGTGTACCAGCCTGACTTGTCGTTCTTTGATCACTGATTGGAACGCTTGATTCGGTTCGCAGCCAAAAGTGAAAAAAAAAGAAAAAGAAAGAAGGAGAAGCTGAAGAAGGAGAAGGTGGAGGAAGAGGAGGAGGAGGAGGAGGAGGAGGAGGAGGAAGAAGAAGAAGAAGAAGAAGAAGAAGAAGAAAGAAAGAAGAAGAAGAAGAAGAAGATGGGGAAAAAAGAGAGAAGGAGGAGACGAAGAAGAAGAAGAGAAGAAGAAGAAGAAGAGAAGAAGAAGAAGAAGAAGAAGGAGGAGGAGGAGGAGGAGGAGGAGAATGAGAATGAGAAGAAGAATCTGAACTGCTGTGGAAAAACCCACTCTCATACATATACTCATGTGTCAACAACCTCGTCTTGGTCATGTTTTTCATCTCTACGACCAGGTTTCTCGTATTACAATAATTTCGGGATTGGATCGTTTCGACGTAATTACATTTTGTCCCGTTTTTGTTTTCTTTGACCGCATGGACCAAAAATTATTTTTCTGCCTGTCACTCCGCCAACTGTGATTACAGGTCGTGGGTAACGGGGAGGTTACCTACCGCTTCGTTGTAAGCTCGAAGGTCCGTTACTTGCAGGTCCACATGTCGAGAGTAACCTTTAACCTCGTGGTTTGCAGTGGGTGAGGGGGGTGGGTAACGTACAACGAGGATAGGGCATGAGTTTGCCGTGGGTTAGATCAAAACAAAGCCATTGGATGCGTTCGATGTTCATTTCGTCGTCACAACATCTTCCAGCTGACAGACACTCCCCCAGTAGACATTGAATTTGAATTGCGGAGACTGAGACACGGAACTCGGCCCCCTGCTCTACAAGTGTGTCTGTAGCTCCCAAGTTCGTCTGCTATGATAGTTGGCTGGCTTAGCTGTGTGTGTGTGTGTGTGTGTGGGGGGGGGGGGGGGGGGGGGGGGGTGGTGCTAAATCTGTCTTCGTGCCTGAGTGTGTCACTGTTACTTTGTGTCAGTGTGTGTATGTGTGTGTGCGTGTGAGTGTGACTTCATCATGTTTATGGCCTTTTAATAGTTTTTTTATCAAACTTGTTTTTAGTTAAGCTGCTTTTTCAGTCTTTGTGTGTGTCTGTGTCAGTCAGCGTGTTTGTGGGCATGCGCAGAAGGTTGGGGTTATTCAAGACATGCGCAGAAGGTGGGAATCCCTCTGTTTATCTGACCTTCACCCTTTACTTTCTGGACACTTCGTACGTAGAAACCGAGACAAAACCCAGAGGATATAGCTACGAAAGTAGAATGCGCTGAGCCCACAGGGGTTTCACCCAGGAGTTCATCTCGTAGTAGAAGTAAGTTTACCGACGACATGTAAGTACGGCCCCAGGGGCTGATGGTGTCATGTTGAGATAGCCTGCCCTCTTCACAGTCGCAATGCCGAAGAGAATCTGATGTAGCCTTCAACAGTTTCTTCAAGGTCCTTGTTTACTTTGTTCTTCTGCTCTTGGGGTGGGTTGGGGATGGGGGTGGGGGATGGGAGTACGTGTATTTTTTCCCCTCACAGTTTGAGGAGAGGATTCATCTCAAACACAAAGACCAGGATCGAGTTCAATGTTCATGCATTGATGTGATAACAACAGCAACAACAACAAACAACAACACACACACTCACACACACACACACACACACACACACACACACACACACACACACACACACACACACACAGGGGTTGATAGATAGACAGACAGATAAATAGATAGACAGACAGACTGAGAGACAGACAGACAGTAAGACACAGATACAGAGAGAGAGAGAGAGAGAGAGAGAGAGAGAGAGAGAGAGAGAGAGAGAGATGCATTTCTGCGGGATTCCCACCCTATGAGTGTACACTCTGCTCTTTGTAAAAGGATACTTTCAGATACTCAGCAACGTCAACATCCATAATTTAAAACCAACAGGGTATGTATGGTTACACGTAAATGCCATATATGTAGGCTTTCCCATTTCCACACCCATATGCGCCTAAGCATGTGTGAGAGAGAGAGAGAGAGAGAGAGAGAGAGAGAGAGAGAGAGAGAGAGTATTTATGTCTATGTTGGTGTGTTGTGTGTGTGTGTGTGTGTGTGTGTGTGTGTGTGTGTGTGTGTGTGTGTACGCGCGCACGCGCGTATAAATGTGTGTGTGTGTGTGTGTGTGTGTGTGTGTGTGTGTGTGTGTGTGTGTGTGTGTGTGTGTGTGTGCGCGCGCGCGCGCGCGCGTGTTTGTAATAATAATGTCTTGCATGACAGTTTTTATGCATTCTCAACTTTATACATGAAACCTTTTCTTTTACTGTCACTATTTTCTTTTCTCTTTTTTTTCCACCTGTTCTGTTGTTTCCTGGTGTGTGAAATGTTGATCTTTAGTTCCATGCGGGCTGTGTAGGAACACAATACTCTATATCGGCATCTTTTTAGCGTTAGGTTTTACGATGTGATCGTCCACAACAAATCCTAAAAAGCACACAGGAACAATTATGGACGCTTGATTGATTACTAAACCAATCAGCCAACACTTTGTCCTTTATGTATGTGCATGCGTTAGAGAGAGAGAGACAGACAGACAGACAGACAGACAGACAGAGAGAAAGAGAGAGAGAGAGAAAGGGGAGAGAGAGAGAGAGAGAGAGAGACACAGACAGACAAACAGACAGAGGCAGATAGACAGACAGACAGACGAACAGACAGTCACAGAAAAACAGACAGACGGAGACTGTGACTAGCCTGATCAGTTTTCTCTTTAGATCATTTTTCTCTCTCTCTTTTTTTTTATTAATTCGGTCCCCCCCCCCCCCCCCCCCCCCCCAGTCTCACTCTCTTACACAGTAGATTACATCATGTGTGAATCATTATTGTTTGTTTTATTTTGGGTTTTTTTACTTGTTATCACACGAGAGGTGCACGCACGCGCGCGTCTGCGTGACCATTCACATGTGTATCTCTATTTCAAAGCACGTGTCCTAGTTTTTACTCCTTATTGAGACGACCTGTAACGGTAGTGTTTTCAAAGAGAGACAGGCAGACAGACAGGCGGACGGACACACACACACACACACACACCACGACACAACACAACACAACTCACTCAACGCACACACACACACCACACCACGTCACACCACATCATCACACACACACACACACACACACACACACACAACACAACACCACACACACATACGCGCGCGCGCGCGCGCACCCAGAGCAAGTTTGTAAGCTTTGGAATCTATGCTCTGCAGTTTGTTTAACAAGAGCGCTGGAGCGTTGAAAAAAAAACTCCTGGCCATACGTCAGCCGTGAACGTACAAGGGAGGTAGCGAGAGATATTGCGCCTTTGTGGTCTGTCCCCAGCGCTGTTTGCTTATTACCTTCAAAAAGTTCAGACTTTTTTCTAGCTTTAAACAAGTGGGGTAATTTTTTGCTCCCATAAGGAAACCTAACACAGAGTAACTTTTATTCAAGACTGGCACAGCCTTTTAAACTTGAATAAAGTCAGACAAATACAAAGACGAACAATCTAATAGTGGGGGGAAACAAGCGCAGACCAACAACTAAATTGTCTTCATAGTAATGACTTGGCAGAACTTTGGACTTAAGGAGGGGGAAGGGGGGGGGGGGGGCCTTAGGAGGTTGAAGATGTAAAAACTGGGAACATGAAATTAAGAAAATATATTACAGATATGAAAAAACTCTTCACTGGCTGCATAAGGGAACCATCGCAATCCCTTTTAAAGGCAGATATATTTGTATTGCCTGCTCTGAGGCCTTTCGTCCGCTGGGTCGGAACTCACCAGGGAGACACGGCTGGTTGTATCTGCGCTCCTGGCGTCAAATAGAGACACACCACAGTCCATAATACCGTGGTGTTCTCACCACCAAGCGTGCAAAAAAGAATCCAATAGCACCCCCAAAGCAGCCAGCAAAGAGTAGTAAAGGAAACCAAACGAAAGTGTGGGGAAGGAAAAAAGTTGCTGAAAAAACTACAGATATTATGCCAATAGTATAAAATGTAGGGCCAATCTTTGAGCCTACGCTTGAGGATCCACCCAAGGTTGCAAGGGAGATCAAAAGACAAACACAAAGACAGACAGAAACAAATAACTCGATTTAATTTATCAAAACGAAATTAGAAATGAAATGAGGCAGGGAACAGCAAACAAGAAACAGTAAACAAGTGGGGTAGTTTTTGCTCCTATAAGGAAACCTAACACAGAGTAACTTTTATTCAAGACTGGCACAGCCTTTTAAAACTTGAATAAAGTCAGACAAATACAAAGACGAACAATGTAATAGTGGGGAAACAAGCGCAGGCCAACAACTAAATTGTCTTCATAGTAATGACTTGGCAGACTTTGGACTTAAGGAGGGGGGGGGGGGGGGGGGGGGGGGGAGCTTAGGAGGTTGAAGATGAAGATGTAAAAACTGGGAATATGAAATTAAGAAAAATATATTACAGATATGAAAACTCTTCACTGGCTGCATAAGGGAACCATCGCAATCCCTTTTAAAGGCAGATATATTTGTATTGCCTGCTCCGAGGCCTTTCGTCCGCTGGGTCGGAACTCATCAGGGAGACACGGCTGGTTGTATCTGCGCTCCTGGCGTCAAATAGAGACACACCACAGTCCATAATACCGTGGTGTTCTCACCACCAAGGGTGCAAAAAAGAATCCAATAGCACCCCCAAAGCAGCCACGAAGAGCAGTAAAGGAAACCAAACGAAAGTGTGGGGAAGAAAAAAAAGTTGCTGAAAATCTACAGATATTATGCAAATAGTATAAAATGTAGGGGGCAATCTTTGAGCCTACGCTTGAGGATCCACCCAAGGATGCAAGGGAGATCAAAAGACAAACACAAAGACAGACAGAAAACAAATACAAATAACCTCGATTTAATCAAAAACGAAATTGGAAATGAAATGAGGCAGGGAACAGTAAACAATAAACAGTAAACAAGTGGGGCAGTTCTTGCTCCCACAAGGAAACCTATCACAGAGTAACTTTTATTCAAGACTGGCACAGCCCTTCAAACTTGAACAAAGTCAGACAAATAAAAAGACGAACAATCCAATAGTGGGGGGAAACAAGCGAAGGCCAACAACTAAAAACTGTCCTCATAGCAATGACCTGGCAGAACCCTGGACTCAAGGAGGGGGAGGGGGGGGGGGGGGGGGGGGGGGGGATGTAAAAACTGGGAACATGAAATTTATCCCCCCCCCCCCCCCCCCTCTTCCTCTTCCCCCTCCCCTCTCCCCCCCTTCCCCCTCCCCTCCCCCCCCTTCCCCCTCCTTGAGTCCAGGGTTCTGCCAGGTCATTGCTATGAGGACAGTTTAGTTGTTGGCCTGCGCTTGTTTCCCCCCACTATTGGATTGTTCGTCTTTGTATTTGTCTGACTTTATTCAAGTTTGAAGGGCTGTGCCAGTCTTGAATAGGGGTTACTCTGTGATAGGTTTCCTTATGGGAGCAAAAACTACCCCTTGTTTACTGTTTATTGTTTACTGTTCCCTGCCTCATTTCATTTCCAATTTCGTTTTGATTAAATCGAGGTTATTTGTATTCGTTTCTGTCTGTCTTTGTGTTTGTCTTTTGATCTCCCTTGCATCGTTGGATCCTCAAGCGTAGGCTCAAAGATTGCCCCTACATTTTATACTATTTGCATAATATCTGTAGGTTTTCAGCAACTTTTTTCTTCCCCACACTTTCGTTTGGTTTCCTTTACTACTCTTCGCTGGCTGCTTTGGGGGTGCTATTGGATTTCTTTTTTGCACCCTTGGTGGTGAGAACACCACGGTATTATGGACTGTGGTGTGTCTCTATTTGACGCCAGGAGCGCAGATACAACCAGCCGTGTCTCCCTGGTGAGTTCCGACCCAGCGGACGAAAGGCCTCAGAGCAGGCAATACAAAATATATCTGCCTTTAAAAGGGATTGCGATGGTTCCCTTATGCAGCCAGTGAAGAGTTTTCATATCTGTAATATATTTTCTTAATTTCATGTTCCCAGTTTTTACATCTTCAACCTCCTAAGCTCCCCTTCCCCCTTCCCTCTCCTTAAGTCCAAAGTTCTGCCAAGTTATTACTATGAAGACAACTTAGTTGTTGGCCTGCGCTTGTTTCCCCCCACTATTAGATTGTTCGTCTTTGTATTTGTCTGACTTTATTCAAGTTTAAAAGGCTGTGCCAGTCTTGAATAAAAGTTACTCTGTGTTAGGTTTCCTTATGGGAGCAAAAACTACCCCACTTGTTTAAAGCTAGAAAAAGTCTGAACTTTTGAAAGTAATAAGCAAACAGCACTGGGGGACAGACCACAAAGGCGCCAATATCTCTCGCTACCTCCCTTGTACGTGTTAGGTTTCCTTATGGGAGCAAAAACTACCCCACTTGTTTACTGTTCCCTGCCTCATTTCATTTCCAATTTTTTTTCTAGCTTTGTTTGTTATGTAGTCGATGTGGTAATTCCACGAAAGTTTTGAAGTGAGGTAGACGCCAAGAAATTTGACAATTTGTGTATAGGCCCCTATTTCATGATTGCACCATTAATCGTAAATTCAGGTAATTTATTAGGGTCATAGCCTGAATTTAAACAGCATGATTTTTTTGTTTTTTCCAAAAAGAATGTTAGTCCATTTTCTATCATAAAGTTGTTGATTTTATTAAGTTCACGTTGATACACTTTCTTGGTATAGTTCAAAGCCCTGACTGGAGTTTTACGTTTCACTGACACCTTCATCCACACAAACAAATATCATCAGCAAATTGAGCTAAGGTGGTATCTTTGGATAAGTCTTTCGGAAGATCAGCTAAAAGGATGTTAAACAAATTCGGAGAAATAACCGATCCTTGAGGCAGACCCATACTTAGCTGTCTGGGGTTTGAATATGAATTTCCAAGCTTTATCTGTATAAACCTATTAGATAGAAAGCTGGCAATGTAACTGTACGTGTTACCTGTTATGCCTATGTGTTTCAGTTTATAGAGAAGGCGAGTGTGCCAAACTTGATCGTATGCTTTTCGGACATCAAAAAATGTCGCGAGTATATTTTTTCGCCTTGCGAACTGCTGCTTTACTTGGGTTGTTAATTTAACGAGATGTTCAGTTGTAGATCTGCCTTTTCGAAAGCCAGCTTGGTTGACAGGTATTACTTTATATTTTTCGCAGAAATGAAGCAGTCTATTTAAAACAATCTTTTCCATTAGTTTGCATGTGTGGCATGTTAAGGCGATTGGACGATAGCTGTTTTTATCTGCTCCGGGCTTTCCTTGTTTGTGTATTGGAATATGATTGAGCTCTGGGTGTACCAATACACGCGTCAATTTTAGGGAACTACACAGAAGCAGGTATTCCATCCCTCGATCAACAAAGAAAAGCCTAAGCTACGAAATGTATCCTTAAAACTTCTGCTTATGAAACATTTTCACAAAAAGAAACAAATCTTAACTCAGAAACCGACTTTGCAAAAAGAGCTAGAACAATACAGTCACTGAAGTCCATTAATACATTTTCCTCAGATATTATCTGTAATACAGAGCTGAACGGGAAAAATGTTGCAATTAAACCTTCTTTTTCTCAGCTTCCAGAATGGCAACAAAATCAACCAATATTTGACATTGATCACACAGATTTATCAAAAAAAAAAAAAAAAAAAAAAAAAAAATTCCCCTAACTTATTAAAATGTTGAGTTGATTCCCACTTGGAAAGTAAGTATACAGACTATCTAAAAATATACACTGATGGATCAGTTCTTGATAATGGAAATACTGGTGCAGCTTTTGTAATACCCTCATTAAAAACAAAAACGATACTACATTGGTAAACATTATTCCATTTTTACTGCTGAGCATGTAGCCATACTTATGGCATTAAATTACATTGTAGATCTTTCGACGAATACATGCAAAATCTTATTCTGTTTTGACTCAAAGTCTGTTTTACAAGCCATTAAATCCCGAGGCATAAAAAAACGACTAGAAATGACTATTGAAATAAAACATATTATTCATGAGTTGTGTCTCTAAAGGGTACCAGTATTACCCTTAGCTGGATTCCTTCTCACTCCGGAATCATCACAAACGAGCGAGCAGATCATGCGGCTAAAAGGGCAGCAAAAATATAGAAGGATCACAGCATCTTGACATTCGACTAGATCTGCATGAATTTAACCAGCGCATAGAAAAAGTGTCTCAAAATCAGGTTGCTGAACAGCACCAAAAAAAAAAAAAGTCAGTATTACCAGCACTGTGTACAAGTAAAGAATGCAGCGAATCCGAAATCCTTTTTAAAACATTTATCTGTAATGCATTCCAGACATGTTACTAGTTTGACGTATAGGTTCCGATTTAATGCTTTTAGAACAAAGTACTCTAAAAATATACATTGCATATGTGGCTAACAAATTACTGTAAACCACCTACTTCTTCACTGCCCAGGTGTTAGGCACTTTGTTCCTAAGATAGGTTAGCAGATCAGTTGTCAGTCAGTGCACCATTATCCACTGAAAATATTTTAAATAATCACTCATTACTTTGCGTGTTCTCTGAAATTTTTAATTTAATTCCGGTCCACTTGGTATCTATCTCTGATGTACTTTAAACTAAAATTGTTGTGTTGTACGACATTGATATAAAAGAGTTGCGATTATATGATATAGATGGTTATCCCCCCCCCCCCACCGTCCCACTCCCTTCCTCTATTCCGTGTACTTTAAACTAAAAATGTGTGTTGTACGACACTGATATAAAAGAGTTACGATTATATGATATAGATTGTTATCCCCCCACCCCCACCCTCCCACTCCCTTCCTCTATTCCGTCCTCTTTTCCACCCTGATGCCCCCCATCCCCACCCGTAAAGTTTCTCCTCCCCACCCCTCCCCCTGCATTATGCTCCAATTCTACTAAACTTGTTTCATTTGATATACTTTAATTCCCTCGATCAACATAGGCTACACTAAAGGCTAGATAAGTAAATACTACCTATCTTACCACCCATCCCAACCTTCCCCTCTTGTCCCTAGCACAGCACCCCCCCCCCCCCCCCCTCTCTCTCTCTCTCTCTCTCTCTTGCCCCCCCCCACCACACACACACACATGCATGCACACACACACACACACACACACACACACACACACACACACACACACACACGTACACACACGTACACACACAATCATATGTGTTTTTTTTGTTTGTTTTCCTCTAATAACACTTATAGTGAATAGACGTTAAACTAAAGACCACATACACACAGGACACAACACAACACACACACACACACACACACACACACACACACACACACACACACACACACACACACACCACCATCCCACCCCACCCCCCCCCACCCCACCCCACACAGCACAACACACTGTACATGGACGACGCCACACGTACATTCAAGTGTCGGATCAATTCCCGCAAGCTCAGAAAGAAAGAACGTTCTCTTTATTCTCTCTCGGTGTTCGGGGGGCACCGGCTCCTCCCTATACCCCCCCGTACACAGGAGGGCTGGCTCGCTGGGCGCTGTGATCGATCAGTCGGGGAACTTGCTGCAAACAAGACACACACAGCTGCGACAGCTGCGCTCAACACAGTCCACTGCGCTCACAACGATGTCCCGAAGTATTTTGTTTGTATCTGTCGATGCAGCTGACGTTTGATGTAAGACAGCCGACTGTCGCGTCGATAGTTCCGAACCGTTTTGTCCTGCTATTATTGATTGTTTCCGATGAGGTGTGTGTGTGTGTGTGTGTGTGTGTGTGTGTGTGCGTGCGTGCGTGCGTGCGTGCGTGCGTGCGTGTGTGTGGTTAGGAGTGTTTGACGCCAGATTGACAGCCCCGATCACCTTCAGGCTGTACTTTGTCCATAATGGTTAATAATACAACAGGGGTGTTTTTTTTGTGAACTGCTTGGGTTGGGCTGTAGGCGTGGCGCGTGAAGGTGCTGGTTGGTGACTGTTGATTAGAGAGAGAGGAGAGAAATAGAAAAAGAGAGAGAGAGAGAGAGGGAGAGAGAGAGAGAGAGACAGAGACAGAGGGAAAGAGAAAGAGAGTGGAGAGAGACAGACAGACAGACAGAGACAGACAGACAGGACAGAGAGAGAGACAGAGAGAGAGAGAGAGAGAGAGAGAGAGACAGACAGACAGAGCAGACAGACAGACAGACAGACAGACTCAAGACTCAAGATATAATTTATTCACGTTATAGGCCACAGCCCCCCGTGAAGGGGGTTGCGAGTTAATAACAGTCATCTTAGCACCTGAGCAACAGCACGCAAACATCACAAATACCTTTTCGAAATAATACTTTATGACAGAATACACGATCGCAACTTGAATGCTGTAAATAATTAATTAAATTGACAGATCTCTTTAACAGTTCGCTCAATGAGTACACATGCCAAAACAAGAGCCAGTCTAAACTGGCTTGGGAATTTATAAAAGTTGATTGGTTTATACTGAGTTCTCAGTTTGAGCAAGGCAGGGCAACACAACACAAAATGCACATCAGTTTTTTGTATCCTTTCTGCAAAGTGGACATATTAAATCTGCTTCACTATGAGAAAACGATAACGGTAATAATGCTCGGCAATTTCAGAAATACCAGGTCTGAATCTAGTCGTTATATACTTTAAGTGTCTGTCCAGATTTAGCTGTAGATAAGTTTAAACATCAGGTACGGTACAAAAGGACCTGTAATAAAAAAAAATCTTTCACTGTTATCAGAGAGACAGACAGACAGACAGACAGACAGACAGACAGACAGGCAGACGGAACTCGTGAAGTCGTGACTTTAATGTGAGGCCTCCATCCTATCCATATGAGACACGTAACATAAATTGTTTATGCTATTGAAAATGAATGATTTACACAGAAAAATGTTTTTATAAAAAAAAAAAAAAAGGATACTCGTTTGGTGATAACAAAAGTAACAAACTTAGGTTTATAACATTTCAGTTCAACTGTTTCTCTCTAAACGTAAAGCGTAATGTACAAACATAGCAACCTCTCTCATTATGACAGCATTATCGTTTTGCAAATAGTGTCTTCAACTGGACAGGAAGTTATCTTTATAGTGTTCATGAATATATTTTTCTCGTAATATTTGTAACTTGGACATTTTAGAAGAAAATGTATTTCGGTTTCTTCTTCACTGCAAAAAAGGCAGGTGGTTATTGCTGTAGTATCGGTATACTCTTTATTTGTTCGAAGCTCATTTAACCTGATCTGACTTCAGCTAATGCCCTTCTGAATGTTGTAATTGTGATATCATATAAGTATCTCTCAGGTTGATGAAGTGGTTTGAAGGATCAGAGAGAGAGAGAGAGAGAGAGAGAGAGAGAGAGAGAGAGAGAGAGAGAGAGAGAGAGAGAGAGAGAGCAAGCTCTCTCTCTTTCTAAACCATTCTGTCGCAATAAGCCATTTCAAATTCGAAAGAAATGAATAGTTTCAAAAATACTGAATAGAAAAACTGTCAACTGTCTTGACCACTTCATCAATGAAAAAGGACAGTTTCTCTCATCACATGTTTAAAACACAAACAAGGGAAAAAAGAAAAAAAAAAAACGATATAAAGATTGATTTCGACACATTTCCTGGCGATAAATCAATAATAAGTGATAAGCGAAAAAGTCTGGTATTACTTTAAAAATAATAAGTGTCTAAAGTCACTATTGCACTTTTGAAAAGTTTCACTGTTGATAAAGGCGCTTGGAATGTATTACGATAATGATATTCTTTGAGAACAATTCTAGACCAAAATGTTGTGATAAACGGGACAGAAAACTATTGAAGCATAATAACTGGAGATCTTGTTGTTACATCTGTGTGACATTGATACACTGGAGTAGTCGCCTGTTACATCTGTGTGACATTGACACACTGGAGTAGTCGCCTGTTACATCTGTGTGACATTGATACATCTGTGTGACATTGACACACTGGAGTAGTCGCCTGTCACATCTGTGTGACATTGATGCACTGGAGTAGTCGCCTGTCACATCTGTGTGACATTGATGCACTGGAGTAGTCGCCTGTCACATCTGTGTGACATTGATACACTGGAGTAGTCACCTGTTACATCTGTGTGACATTGATACGCTAGTGTAGTCATCTGTTACATCTGTGTGAAATTGATACACTGGAGTAGCAACCTGTTATAGCTATGTGAAATTAATACACTGGAGAAAGAACTTGTTACGTGTGTGTGTGAAATTATTTCACGAACGACGAAATCTGTTACGTCTGTGTGAGATGACTACGCTGGAGAAGTAACCTCTTACGTCTGTGTGAGATGATGACTACACTGCAGAAGCACGCTGTTATTATCTGTGTGAAATGACTACACTGCAGAAGCACGCTGTTATGTCTGTGTGAGATGACTACACTACAGAAGCACGCTGTTATTGTCTGTGTGAGATGACTACACTGCAGAAGCACGCTGTTATGTCTGTGTGAGATGACTACACTACAGAAGCACGCTGTTATGTCTGTGTGAGATGACTACACTACAGAAGCACGCTGTTATGTCTGTGTGAGATGACTACACTGCAGAAGCACGCTGTTATGTCTGTGTGAGATGACTACACTGCAGAAGCACGCTGTTATGTCTGTGTGAGATGGCTGCACTGCAGAAGTAAGCTGTTACTGTACACATATGGAAAAACATCAGGCCTGAAAGACGTGAGCGATCCACAGCAGACCTGTGCAGCAAGAGGCCGGTGTCGTATATAATACTGTCGCTCATAAAATCGTGTCGCAGCGACAGTATTTTCCCCGGGAATACTGCAGCTGATTCATGAAAAATTATCGCTGAGCGACTTAATTTCATAAAAATTGGTAGCGCGACAGGATTTTACGAGAAATGTCCATAAAATCGTGTCATTCCCTAAAAATAATAAAATCATGTCGCAGCGACAGCATTTTGTGTTAAAAAAAAATTGCTGCCGTAGAAAAGTTGTCGCTCTGAGACAGCATTTCCCGTAAAAAAAAAAAAAAAAAAAAAAAAAAAAACACGTCGAAGACATGTTCGGTCTCTACCCCAACTCTACCCCCACCTCCCTCTCTCATGGTTTTACGTATCAGTTGCCCCATTGTCTTTCTGTCTATGATTTTATTTGTGTCTGCGTGACTGTCGGTCTATCTTTCTGTCTCTATTATTTTTTTTTCTCGCTCATTCTCTCTATGTATCGCCCTCCCTTCTATCTGTTTGACTCTCTTTTGTTTCACTCTGTCCATCAAACTGTCTGTCGGTTGGTCTCTGCCTTTCACCCCCCCCCCGCCCCCCCCCCCCCCCCCTCTCTCTCTCTCTCTCTCTCTGGACGTGCAAGTATGTGTGCGTGTATGTGGAGAGAGCGCGACGGTGTGTGTGTGTGTGTGTGTGTGTGTGTGTGTGTGTGTGTGTGTGTGGACGCTGAAACAACTGCATTCGTGCTTAGATATATCTGTGATTCATCTTGTCCATAATCTCTCTCTCTCTCTCTCTCTCTCTCTCTCTCTCTCTCTCTGTCTTTCTCTCTCTCTCTGTTTTGTTTAAAAGAAATAATATCCAAATATCCAATTGACGGTGCTTTGAATGTTTCTTCTTGTTTCCGAACATTAATTCGTTTGTCTTTTTTTGAAGAAGCTATCCAAAACAAAAGATAATTTATATAAATGTTTATGTTTCACATTTTGAACATGATTATATTTAGGCCTTAGTGCCTTAAAACGAGCGTAATGAAAGAAACCCCATTTTGAACGTTACGTTCTGCATTTTTTCTGCGTTGTGTTTATGTCATTAAACGAGATAAAAGCTTTAGAAGAGAAATAGAGAAATGGATGATCCTTTCAACCAAATACTGTGTTATTAATTAATTTCAAATCACGGCTTCCTTGGAGCTTTGAATGCCTTAAAAGGGCTGCAGTAAAACAAAGCCTAATGATGCCTGAAGCTCTGCATTATGGCCTCTGATAACTTTTAGGTTACTTGTGACTAAATGGGTTACTTTGACTCGGTTGTAAATTCATGATTTTAAGTGCCCTAGAAGCACTGCAATTAAAGCAAGACAACTGAAACTGTCTGTTCTGCGATTTGGCTTGTATTAGCTTTTAGACTCTTATTATGTTTGTGTTTCTGCTCTGACAATTAAGGATGATCATTTACTCTTTAAGTTTAGTTTATGAATGTGTTGAGACCTTAGGTGCCTTTAATGGATTATCAAACAGCTCACACATCTTATATGGCCAACAGACAAACAATATTTGGTTTGGGTTTATGAATAATGCGTGTCGGTTAATATAGGCCCGTGGCCCAATATTTACCACTCCCTGGTCCATTTAACTCGAAATGATGTCTAAAGTGAGCTTCCTTTTTCTTTAAGAAATTTTATGATTTCTTATACAGAACTTTTTGAAATAAAGATAGCCATTTGATGACTGTATTATATGAAGCTCTTATGGTAAGCTTTACAAATAATTGACCTTGAGTGAAGTAAAATTAGTGAAGGAGGTAGGGCTGCATTTCTTTGGGGTTCTAACTTACCCAATCTGCCCCTACTTTCGTTGTGCTGAATGTCCTAGGCCTACGACATTGATAAAAACATCACATTCACAGCACCCCCCCCCCCCCCCCACCCACACACACACACGCACAGAGATACACACGTTCACAAAACTCACACACACACATTCAGACGCGCGCGCGCGCGTTCACAAACGCATACACACACACACACGCGCGCGCGCGCGAATGGAAATTTGACTTTCGTCAAAAACATTTATGATAAAAAAAATTACCTGCGACAATTTTTTTTATTCCATGGCAGGTTGCATTATTTTTCTGTGATGTTTTGACGCTCAACCGCGACGACGACGTTTTTTCACTTTGCAGAAAAAATCGTCGCTGTGTGAAATTAACGCTGCGACCATATTTCACAGGAAATGTTAACTCTAGCAGTAAGATTTCACGTCAAAATGAGTCGCAAGCGACAGCATTCACTGACTACAGTATTTCATTGTGTCCTGTCGCAAAAAACAGTCGCAAAATTTCGAGCGACAGTATTTTATGGACAACTACAATATTCTATAGGACATTTTTCGTAAAAAGTTGTCGCGCGACAATTTTTTCCCAGAAAATATTTTCGCTGCAACAATATTTCACGTGAAATGCTATCGCTGCGATACAGTTCCACGGCGACAGTATTATATACGACACCGGCCTGCCGTCTTCTGAACTGGGTTACTGAAGACTCATGGGCATTAAGTGGCGAGACAAGATTCCGGACACTGAAGTTCTCACTTGTGCTGGCCTGCCTAGCATCTTCACCATCCTGATGCAGTCACAGCTTCGCTGGGCAGGTCATATAGTTCGCATGCCAGAGCATCGGCTGTCAAAGAAACTATTGTTTGGCGAACTACAAAAGGAAAACGCTCTCATGGAGGCCAGAAGAAACGTTTCAAAGACAACCTCAAATCTTCCCTGAAGGCCTTCAACATCAGCCCACACAGCATGGGAGCAGACTGCCCAGGACAGAGACGGGTGGCGATCAGTTTGTCCGCAAAGGTGCAGAAACCTGTGAAAGTGACAGAACTGCTGCAGCTGAGCAGCGCAGGATGATCAGGAAGACCAGTGTCAACAGATCTCCAGCTGCTGCCACCATGCCCTGTCCGTACTGTGATAGGTCTTTCCGGCGCAGATCGGCCTGACCAGCTATCTACGCACTCACCTCTCGTCGTCTCGACGGACAAAACAACAACAACTATGACCTACCTGCAGTGCTCATGTTCTTTTCACGTGGGACAGGACATTGAGGTATGCTGCCAACACCCCTCCCGTCCACTGTTTCTCTCTCCCTCACCCGCTTTTTACCCTGTCATGTCACGTGAGCTGGACTAATTAGTAATGACAAAATCACACAACGGCATTTACGAAATGTGGACCCCCCCCTCCCCCCCCCACCCCCGTCCTCTCCGCCTCTCCGCCACCCCGCCCATCCAACCCCTCTTACTTAACGCTCATTACGTACCTCTGCTCACGTTTCCACTCTGTAACTGTGTAATAGCTACGTTTGGTAACTATGTGATAATGATCAGCGCTTGTGACAGAGAGAGAGAGAGAGAGAGAGAGAGAGAGAGAGAGAGAGAGAGAGAGAGAGACAGAGAGACAGAGACAGAGACAGACAGACAGACAGAGACAGAAGAGAGAGAGAGGAGACTGAGACAGAGACAAGAGAGAGAGTGAGTAGTAATAATCATTCAAGAGGATACGGTTGGTTGTTTCCTGCTATTACACATCAAACTTTGTTATCTCCTAGACAGAGACAGAGAGAGAGAGAGAGAGAGAGAGAGAGAGAGAGACAGAGAGACAGACAGACAGACAGAAGACAGAGAGAAAGGGAGAGAGAGCGAGGAACAGAGAGAAAGGGAGAAGAGAGGAGAGAGAGAGAGAGAGAGAGAGAGAGAGAGAGAGAGAGAGAGAGAGAGAGGACGAACGAACGAATGAAAAATTTGAATCAGTGTAGGCCTTGGCCCCTTCTGATGGGGGTACTGTAGAGGAATAACCATTCAGACAAGGCAATACAACATTGTGTGACCAGGAGTAGCTGACAGAAAAGCAGATCAACTATATACAGTAACTGTCACAGCTAGCTTCGTTCAGCTGAGCAAGTTTGTGCGCCTCTTAAAGGCTTTGTATACGTGCATGCAAATATTCCTCTAAACTACTTCATTTTGATTTGCCATAAGTAAACAGCTCGAAATGAACAAGGGTCTTCACAGAATTTCCTGGGAATGTGTTAGCGGCGTAAATCCTTAAGTGCAGGACAACAAACAAACAAACAAAAATGTAATTCATCATCTTCATTTACTTCTTTGCATAAGGGACACAGCATATCAATGCTGTGAGTCTTTGTATATCG
>JADBJO010001188.1:322145-327145 GCA_016801955.1 Conus betulinus
TTTGTTACAACGTTTCTCCATCTATGATTGGTCGCAACATTTTTCTTTAAATCTGCAAACTTTTCAAAGTATAGACATATTTCTGTTATGAAGAATTATTAGACTACTTGCTTACCATTTGAATTGTTATGCGTCTGCTTATCTTATCCTAATTACCATTCCACACAAACTAGAAAACACTTTCTTTTTAATTTGAAAAGTTGATAATGTAGTGGTCAGGTGGATCAGGCCACAGGATCGAAAAATTGTATTAATACAGACAGACCTAATTATTCCAAAACAGCGTCTTTTCCAACTGATACAGTGGTTCTGTAGGTCCAAATTTTGAATCAAATTTGATTTCTGATATAGAAAAAAATATAACTGACAGTTTTGCTTTTTTAAGCCTTGTGTGAACCTAGTCCAAGTATGTAAAATTTACGACGATACCATGTCATTTGAAATTAAGATAGCATGTTGTCCCAGACTTCTTTTGACACCCGAGCCATACTGCTGCGTTTTCTTGCTGTTTATGTTTTGACCCAAACCTTAGGCAAATGTGTTACGAATGTGAACAGCTCGTTCAGACAAAACCATTTCATCATTGTTTAATAACTAAGAGTCGTGAGCGAACAGGATTTTTGTTTTTTCCACACCACCCATTTTGATTTCCTTCGTCAACTTTTCTTCTTTAACTTTGCAGCGAAAAATTCTGCATTGAAAATATACAAATAAGGAGATGGAAGGTCTCCATGCCTACACCCCTGTTCGATCTTAAATCATAGTGCAGTCTGTCCGTTTACAACAAGTGTTGATTTGATGTCTCTATATGTTTTTATTCACAAACGTACCTTTTGCCAGAATCAACAACTTGAACATGAGATTCCAATCTAGAGAGTCGAAAGCCTTTTCAAAGTCAGTATGCAGCTTCTTTCTTCTTCTGCGTTCCAGAATCATGACTCATATCTCCATACCAGTTTGATGATGAAGGCTGCTGTTGTCTTGAGATCCTCCATTGTGCCCCAAAGCTTTGCCGCAAGTGTGGCTGTGTGTGGCCAGCGCTCTATCAGTGCATCCTGGTAAAGGGGGCAGGACTGAAGTATGTGCTCGGTGGGTTGTGGGCCTGTCTCACAGGGGCAGTCAGGTGTGTGCGATAGCCCAGTACGACGAAAATGGGCTCGCAGACGGCAGTGACCAGTTCGTAGTCTGAAGATTGTGGTCTGTTGGTGTCGCTGTAGTTGGGGCAGCTGATCATCAGGCGGGTGTCTGTGTTCTTCTGTATGCAGCAGCAACAACCCAGGGAGATTTGCCGTGTTTGAATAATTCATCAAATCGTACATCAGCCTATTATTAACCCCCGTGCATCGATGGGCCATTTTTCGGTCTGTTTGAAATGCATCTGTATCTACCTTGTACAATACATTAGACATAGAAATAAGTTACCATGTTTTACGCATTCTTTTGAACATCTTTTTCCAGTATGAAAATATGTTACCCCCTTTTTTTGTGTTGTTGAGATTTTTCAGTTCTTTTATACTTCACCATGAGATCTTTCAGCAACAGGCCACATTTGGATTAACAAAATAAGCTGAAGAATTTGGCACCAAAACCGCCTTCATCTCGACATTTTCAGGGATTTACATCTTTTAGAGTTTGGCTTGCTTCTTCCACTCTTACTTTGCCTTCTAACAATTATTTCTCATCTTTTGATGATTTAGGAATTGTTCATTTTTCATAAAATGTTTAAACTTCAGTCAGCATATTTTGTTCAGTTATTGTTTTTATCATCTTCGGTGGCTTACTGTGCGATATGTACGGGATATATTTTTTTTCCTCAAGATTGTAAAAATACTAATATTGATTTTTCATCAGCAACAACTGCAACTGATCTTATTTATTTTTCCCGTAACGTTACTGTGGCTAGACGGAATGGCACAATGTGGATGTGTTGGGGGAGACGGAATGGCACAATGAAACATGTATGTTGGGGGGGAAGGGGGGGGGGGGGGGAGACGAAATGGCACGATGTGGATATGTGTAGAGGGAGACAGAATGGCACAGTGAAGCATGCATGTTGGGAGGGGGGGGGGGGGGGGGGGGACGGAATGGCACGATTTGGATGTGTTTGGGGGGAGACGGAATGGCACAATGTGGATGTGTTGGGGGAGACGTAATGGCACGATGTAGATGTGTGTTGGGAGAGACGGAATGGCACGATGTGGATGTGTTGAGGGAGGCGGAATGGCACGATGTGAATGCGTTGAGGGAGACGGAATGGCACGATGTGGATGTGTTGGGGAGACGGAATGGCACAATGAAGCACGTAAGTGGGGGGGGGGGGGGGGGGGGGGGGGAATGGCACGATGTGGTTGTGTGTTGGGGGAGACGGAATGGCACGATGTGGATGTGTTTTGGGAGATGGAATGGACGATGTGGATGTGTATTGGGAGACGGAATGGACACGATGTGGATGTGTTGGGGGAAACGGAATGGCACGATGTGGATGTGTTGGGGGAGACGGAATGGCACAATGAAGCATGTATGTGGAGGGGGGGGGGGACGTAATAGCACGATGTGGACGTGTTGGGGAAAACGGAAATGGTACGATGTGGATGTGTTGGAGGAAACGGAATGGTACGATGTGGATGTGTTGGAGGAAACGGAATGGTACGATGTGGATGTGTTGGGGGAAACGGAATGGCACGATGTGGATGTGTTGGGGGAGACGGAATGGCACAATGAAGCATGTACGTTGGGGGAGGGGGGTGGCACGTAATGGCACGATGTGGATATATGTTGGGGAGATGGAATGTTGGAATGACACGATGTGGCCACTGAGGAAGCAATGGAGGAAAGACAGGAAAAGGGGGGTGGAGGAGACAGAGAAAAAAAAAAGAAAGACAGAAAAGAGCAGAAAAAGGGAAATAAAAGGAAAAGCAAAGAAAGGAAAGGACAAAGACCTACGAGAATGACTGCTGTGAGGGTCACCTTGACAAGAAATTATTACACCATTTACATATAATTCCCCCTTTCCGACAACCCTCTTAGTACATTTATGACCGACTAAACCACGAGAGAGAGAGAGAGAGAGAGAGAGGGCGAGAGAGAGTGAGAGAGAGGAGGATTCCAATAGGAAGTGAGTGTGGGTACGTGGTGTGTATTGTGTGTGTGTGTGTGTGTGTGTGTGTGTGTGTGTGTGTGTGTGTGTGTGTGTGTGTGTGTGTGAGAGAGAGAGAGTGAGTGAGTGAGAGAGAGAGAGCGGGAGAGAGATGTGAGAGAGAGAGCGCGAGAGAGAGTGAGAGATATGTGTGAGAGAGAGTGTGTGTGTGTGTGTGTGTGTGTGTGTGTGTGTGTGTGTGTGTGTGTGTGTGAGAGAGAGAGAGAGAGAGAGAGAGAGAGAGAGAGAGAGCGAGACAGAGATATGTGAGAGAGAGAGAGAGAGAGAGAGACAGAGAGTGAGAGTGTGTGTGTGCGTGTGCGTGTGCGCGTGCGTGTGTGTGTGTGTGTGAGGTCGTGTTTAAGACAGATTTCCATGTACATATGACAGTCAGTGTCTGGTTTCCTGTCAATTTAGAGGGAGACCACTCCACCAGTAACCCTGCTGTGTCTTCTTCTTCGTCTTCTCCTTCCTCCCTCTCCTCCTCCTCCAGCTTATTCCTCCTCATCTGCATTCTGCTTATTCCTCCTCCTCCTCCTTCTTCTTCTCCTCCTTCTTCTGCTTCTTCTCTACTCCTACTGTTTCCTCCTTCTCCTCTCTTCCCCCTCCTTCTCTTCTTTTTCTTTCTTTTCCTTCTCCTCATCCTCCTTCTCTTCCTTCTTATTTTTTTTCTTCTCAGCAGCAGCAGCAGCAGCAGTGTCAATTATAGCTGTAGTAGAGTAGTATGACTATGAGTAGTGTAGTAGTAGTAGTAGTAGTAGTAGTAGTAGTAGTAGTAGTAGTAGTGGTGGTGGTGGTGGTGGTGGGTGGTGGTGGTGGTGGTGGTGGTGGTGTGGTAGCAGCAGCAGCAGCAGCAGCAGCAGCAAGTAGTAGTAATAATAGCTGTCGTTGTTATAACAGTAGTACTACTAGTAGTCGTAGTAGTTGTTGTTGCAGCAGCAGCAGCAGCAGCAGCAGCAGCAATAGCAGCAGCAGCACCAGCACCAGCAGTAGTAGTAGTAGTTGTTATAACAGTAGAAGTAGTCGTAATAGTAATAGTAACAGTAGTAGTAGTTCTAGCAGCAGCGTCAACAGTAGCGTCGTGGAGGTAGGCGTAGTTGTAGCAATAGCAGCCTGACAGTAGCGTTTTGTTTGAAGCGCCTGCGGCAGATCAGGTGAGATAGAAACTTCTGGTCTGATACGTCCAGTGGATGACTATTAATCAGGTATGAGAAAGAAATAAAAGATTCCCCAACGTGGTCAACTGAGGCACAGACAGAGACGAGAGAGAGAGAGAGAGAGAGAGAGAGAGAGAGAGAGAGAGAGAGACAGACAGACGACAGACAGACAGACAGAGAAAGAGACTAACACACAGAAAGAGAGACTGACACGCAGAAAGAGAGACTGAAAGAGATAGAGAGAAAGAGAGAGAGAGAGAGACAGAGACAGAGAGTCCCCAGAATAACAGACTGATAAGCAAGACAACGTTTGATCTGGCGCTTGAGAGAGAGACAGAGAGAGAGACAGACACACAAACAGAGCGAGACAGAGAGGGAGAGAGAGAGAGAGAGAGGGGGGGGGGGGAGAGAGAGAGAGAGAGAAAGACAGACAGACACAGACACAGAAAGAAGACAGAAAGAGGAGGGGGGAAAGAGAGAGGGAGATGGGAGGAGAGAGGAGAGACAGACATAGACAAAGATGGGAGAGAGACAGACAGACAGACAGGCAGGCAGGCAGGTAGAGATGGGGGAGAGACAGACAGACAGACAGACAGACAAAGAGATAGACAGACAGAGAATTTATCTACGTTCAATGAAGAAATTCGAATTATTGAATCCACCTGGCTATCGGCTTTTGTTGTTGTTGTTGTTTTGTTGTTTGTTGT
>JADBJO010001188.1:332145-337145 GCA_016801955.1 Conus betulinus
TGATTCCAGATCTCTCTCTCTCTCTCTCTCTCTCTCTCTCTCTCTACCTGTGACTCTGAAAGCTGACGAAGTGAAAATTTTCGCCAGCCTCTTTGCCTGTCTTGTCTGTCGGATTTTGTCTGACTCTCCCTCCCCCTCCCCCCCCCCCCCCACCACACCCCTCCGTCCTCCTCCTACACTCATGTCCTCCTTCCGTTCTCTTCCAAGCATCCCTCTCTCTCTCTCTCTCAGTCTGTTTGTCTATATCTCTGCCTGTCCGTCTGTCTCTCCCTCTCTCTGTCTCAGTCTGTCTGTCTGTCCGTCCCCCTGTCTGTCCATCCGTACGTCTGTCCGTCTGCCTGTCTCTCTCTCTCTCTCTCTCTCTCTCTCTCTCTCTCTCTCTCTCTCTCTCAGACTGACTGTCTATATCTCTGCCTGTCCGTCTGTCTCTCCCTCTCTCTGTCTCAGTCTGTCTGTCTGTCCGTCCCCTGTCTGACCATCCGTACGTCTGTCCGTCTGCCTGTGTCTCTCTCTCCCTCTCTCTCTCTTGTGGCCGACTTTCTTCTCTTTCCCCATATTCCTCTGCATGATTTTGTTTCTCTGCTCTGACACCCTCCTCCACCCCCCACCCCCCCCCCCCTTTTTTTTAGCGTTAGCTCTCTCTCTCTCTCTCTCTCTCTCTCTCTCTCTCTCTCTCTCTCTCTCTCTCTCTCATGGGCCCCCCATGTTCGACAGTGTTTGAATTCATATGGATATGGTTTTGTTTGGGATAACCAAGGTGTAGAAAATAATCAGAATTTCTGAATTGTTTTTAAACAGAGGATTATCGATTGCAGGTGGCAGGACTGGCATGACCGTATGTATAATAGTGATAGATTTGCTCAGTACAAACTCTTTAAATCGACACATAGCTTAGAACTTTACATTGGGATAAAAAATGAACAGCTTTATCAAATGTGCACTGACAAAATTTAGATTTGGCGTGTCTGACATCGCATGCCATCGCCTCAGGTATAGAAATGTAGTTGAAAATGAACTGATGTGTCGACTTTGTAACAGAGCAAGAGAAAATGAAATACATTTTTTTGTTTTGCTGTCCTGCTCTGAGCGATCTTAGAATTAAAATTTATTTCAACCCAAATATTACACCGAACCATGTAATTTCAGGCTAATTCTCTTGCTGTCGACAAGGAATGAGAACACACTTTGGAATTTAGCCATGTATATTTACGAAGCAAATAAGAGAATTCGGACAGTAAAACTGAATAAAACAAACATTCGCATTCGCATTCTCTCTCTCTCTCTCTCCGTCGTGTCCGACTTTCGTCTTTTCCCCATATTCCTCTGCATGATTTTGTTTCTCTGCTCTGACACCCCCCCCCCCCCCCCCCCCCATCCCCACCACCCCTTTTTCACGTTTCCTCTCTCTCTCTCTCTCTCTCTCTCTCTCGTGGCCCACTTTTCGTCTTTTTCCCCATATTCCTCTGCATGATTTTGTTTCTCTGCTCTGAACACCCTCTCCCCCCCCCTTTTTTTTTCGTTTCGTTCTTCTCTCTCTCTCTCTCTCTTCTACCCCTTTCCGAAGAAGCAAGCTTTCCCCCACGCAGTCTAGAATCAGTTGAAGCAGGTGGCTGGCATGGCTATAATATGTCCATTGAGCGCGCACGTCAAAAGCCCGAGTAAGGCACTCACACTCACACTCACACACACACACACACACACAAACACTCACACACACACACACACACACACACACACACACTCACACACACACACCTCACACTCACACACACACACTCACACACACACACACACACACACACACACACACGCACGCACACACAGAAACAACCCCACTGCCCCCTCAAACTTCAAGTGCCTCTGATCGTGCCCCCCCGCGGTCCTCTTCCCGCTCCCCCCTCCTCTCAGTATAGCGGCGGCCAGACAACTCCGCTAAACCAAATCCCTCTCCACTATCCTCCATACCCAGGAATGAACACTGCAGCGCCGGGTCGTCACAGGTTTTATGAACCGATGTTCAATTATGACAATGCCTTCACCATGACACAAACACCGCCTATTCCGTATGACCAACTTCTGTTTAACCTGATGAGATCTTACATAAACACACATCAAATGCAACAAAGTCAATTTGCTGGTTGAGAATACATTAGTGTGTGTGTGTGTGTGTGTGTGTGTGTGTGTGTGTGTGTGTGTGTGTGTGTGTGAGCGCGCGCGCGTGCATGCGGGCGGGTGTGTGTGTGTGTGTGTGTGTGTGTGTGTGAGCGCGTCCGTGCATGCGGGCAGGTGTGTGTATGTGTGCTTCCGTATGTTTGTGCATGCGAGGGTGTGTGTTGTAATAAAAAAAGAGAGCTCCGGCGGTGGGGCTGAGCATTGCATCGCTGGACTTTGGTGGAGGTCACGACGTCTGTTTGGTCCGGAATATTTTCTTTGTGGACAGCTGCATCAGGCCTCTGCGGTCGCAAGTCGTGTTGTGTGTGTGTGTGTGTGTGTGTGTGTGCAGACTGCGTGAGGTGAGCAGGGACTGCCTTTTCACTGAACAAGTGGTCAGTCTTCACACGTGTACATAATATAGGAATAGTACAAAATATTGCGTACTTCCGCTTTTTTTCCCTTTCACATATTGTTCATTTTTTCCCCTCACATTGTTACTTCATTTGTTTCCTTGAATATGTAGTTTGATTTTGTAACCTCTGAGATTTAATGAGACTAGTTCAGTGCTTGTGTATTCCTTGAATGGTTTAATTTTTCTTGATGTGCATTGTTAATTGTCAATTTTGAAACAGTGATTTAAGTTAGATAACAGAACTAGTTTTTATTTGTATTAAATGATTCGCAGTCTTTAAGATTGTATTGTATGTATTCACCTGTGTATTACGTTGCATAAAGCAGACTGTGCATAAGATTATAGTTGAATATTGACTGACGTTTTTGTAACACTATGCCTTCTGCGTTAGACACATGGCCCGCACAGGAGGGGCTTCG
Source organism: Conus betulinus (assembly GCA_016801955.1). Lineage (NCBI taxonomy): Eukaryota > Metazoa > Mollusca > Gastropoda > Neogastropoda > Conidae > Conus > Conus betulinus. Next base: position 335,131 of record JADBJO010001188.1, read on the forward strand.
ATTAGGATTTTTAAATATCAACAGTGCTAGAAATAAAGCCGATGAAATTGCAACGATTCTATATAATAATGGCAATAACTTTCATGTTTTTTGTATTGCTGAATCTCGATTAACAGATTTTATTCCTGATTCCGATATGTACATACCTAACTATAATATAAACCGACTTGATCCAGTTACACCTAAGTCAACTGGATTACTTTTGTATTGTTCAAACTCAATAAACTTCAAAAGAATGCCCCATTTGGAAACATATGATGTTGAATCTATCTGGATAGAAATTACTTTTAGACATTCTGAACCAATTTTGGTAGGATTTCTATATAGAAACCCAGCTGAAACTACCGACTGGTATGACAAGTTTAATTCAATGATGGATGCTGTAAATTTTGAGTCAAAAGAAATAATTCTTTTCGGTGATTTAATATAGATTTGACGAAACCTGGAACAAATGGAGTCGTCGTGTTTATGCTATGTATGGATTAGAACAAATAATTGATCGACCGACACGTATTACTGAACATACTGAAACTCTAATTGATCATATTTATGTTAACACAAAAGTAAACATAGTCGAAATGTGTTCCGTACAGACCGGATGCAGTGACCATTTCATCTGTTTGTTTAACATGGAGGAAGAAAGGTATCAAAATTCCCAAGTTTGGGCATAAGGAAATCTTTTACCGATGCTTTACACATTTCGATAGAAACGCTTATCTTTACGATTTACTTCACTCAGGTTTAGATTATGTTTATCAGATAAGAAACCCCGATGACGCTATTAACTTCTGGATCATATATTTAATTCAGTGTATAATAAACATGCTCCTTTTGTAAGAAAAAAGAGTGAAATATGTAATTAAAACCTCCTTGGCTGACTAAGGAAATAGACAATGAAATATATAAAAGAGACCATTATCTCAGGTCAAAAAACAAAAAGAACAATTCAGAAAACAAAGAAATAGAGTTAATTCTATGAAACGAAAAGCGAAGAAAAAATATTTTCAAGATTTATTATTATCTCTTCACCGAATTCAAAAGTGATGTGGAAGGCTATTAATCTTTTAACCACCAATAATAAATTAAAGGCTTCTCAAAATCCAGTAAAAGACATATCACCAGGAGATCTTAACTCTCATTTTGCAAATGTTGCTAATAACATAGTAATGTGTGATAAAACTAATGAGAACGATTTACAAGAGTTACAACAATATTGTCGTTCAAAAAATGTCACTTCGGTTTTCTCCATACCGTATATTTCAATAAATGAAAGTTTTTAATTGGTTGCTGAATTTAAAACAATCAGGAGCCAGAGACATGGACGGAATCGATGGAAAGATATTAAGAATCTCTTCAACAGTTTATCGCTGATACACTTACCTATGCTTATAATCTGTGTATTGAAAAAGAATATTTCCCCGTAAAAATTTAAACAGGCCAAAGTGATACCTTTGCTCAAGAAGGGAGATCCTGCCAATCCCTCTAATTATAGACCCATCTCAATTCTTTCCCTTTTGTCAAAACCAATTGAAAGACATGTTCAAATGCATTTATATTCTCATCTGAAGTATTATGATCTCTCATTCATGAAAATCATCAGGTTTTTCGACAAAATCACTCTTGCCATTCATCTCTCATACAGCTTATAGATAAATGTCTATCTAATATAAACAATAATGAATTTACTGGAATTCTTTTTGTTGATTTTGCTAAAGCTTTTGACGTTATTAGCCATTCACATCTTTAAAAAAAAAGCTTACACATTACAAACTATCAGGTAAGGCTATAGAGTTTATCAGATCTCTTTCTTACTGATCGCCAACAACTTGTTGAAAATTAGTTCCAACAGGTCTCAGTTACTTCCTTTGAAATTTGGTGTTCCTCAAGGATCTGTTTTAGGACCCCTCTTATTTTCAATCTACATAAATGATTTGCCTTTATATATAAAGTGCGGTTGCGAAAATGTTTGCTGACGACACTTCACTGCAGTCAAATAGCGCTAATCCTACCATTCT
>JADBJO010001188.1:342145-347145 GCA_016801955.1 Conus betulinus
TGGAATGGAAGAGGAGGTTCTGTTAGATGGGTAAGTGTTATTGTTATTCATAAACTGTCTTAAACTATTTGTTTCAAGAAGTTCTGCCTGATACTGAGTATTACATTGTATTCACAGCAATTTTTGTTTATGTTTTTGCGTTTTCCATAATGTATAAGATTTTTGGGCTCGGAATAAGGGAAAAATTACTTTTCAATATGGGAAGTTGTAGAATGAGGCAAATTGGGTTGACACCTATGCGTAGACGTCTCTTCCCTCACTACCATACCTGCTGGCACTCAGTGTGGGCGGTCAATTGCTGATGAAGGCGAAATAAAGCCGAACATTTCAACTATAACCAGAACAGCTTGTTGTCGTTCGTTGTTTTGGAAATTTATCTCTCTATCTATCTAGCTGTCCACACACACACACACACACACACACACACACACACACACACACACACATATATATATATATATATATATATATTATATATATATATATATAGATAGATAGATAGATAGATAGATCTGTTTGTCTGTCTGTCTGTCTTACCTTCATTGTATCTCTCTTCGCCTACCATCACTCACTTGCTCACTCAATACATGTACAGAATAGTGCCATTGCAACACTTTGTGCTTGCGACACTTTGTGCTGGTAAGGCTGATCAAACTATCGCAAGTCAAATTTTATGCTGTGCGACACTGTGCTGGGAAGGGGAGTGAAATAGAACACAAAGTGTCGTACTGCAACACTGTGCAGTTGCGACACTTTGTGCCGCCACAGACATCTCTGAACAAGTTTCATGGAGTCTGCTGTAAAAATGTTGATCTCAGATCATACAAGTCCCAGCACTGTGAAAGAACATGGTCTGGTTTGTTCTGTTTGACTGTGAGTGGTACACGACATGCCCTGCACCACAGAGCTCAGCGTCAACACAATCATGAGCTGCAGTGCCAAGTAGAATCCTGCTGCAGGAACTACAGAAAGAACAGCTTCTTTCCGCGCACTGGGAGAGAGTGGAACAATCTTCCAGCTGAGACAGTGGCATAGGCCTCGCTGGAGGACTTCAAATAATGGGTTTAACCTCCTCCTCCTCCCCCTCCCCCCGCTCCTCCTCCTCCCCCCCCCCCCCCCCCCCCCACCTACCCCTCTTCCTCATCTTAGTCCGTCCCACCCACTCCAGTGTAAGGCCCACTTATCTCCCCCCCCCCCCCCCCACTCCTCTCCCCTTGGAGGCCTGAAAAATCGTGGGTGGCCCAAGACCCCCCCCCCCCCCCCCCCCCCCCCTCCTCCATTTTCCTTTTCATAAGATGACGATCCGGGCAGCATTTGAACTACTGTTAAATCCGGAAACCCCTTCCTATAGTGTCAGAATCTTCAACTCGCTGAAGGTGGACACTCAAAGAAAGAAGAACAATTAGGCTGAGAAAACAGGAAACTCACTGGGAGTCGTCACCACGTGCACGGCACTGGCATGACTGGAATAGTTGTGATGAAATGCGGTCCTCTCGGCCCCAGGCAGCGGTGAACAGGCGGAGAATGTCGTTAGCCTAACGAATTGTGGGTCGTCGAGACATCCATGAACATCACATAGTAGAACAAAACTAATCGCGTCATTAAAACATGACGTCATACTTCAACTACATCACCAGACGCGACAAGCCAGTGAAACTATGAGATATTATTTTTCTTTGGAGCATGAATGTCCACTCGACGTTCACATTACAAAACTAAGAGAATATCAATGACGTTAACTATATTTTGGACAACTCAGCTTAGGGGATCCATCATGAACATGTTTATACGAAATTCTATTCTCTGTCAACAGGAGAGGTTCTAGCCAACGAAAGTTTTGCTGCTATGAGAAAAAACAACAAATAATGCCTATTTGGGTGAGACCGTTTGTGCGGACAGTCGCTGTCTGGATCCAGATCGGGCAACATCGGCACTAGCCAGTGGACGGAGGAGCTGAAGTACACAGATCCATACGAGGGATGTGCTGGCATCCTGAAAGGTCAGGGAGAAGAGGCCCATTTTCGGTGTCCTGGGATGCAAGAAGTTTGCACGACAGGAGAAGGAGGGAGACTACAGCAGTGGATGCGCTTGATCAACCTAACGCCGGTACGGGGTGAGAGCTTCAAGTAGGCCTTCGGGGAGTGGGAAAGGGGGGGGGGGGGGGGGGGGGGGGGGGGGGGGGGGAGTGTACAGCGGGGACACCGCCCCAGGGTCGTGGCATAGTGTGCTGCCGAATAGGCATCAATGTAATTAGATCCAGTGCCAACGTTAAGAGATGCGTTAAGTAGTCTACTACATCTATTATTGTGAGATTGAAGTCATGGTCATCTTCGAAATCGAAGGATGAACAACAACAACAACATGAAATTGCTTTGAAGTATCGGAATTATTCGCAGACCGTCTACAAGTAATAGGTTTATAGTTATAGTTGCAGTTTTCGCACATTTGGAGTGATTGATTTCAGCTGATCGGGCGAAAGGATATTTGATGCTCTAGAGCGTGTCGGGCATGCGATTGTGTAATCGTCATCGCGATCATCCCAGCATCATCATCATCACTTTTGTTGCTGTTGTATCAACGATGATTTTTACTTGTTCAGCGATAGTTGCAGAATTTGGTTTGTGTGATGATGAATTTATGTGTTTAAAGGAAGGTGTCCTGTGAGATGCGTTAATATCATGAATTTGGAGTGAATGAGTGTGTAATCTATCAGTCGGTTTGAATGCTGTGTTAGAGCTGAAACAAGCATTCATCTCTCCTCTGAGATGTAGAATACCTGTGGTCGACCTGTAGAATTCAAGGATGAGGCAAGTATTGTCCAGTGTCCTCGTCAGCATAATGATGCTTAATGATGTTCTTCGCTTGCGAGGAGGATTAGTGGGAAGTTCCCCCGCAGGGATGGGGCGGCACGCCCTTTGATGACTAATCAGTCCAATTCGTGATCTACAGGATCTGTGGCATTGTGGGCAGGTGTAGATCTGGCCTGCGTTGTTGGGCTTCGGACCTGGGTCTTCCCTTCTTCTCTTCTCCTGGATGTTCTGTCGTCTGGTTTCCTCGAAGTGTTGGGTTCCCCTGAGCGTTGAAGCTCTCCAGCTACCTCTATCTGATGCTGACTGCTCCCAAGTCTTGAGGTTGATGTCCGCTTGGGATAGTTGCTTCTTCAGTTGGTCCTTTTCTTTGGTGCGCCTGTATTGCGTTTGCCTCGTCAGCATTGTGCGTATGTAAAGGGAGTGGATGATGTGTGAGAGACGTACATGCAATCTGTGATCCAGTCGCGAGCTGATCACCCACAAATATCTGCTCTTCATTGCAAGTGTTCTTTACAATGTACACCTGTCAGTAGTCACCTCCAAACGGAGAAAGAGAGAAAAGGGAGAGAAACCAGCGGAACCAGATCCACGTAGCTTAGTTTAGTATCGAACTTAGGCCCCGGAGACGAGATCAACGGGAGGCAAATGCATCACACTGATCTTCCCCACGAAAAGACCTCCACAAGAACAACGACTTAGAGGACCGCGGCAACTCATAAGCTAAGTCTTATTCAACGGAAAGAGCAAACACAAAGGAGAACGAATTAATCGCGCACACTCTCCTTTAGAACCCCATTTGGACCATAAACTTCAAGTGACAGCAAGTACACCCAGGAGAATTAATGGTAATGTTTATTTCTCTTTTATTTATTTCACTATCGAACTGTGGGCCGTTAGCTGTAAAAAAGAAAAATAAAAAAGAAATTAAAAAGAATTTTAAACACTGCCATAAGGAACTGTGGGTGGGCCTTTAGTTCTAAATAGGGCACTGCCATTATCGACTGTGGACCTTTAGATGCGAAAAGGCCATCACCATAACCAACTGTGGGCCTTTAGCTGTGAAAAGGGCACTGCCATAACCAACTGTTGGCCTTTTGCCGTGAAAAAGAGCCCTACCATAACCAACTGTGGGCCTTTAGCTGTGAAAAGGGCACTGCCATAACCAACTGTTGGCCTTTTGCCGTGAAAAGAGCCCTACCATAACCAACTGTAGGCCTTTAGCTGTGAAAAGGGCACTGCCGTAAGGAACTGTAGGGCTTTAGCTGTGAAAAGGGCACTGCCATAACCAACTGTGGGCCTTTTGCCGTGAAAAGGGCACTGACATAAGGAACTGTAGGGCTTTAGCTGTGAAAAGGGCACTGCCATAACCAACTGTGGGCCTTTAGCTGTGAGATGGGCACTGCCATAATCAACTGTGGGCCTTTAACTGTGAAAAGGGCACTGCCATAAGGAACTGTGGGCCTTTAGCTGTGAAAAGGGCACTGTTATAGCGAACGGTCGGCCTCTAAGGGTAAAGAGGTTAAAGTTCTAACGGCATAGTGGCCGCAAAAGGCAAATGAACCGTCTGAGGTTGACCGTGTGTAGGGCGCGGTAGAATGGAAAGCGGTACCCACCCTCTCTCCCCGCCGCCTGTTATACTCTCTGCCCTGAATCAGGTACCCCTTTTCTGCTGGGTGGACAGAGAGGATGTCCAAGCCGAGAAAGAATTCGATTTCACGTATGGTTCGAACTCGCGACCGGTAGTTCCGCAGGGCAAAGGCTGTGACCATTGAACCACTGACCCCTTTCAGACCGCTGTGAAGAAGCAGAGAATGGCAGGCACTGTCATGAGGGACTGTGGGAACTGCTCTCTCTCTCTCTCTCTCTCTCTCTCTCTCTCTCTCTCTCTTCTCTCTCTCTCTCTCTCTGCTACAGTCATAACATGGCGGTCTTTCTTCTGGCTCATGCCTTACGACTTAAGAGCGCCCAAAGCAGAGAGAAAATAATTAACTTCAGGTTAACATGTGTGTTTATTCTACATTGATTGTTTTCGCGCCCGGCATTTTCCATTTTCATGTACTGACATGGAAACACTCAACTGCCTCCGTTGTCTTGATGATTAATTAAGCGTGTCAAGGTTGAAAACAAAAGTTTGTGTTTCTTTCGAGTCGGATTGACTCCCATACCTGCGGTGAGAGTGTTAACAGTCTC
>JADBJO010001188.1:349645-357145 GCA_016801955.1 Conus betulinus
AGACAGACAGAGAGAGAGAGAGACAGAGACCACAGAGAGAGAGAGAGAGAGAGAGTCATCTTTGTTAGATTGTGCGATTGAATGAACATCTGCTGAGAGAGAGAGAGAGTGAGAGAGAGAGAGAGAGAGAGAGGAGGGGGGAAAATGGGAAGGAAGTGAGTGGAGAGGAGGAGGGTACCGAAGGGAGGAGGAAGGTGGTAAAGGGGAGGGAGGAGGGTAGCGAAGGGAGGAGGAAGGTGGTAAGGGGAGGGATGGAGGAGGGGGTAGCAAAGGGAGGAGGAAGGTGGTAAAGGGGAGGGAGGAGGGTAGCGAAGGGAGGAGGAAGGTGGTAAAGGGGAGGGATGGAGGAGGGTAGCAAAGGGAGGAGGAAGGTGGTTAAAGGGGAGGGATGGAGGAGGGTAGCAAAGGGGAGGAGGAAGGTGGTAAGGGGAGGGATGGAGGAGGGTAGCAAAGGGAGGAGGAAGGTGGTAAAGGGGAGGGAGGAGGGTTAGCGAAGGGAGGAGGAAGGTGGTAAAGGGGAGGGAGGAGGGTAGCGGGAGGGAGGAGGAAGGTGGTAAGGGGAGGGATGGAGGAGGGTAGCAAAGGGAGGAGGAAGGTGGTAAGGGGAGGGATGGAGGAGGGTTAGGAAGGGAGGAGGAAGGTGGTAAAGGGGAGGGGAGGAGGGTAAGCGAAAGGGAGGAGGAAGGTGGTAAAGGGGAGGGATGGAGGAGGGTAGCAAAAAGGAGAGGAGGAAGGGTGGTAAAGGGGAGGGAGGAGGGTAGCGAAGGGAGGAGGAAGGTGGTAAGGGAGGGGAGGAGGGAGGGTAGCGAAGGGAGGAGGAAAGGTGGTAAGGGGGAGGGATGGAGGAGGGGTAGCGAAAGGGAGGAGGAAGGTGGTAAGGGGAGGGATGGAGGAGGGTAGCAAAGGGAGGAGGAAGGTGGTAAAGGGGAGGGAGGAGGGTAGCGAAGGGAGGAGGAAGGTGGTAAGGGGGGGAGGGAGGAGGGTAGCGAAGGGGGGAGGAAGGGTAAAGGGGAGGGGGAGGAGGGTAGCAAAGGGAGGAGGAAGGGGTTAAAGGGGAGGGAGGAGGAGGGTAGCGAAGGGAGGAGGAAGGTGGTAAAGGGGAGGGATGGAGGAGGGTAGCAAAGGGAGGAGGAAGGTGGTAAAGGGGAGGGATGGAGGGAGGGTAGCGAAGGGAGGAGAGGGGAAGGTGGTAAAGGGGAGGGAGGGAGGAGGGTAGCAAAGGGAGGAGGAAGGTGGTAAAGGGGGGAGGGAGGAGGGTAGCGAAGGGAGGAGGAAAGGTTGGTAAGGGGAGGGAAGGAGGGTAGCGAAGGGGAGGAGGAAGGGTAAGGGAAGGGAGGGAGGAGGGTAGCGAAGGGAGGAGGAAGGTGGTAAAGGGGAGGGATGGAGGAGGGTAGCAAAGGGAGGAGGAGGGTGGTAAAGGGAGGGAGGAGGGGAAAACGAAGGGAGGAGGAAGGTGGTAAAGGGGAGGGAGGAGGGTAGCAAAGGGAGGAGGAAGGTGGTAAGGGGAGGGATGGAGGAGGGGTAGGGAAAGAGGGAAGGAAGGTGGTAAAGGGGAGGGATGGAGGAGGGTAGCAAAGGGAGGAGGAAGGTGGTAAGGGGAGGGATGGGAGGAGGGTAGCAAAGGGGAGGAGGAAGGTGGTAAAGGGGGAGGGAGGGGGTAGCGAAGGGAGGAGGAAGGTGGTAAGGGGAGGGATGGAGGAGGGTAGCGAAGGGGGAGGAGGTGGCGAAGGTGGTAAAGGGGGGAGGGAGGAGGAGGGTAGCGAAGGGGGGAGGAGGAAGGTGGTTAAAAGGGGAGGGAGGAGGGTAGCAAAGGGAGGAGGAAGGTGGTAAAGGGGAGGGAGGAGGGGGTAGCGAAGGGAGGAGGAAGGTGGTAAGGGGAGGGATGGAGGAGGGTAGCGAAGGGAGGAGGAAGGTGGTAAAGGGGAGGGAGGAGGGTAGCGAAGGGAGGAGGAAGGTGGTAAAGGGGGGGAGGGAGGAGGGTAGCGAAGGGAGGAGGAGGAAGGTTGGTAAGGGGAGGGATGGAGGAGGGTTAGCGCCAAAGGGAGGAGGAAGGTGGTAAGGGGAGGGAGGGATGGAGGAGGGTAGAGGGAGGAGGGGGTTAAGCGAAAGGGAGGAGGGAGGAGGAAGGTGGTAAGGGGAGGGATGGAGGGAGGGTAAGGGGAGGAGGAAGGTGGGTAAGGGGAGGGAGGAGGGAGGGTAGCGAAGGGAGGAGGAAGGTGGTAAGGGGAGGGATGGAGGAGGGGTAGCAAAAGGGAGGAGGAAGGGGAGGGGTAAAGGGGAGGGAGGAGGGTTAGCAGAAGGGAGGAGGGAGGAGGAAGGTGGTAAGGGGAGGGGATGGAGGGGGTAGCAAAGGGAGGAGGAAGGTGGTAAAGGGGAGGGAGGAGGGTAGCGAAAGGAGGGAGGAGGAGGTGGTAAGGGGAGGGATGGAGGAGGGTAGCAAAGGGAGGAGGAAGGAGGAGGTGGTAAAGGGGAGGGAGGAGAGGTAGCGAAGGGAGGGGAGGAAGGTGGTAAGGGGGGGGGAGGAGGGTAGCAAAAGGGAGGAGGAAAGGTGGTTAAAGGGGAGGGAGGAGGGTTTAGCGAAAGGGAGGAGGAAGGTGGTAAGGGGAGGGATGGAGGAGGGTAGCAAAGGGAGGAGGAAGGTGGTAAAGGGGAGGGAGGAGGGTAGCGAAGGGAGGAGGAAGGTGGTAAGTGGAGGGATGGAGGAGGGTAGCAGAAAAGGGAGGAGGAAGGTGGTAAAGGGGAGGGAGGAGGGTAGCGAAGGGAGGAGGAAGGTGGTAAAGGGGAGGGATGGAGGAGGGTAGCAAAGGGAGGAGGAAGGTGGTAAAGGGGAGGGAGGAGGGTAGCGAAGGGGAGGAGGAAGGTGGTAAGGGGAGGGGAGGAGGGATGGAGGAGGGTAAAAGGGAGGAGGAAGGTGGTAAAGGGGAGGGAGGGAGGAGGGTAGCGAAGGGGGGAGGAAGGTGGTAAGGGGAGGGGGAGGGATGGAGGAGGGTAGCAAAGGGAGGAGGAAGGTGGTAAGGGGAGGGATGGAGGAGGGTAGCGAAGGGAGGAGGAAGGTGGTAAAGGGGAGGGATGGAGGAGGGAGCGAAGAGGGGGGGAGGAAGGTGGTAAAGGGGAGGGAGGAGGGTAACGAAGGGAGGAGGAAGGTGGTTAACGGGGAGGGAGGAGGGTAGCGAAGGGAGGAGGAAGGTGGGTAAGGGGAGGGATGGAGGAGGGTAGCAAAGGGAGGAGGAAGGTGGTAAAGGGGGAGGGGGAGGGGTTAGCGAAGGGAGGAGGAGGGTGGTAAGGGGAGGGATGGAGGAGGGAGCAAAGGGAGGAGGAAGGTGGTAAGGGGGGGGGAGGGAGGAGGGTAGCGAAGGGAGGAGGAAGGTGGTTTAAGGGGAGGGATGGAGGAGGGTAGCAAAGAAGGGAGGAGGGAAGGTGGTAAGGGGAGGGATGGAGGAGGGTAGCAAAGGGGAGGAGGAAGGTGGTAAAGGGGAGGGATGGAGGAGGGTAGCGAAGGGAGGAGGAAGGTGGTAAGGGAGGGATGGAGGAGGGTAGCGAAGGGAGGAGGAAGGTGGTAGGGAGGGGATGGAGGAGGGTAGCAAAGGGAGGAGGAAGGTGGTAAAGGGGAGGGAGGAGGGAGGGTTAGCGAAGGGAGGAGGAAGGTGGTAAGGGGAGGGATGGAGGAGGTGTAGCAAAGGGAGGGAGGAAGGTGGGTAAAGGGGAGGGAGGAGGGTAGCGAAGGGAGGAGGAAGGTGGTAAGGGGAGGGATGGAGGAGGGTAGCAAAGGGAGGAGGAAGGTGGTAAAGGGGAGGGAGGAGGGAGGAGGGTAGCGAAAGGAGGAGAGGAAGGTGGTAAAGGGGAGGGATGGAGGAGGGTAGCAAAGGGAGGAGGAAGGTGGTAAAGGGGAGGGAGGAGGTAGGAAAGGGAGGAGGAAGGGGTAGGAGGAGGGAGGAGGGTAGCAAAGGGAGGAGGAAGGTGTGGGTAAAGGGGAGGGAGGAGGGGTAGGAGGAAGGAGGTGGGTAAGGGGAGGGGGTGGAGGGGACTGGAGGTGGGATGGGGGAGACAGACTTCAGAACTTCAATATGGCGTTTCACCGCTTTGTTGTGGATTGCAGTTTAAAAACAGTTTCTCCCCTTCCTCCTCCCCCACCCCCACCTCCCACAGACACATATACTCATGCGTGTATACTCATATTACATGCAAACGTTACTCACACAAACGCTTGTGTACTGTGTGTGCAGTTATTTCCGACTGTGTCATGACAAATTGAACACAAACGTTTTGACTTACAAAGCTTTTTTTTTTTTTTTTTTTAAAGTGAAAGGCATAGCAGCGGGCCTTGGTTTAAAACCATCAATGAATGGAACAATGCGCACACTACGGTCATCGCTAATTGGTGGAATGCACAGTTAATTGGACCTGGAACCAAGAATTCCCTGTGTTCTTTGACACGTCAGCCTTTCCATAGTTTGGCAGTAATAATACCCCGTTCTTTTGAAGAGTTGGGCTTAGTAGTTTCTGATGTCCCTTGGTAGGCTTTTTTTTTTTTTTTTTTTTTTTTTTTTCTCACTTTTGACACTAACAATATATTCTATTTCTCTGCTAAGACAGTGCCGCAGATGGGAAGTCGAGCTTGGTCTTTGTGTTATCAAAGCAGAACCTAGATGACCATCACCTCTGAGATGCTGATAGATTTTTTATCTAACAGTTTCTTTTCTTCAGGAGGTAGTATAGAAACACATACTGTGTAGGCTTACAAATGTTATATCGCAAAATGCCTCGGAACTGTTTTTTCATGGAAACTCTTTTATCACCATCGGTTCAAAGGTTCCTCCAAACAGATAATGGAGCGGCAGGGCGTCTCCCTTGGCAGAATTTAGCTCTGGTACTGCTGGTTTGGTCTGAGAGCGATTCGTCCTGTTGGAAAGGGAATGGAAGATACGTTTGCTGGAAATGTACTTTTAGAAGAAATAGATCTGAAAGAAATGCGCAAGATGAGAAAAATAGATCTGAATGAAGTGCGCACGATTAGATAATAGACCTGAAAGAAATGCGCAGGATTAGAAAAATAGACCTGAAGCAAATGCGCGAGATGAGAAAATTAGGCCTGAAAGAAATGCGGAGGATTAGAAAAATAGACGTGAAGGAATTGCACAAGATTAGAAAATAGACGTGAAGGAAATGCGCAAGATGAGAAAAAATAGACCTGAAAGAAATGCACAGGATTAGAAAAAACCTAGACCTGAAAGAAATGCACAGGATTAGAAAAAATAGACGTGAAGGAAATGTACAGGAAGCTCTGAACATGGCCCACACTGTGTCGTCAGCCAGGCTTCTTTTTCCGGTTTCCTCTTCCGGCACTCTGTGTGTGTGTGTGTGTGTGTGTGTGTGTGTGTGTGTGTGTGTGTGGTGTGTGTGGGTCTGTCTTTCTCTGTCCGTTTCTCTCTGTGCCTCTCTCTATTTCTGTCTGTCTGTCCTCTCTATCTCTCTTTCACTGTCTCTGTCTCTGTTTCTTTCTCACTGTCTCTGTCTCTCAGTTGTTTCTCTGTCTCTCTCTGTCTCTTTCTCTCTGTGTCTGTGTGTGTCCCTCTCTCTCTCTCTCTCTTTCCCAGAAATCTCTCCCTCCCCCCCCCCCCCTCTCTCTCTCTCTCTCTCTCTTCTCACACACACAGACACACACACCACACTCTCTCTCTCTCTCTCTGAAGGACAGCCCGGAGTCCGCAGCGCTGCACTGTCCTCACGCGGTCATTGTGCTGACAATGCGGCATGTTCCGCTCAGCAGCCTGTCCGTCAGCGGGTCCGTCCACACACACACACCGGCTTGGACAGCACACAGGCCTGACTCTCCTGGTGGCCATTGTGGGAGTGGACGGGTGCTGGTGCCAGTGGAGATCAACTAGCACCACCCTGAAGCCACCAGAATGACAACACGTTGAGATTGGCTGGGTAAAAAAAAATAACAGCTGGCGTGGCAGAGCTCGGCACCATTGGAACAATAGATATTGGGCTCGTGACTGAGCTCAGCGCCAATTGGAGCTATAGATACTGGGCTGGTGACTGAGCTCAGTGCCATAGGAACTTTAGACATTATGAGCTCGTGACTATAGACTTGGGCTCGTGACAGAGCTCAGCGCCATTGGAACTATAGACACTGGCCTCGTGACAGAGCTCAGCGTCACTGGAGCTATAGACATTTGGCTCGTGACAGAGCTCATTGCCATTGGAACTATAGACATTTGGCTCGTGACAGAGCTCAGCGCTATTGGAGCCATAGACATTGGGCTCGTGACAGAACTTAGCGCTATAGACCTTGGGCTCGTGACAGAGCTCAGCGCCATTGCAATTATAGACATTGGGCTCGTGACTGAGCTCGGTGCCACAGGAACTATAGACATTATGAGCTCGTGACAGAGCTCAGTGCCATTGGAACTACAGCAGACAGGCTCTCGTGACAAAGCTCAGCTCCATTGGAAACTACAGACATTGGGCTCGTGACAGAGCTCAGCGTCATGGAAGTATAGACATTGGGCTCGTGACAGAGCTCAGCGTCATTGGAGCTATAGACATTGGGCTCGTGACAGAGCTCAGCGTCATTGGAAGTATAGACATTGGGCTCGTGACAGAGTTCAGCTCCATTGGAACTATAGACATTGGGCTCGTGACAGAGCTCAGCGTCAATGGAAGTATAGACATTGGGCTCGTGACAGAGCTCAGCGTCAATGGAAGTATAGACATTGGCTCGTCACAGAGCTCAGCTCCATTGGAACTATAGACATTGGGCTCGTGACAGAGCTCAGCGTCAATGGAAGTATAGACTTGGGCTCGTGACAGAGCTCAGCGTCATTGGACTATATAGACATTGGGGGCTCATGACAAAGCTCAGCGTCATTGGAACTATAGACATTGGGCTCGTGACATAGCTCAGCGTCATTGGAACTATAGACATTGGGCTCGTGACAAAGCTCAGCGTCATTGGAAGTATAGACATTGGGCTCGTGACAGAGCTCAGCTCCACTGGAACTATAGACATTGGGATCGTGACAGCTCAGCGTCATTGAAACTATAGACTGGGATCGTGACAGAGCTCAGCGCCAAAGGAACAATAGACAATGGGCTCGTGACAGAGCTCAGCGTCATTGAAAACTATAGACATTGGGCTCATGACAAAGCTCAGCGTCATTGGAACTATAGACATTGGGCTCGTGACAGAGCTCAGCGTCATTGAAACTATACACATTGGGCTCATGACAAAGCTCAGCGTCATTGGAACTATAGACATTGGGCTCGTGACAGAGCTCAGTACCATTGGAACTACAGACATTGGGCTCATGACAAAGCTCTCTTCTTTCTTTGTCTTGTTTTTAATCCTGTGAAACTTGAAGAAAAGTTCATTGTATGGAGAGGAGAGAGAGAGATAAAAAACACACACACCACACACACACACACACACACACACACACACACACACACACACACACACACACACATATGCACGCACGACACACACACACACAC
>JADBJO010001188.1:369645-374645 GCA_016801955.1 Conus betulinus
ATTGTAGTACCATTTTGCGACGTATCAATGCCATTAGATTTTTTAGCCTGACCAGCCAGAGTTTACACACTGGAATGCGCTCCAGCAGACAGCAGTTCAGCAACGATGACTGCTGCCACACAGTCGTTTGTTTGTTTCTTTGTTTTGTTTTGTCTGTTTGTAAATCCGTTGTAAAATTGATCAGTGCTTCTTTAATTATAAAAAAAGTGTCTTAAAAAAAAAAAAAAAAAAAAAAAAGCCCCGTCTGTCTGGCAAAAACTCAGGCGGGTAACTCCCCATCTCCCTCTTCTCACCTCCGTTGGCGTCCTCTCACCCCCTCCCCCATCCCCACCCCTACACACACACACACACACACACCTCACGCCTCAAAGAGCGTTAATTTTAACATTGAACGGAGGGAGGAAGGCACGGGGGATGGGGGTGGGGGTGGGGCGGTTGAGCACGGTGTCACTTCCTTCAAAATCGGTCTGCCTACACGCTCACGACACAGTTCACCTGTTGACCACTGCCTAACACGAAATGAAAGCTGTCCTCAGCACGTGCAACTCGACGAACACGAAGCACTCTCGGGTGAAAGCTCTCACACTGTCCTGTGTGTCGACACGACAACGAGAGTGGGCAGTTC
Source organism: Conus betulinus (assembly GCA_016801955.1). Lineage (NCBI taxonomy): Eukaryota > Metazoa > Mollusca > Gastropoda > Neogastropoda > Conidae > Conus > Conus betulinus. The sequence goes on from JADBJO010001188.1 coordinate 370,271, forward strand.
GGAAACACTTGACTCAAGATTGCTGGCGTTTTGAGGAGGGACGCTTAGCTGCATTTTGCCTGGAAAAAAAAAAGAAAGAAAAAAGAAGAGAAGAATGGCGAGACAACGCAGAAAAAAAAAGAAAACGGAAACGTTCGTGGTACTCAAGGTGATGAAAAGCTATGTCGCCGTTGAAACGTCATTTGAGTGTGTTTATTTTGTCCAGGGACGGTCGAGATAGCAAGAGCGTTGGAGACAAAACGAGAGACAGTATTCGGTCGTGCAGATGGAAGATAAGGCGAGAGACAGTACTCACCCGTGCAGATGAGAGACAAGGCGAGAGAGACAGAATTCAGTTGTGCAGATGGGAGACAAGGCGAGAGACAGAATTCAGTTGTGCAGATGGGAGACGAAAGCGAGAGACAGTATTCTGTCATGCAGATGGGAGACAAGGCGAGAGACAGTATTGTGTCGTGCAGATGGGAGAGACAAGGCGAGAGACAGTATTGTGTCGTGCAGATGGAAGACAAGACGAGAGACAGTATTCAGTCGCGCAGATGGAAACAAGACGAGAGACAGAATTCAGTCGCGCAGATGGGAGACAAGACGAGAGACAAATTCAGTCGTGCAGATGGGGAGACAAGGCGAGAGACTGTATTTAGTCGCGCAGATGGGAGACAAGGCGAGAGACTGTATTCAGTCGCGCAGATGGGAGACAAGGCAAAGGACATAATTGTCATGCAGATGGGAGACAAGGCGAGAGACTTTATTCAGTCGTGCAGATGGAAGACAGGGCGAGAGACAGTATTCAGTCGTGCAGATGGGAGACAGGGCGAAAGACAGTATTCAGTCGTGCAGATGGGAGACAGGGCGAGAGACAGTATTCAGTCGTGCAGATGGGAGACAGGGCGAAAGACAGTATTCAGGCGTGCAGATGGGAGACAAGAAGATGCCACGGCCCGTGAGTTCACGGAAAAAAAAATTTAAGCACAGCAACATGAATGAAAGTGGAACTGTCGACACTACTGTGACAGAAGACGGCGACGAGAAAACCAGACTGTAAAGACGTGTTTCTGCCTGGACACTGGGGACTCCAGTTCTGTTCTGCAAGAATGAGGTCAGACTTTTTGTTTGTTTGTTTTTGTTTGTTTTTTTCTTGTTTGTCCTGAAGCGAAAAAGTTCACGAAATTTTGAACCTTGTTAGTGGTTTTTTTTTTTTCTTTTTTTTTTTTTTCCAGTAATGCTTGAAAACGAAACTGTTCGAGAAAATGCGCCTCTCGGTGGAAGCTGAAGCTAAACGCTTTGTCCTGAGTGTATGAGAACATGAAAGGGAATTATCTCTGTTCCCTTTGGAACTCTAATCTTAAGATAAGAAGAAAAAAAACCCCCCCACCCCCCCCCCCCCCCCCCCCCCCCCCCCAAAAAAAAAAAAAAAGAAAATGACTACGTCAGGTGCAATTATTATCGCATAGAAACCTACGGACAGAAAAGTAAATAAGTATAAATCCTGCGATTAACATGTCTGTCAGTTATTAAAAAAAAATGGCGCATCGCAGAATGTCTGACATGTAGACAGACATATCGAAGCGCATTTAAAATGCACAGCTCTTAAGATCACGGCCTTTAACTGAAGAGTAGAATCAAAAGTTTGGAAATGAATATATCGTAGATGAAATAGTATTCATGCTGGGATAGATACCATCTCCCTCTCCTTCACAATCACCCCTTAGCGCGCGCACGCGCGTGCACTCCCTCCCTTTCCATTGCACACACATCCCCCCCGCCCCCGCCCCCGCCCCTCCCCCCGCACGTGCACACACATGCACACACACAGAGTGACCCACTGATTTACACTCACTCAATCATTCACACACGCACTGGGTGACAAGGAGAAGAAAGTAGGACAACAGATAAGAAGTTTAATGAAGAAAGGAGTTGATTTTCGGATAAAAGTTTCCTGTGACCACCTCCTTCTTCTCCAGTATGTCCGCCTGCCGAGTAATCGGCAATTATTGACATGCTGGAGGGTCACTGAGCAGCTTGAGTTAAAAAAAAAAAAAAGAAAAAAGAAAAAAAAAAAAAAAAGAGAGAGAGATATGAGGATTTACATGGAGCTCTGGTCACCTTCGAAATGGAGGCGGCCAGGGTGGGGGATTTGACGACTTCTGCGGACAGGTCGTTCCAGTTGCAGATGGTACGGAGGAAGAAGGCATACTTGCGGTAGTCTGTGCGTGTATTGATGCGCTGGTATTGCACGTTGTGGCTTCTTCTGCTTGTGGGTGGCAGGGGCTTCAAGTCTTTGCATTTCACACATGCTTGACCGTTTTGGATTTTATATAGCATGGAGAGTCTGCACGTGCGGCGGCGTTCTTGGAGCGTGGTCCACTGCAACTCTTCAGGCATGTCTTTTACGCTGGATGTGTTTCTATGCCGGTTCAGGACAAAACGCGCCGCCCTTCGCTGGGCCTTCTCGATGTTGAGGATGGGCTTGGTGGTGTAGGGGTCCCAAACAGCAGGCGTACTCGACAATGGGTCTGACCAGCGCCGTGTATGCCAGCTCCTTGGTCTTGCTGAGCACGCCTTTAGGTTTCTCCTCCTTGATGTAGCCCTCATTGGCCTGAAAACGTCGTCCTTATAGTAAGAAGTTCCTGACAGTTCACGAAAACATGGCTGTCATAACATGCGGTTTGTCTCCTTTCTCATGCAGCTCTTGTATATCGTCATGCCTCGCAAACCCCCAAGTTTACAGCATGCATTCACCACATCATTCCAAATTCGCTCGCTTCGTTCACTACACTTCCGTCCGTATCAGCAATAAATGAAACGGGGAGCAAGGACTTGGTGCGACAGCACAAGGACATTGGTCACAGTCTGGAAGGGACCACCAGTATTTCTCAATGTCTGTAAAACAAACAAATTATTGACAGGCGTTTATTGCTTTTTCTTCTATGCATGATCTCAACATTCCCGTCAAAAAACCGATATCTTGTCTCTAACCGGACCTAGATGTTTGTATTTCTTCATCCTCACAACGTGACAATTCAACATAACGTATGAAAAAAAACCCAAAAAAACCACCTCAATTGCCATTGCTACTTGGACTTTTTTTTTTGGCAGATGAAGAGGACAGTGTGAAGCACCAAAAAATGAAGAGGTGGATTCTGGCCTTCGGGGGGAGAAAAAAGAAGAAGGAAAAAAAAAGATCATCGCCTTAGGTGTGCTCCGTTGATCCGATAACTGATGCCAAAAAAAAAAAAATAAATAAATATAAAAATAAAAAATAAAGAAAGAAAAAAAAAAACACGTATGGCTCGGATGGAAGAGGATGTTTACGAACTCTTACAGGTTTTGAAATATGGAGATCGAGTTGATTTTACCATCACAATTGAGAGGGCAACACATGAGATCTCTGTGTGTTGACTGACTTTCTTATTGGTTCATTCTGCCCAGAAATACCCCACCTGAAGTATGGAAATGTGATATGGTGCTCATACTTAAAAAGGCAATCAGTGAGTATTGAGAGGGTGCAAAGAAGAGCCACCTTGTTAATTAAAAAGTTTAAACATATAAGCAATGCAGATAGATTGCGAAGGTTAAATTTACCATCGTTAAAGTTCCGACGAATAAGGGGAGACTTGATTGAGACTTACAAGCTATTTAAGGGACTTAACAGCACAAATTTTAACAGATTTTTTTCAACTAGCCTCTTACCAAATTACAAGAAATTCTGCTAAGAAAATACAAACTAAATATTGTCGCACAAATTTTTCTTTTAGTAACGAGATTGGAAACAAACTACCTGCACACATTAAAAAAAGCAAAAGATTTGATTACTTTAAAAAACCTTCTGGATACTAACGCAAAGTTAAATATTTGAAAATTTTATTTTGATTGACAGACTATAGTAAAATAAATCATGAACATATTCATGCATTATGAGACCACTATTTATTTATATAAATAAGATGATTGGGATACTAAAAGCCGTGAGGCTATCCAAGTCCCGAGTGAACTGAACTGAACTGAACTGAAAAAATAGTAAGAATTGGCACTGCGTCACATAAGTGTCGTGGAAGCTCTTTGTAGAACAGAGACGTGAAGGATCAGGTCGTGTCACCGTTGTACCCACAGCTTGGATTTTAGGCGTTGCCAATCTGCATGAACATACCTCTCATGTAAAATAGTTTATTTCTGTGGAAATTAGTGAAACCTGGCTTGTAGGAGGCGAGGTGAGGGGGTGGGGGGAGGGGGGGGGGGGGGGGGGGGGGGGGGGGGGGGGGCGGGAAGGAGATTTCGACATCGTCCAGCAATCCCCTGACCAGTACCCCCCCCCCCCCACCCCCCCCTCCCCCTTCTCCCCCTCTCTCCCCCAACCCAACTCCCCGCGCACACATCC
>JADBJO010001188.1:377145-379645 GCA_016801955.1 Conus betulinus
TGGAGAGGATCGATTAGAATGGTGATCAACTGAATTATCTGCTCTTGCAGAGGATTACACCTTGTGTGACTTCTCCCTCCCTTTCCTTGGCAGACTGGCGCACGTTTTCGTCGACGCCGATTCAGATTTACATTCAGTGACGCGGAGCATGTTTCGTTCATTCAGGGCAACGTAGGAATTGAATTGTAGGTTCATGAGGTATGCTGAAACGCATGCGAGTGTTCAAGATGATAGATTAAGGGAGGAGAGGTTAGGTATCTCTCTTCGCTTTTTAACCCGTTCGCCCTTGAAGTCCCGTTTGATAATCGCTATCAGTCATTACTATGGTAGCATGTTCGGGTCCCAAGTCGGTATTAGCTTTTCTTCTCAGGAAAACTGTTACGATCCTTTTGGAAACAAGTTCTCTTGCTGTTGGCCCCGATGATTACAATTAATTGCGTGTGTGTGTGTGTACCTAACTTTGACAGTGTGACACTTTCAGTAGTGAAGTGCGGCGAAAAAAAAAAAAAAAAAAAAGTCCAGCCCAATTCGTGAACAGGAACAGGAGGGAGAGAGGGGGGCACACACACACACACACACACACACACACACACACACACACACACACACACACACACACACACACACACACACAACACACACACACACACACACACACACACACACACACACACACACACACACACAGGGAGGAAGTGGTGAGATCCTCCAGCATGTGGAGTAGACCTCGCTCCCCTAAGAACAATGAGTGGGCAAGTGTTGACAATGGGCGTGTGAAGACCAGCGATATCGGCCATAAGTTATTATCGACCCACCTAGCTGAGGCCCTCAGCCAGATTATCAGCTGTACATTTCGCACAGTTCGGGTTCTGTACGTGCTTGGGTGAAGATAGAAGTTGGTCACACAGAGAGAGAGAGAGAGAGAGAGAGAGAGAGAGAGAGAGAGAGAGAGAGAGAGAGAATGAACGAACGAATGAAATTTTATTTTACCAGGGTAATAATGAGATAAGCAATACACATGCTTTTTTCTACCCAGCCCTGGGGCAAAAGGAAAGAAAAATTAAAGATCAAAATAATGAAAATTCATATAAAAGGAACAAACAATGACAAGATGACAAGAGAGAGGGGGGGGGGGGGCAGAGAGAGAGAGAGAGAGAGAGAGAGAGAGAGAGAGAGACAGACAGAGAGACAGACAGACAGACAGACAGACAGACAGACAGACAGACAGACAGACAGGACAGACAGACAGAGAGTGCTCCGTGTTAGCTTATCTCTGCAGCATTATGTCTCAAGCACCGCTCTGTCTGCCCATACCACACAGCCACACGCCTGTTCATTTACTCGCCAACATCACCGTGGCGTAGTGGTGAGTGTCGCCGATCACCGGCTGGGAGGTCGTTGGTTCGAGTCCCAACAGAGCCATTTAATTGTAAGATTTTTCTGCTCCGACCAGTTACTACCCAGAATTGACATATCTGCAAGCTCAGCTGGGAAAATTTGAACCACGACAATCAAGTTTTTCATTCACTTAAAAAAGGCGAGTCTCTGGGAATGGTGTTCGCATTTCCTGACCAGCGCGGCAGGTGTCTGTTTCTCTCGGGCCTGGTTGACGTCGGAATATGTTATGAAAATAAGACAAGAGTAAGCCCTTTCACACAGTCTCAGACCGGAAAGGAACTTCGTAGCATGATCTTCATCTTCACTGCTTACCATTAAAAAAAAAAAAAAGTCGAATTTTGTGGCCCTTCATGCCTAGCTCTCATGGTGACCTCAGCTTCGATGTTCTCCCCACGCCTGTGTCATTGGTGAGTTCATGTGGAGGTGGGCAGTATCGGCGAGTTGATAGGGAACTGTGGTTGATGGGGACTGTGGTTGATGGGGACTGTGGTTGATGGGGGACTGTGGGGGACTGTGGCTGATGGAGACTGTGGTTGATGGGGACTGTGGCTGATGGAGACTGTGGTTGATGGGGACTGTGGTTGATGGGGACTGTGGATGATGGGGACTGTGGTTGATGCTTGATGTGGACTGTGGTTGATGGGGACTGTGGCTGATGGTTGATGGGGACTGTGGTTGATGGGGGACTGTGGCTGATGGTTGATGGGGACTGTGGTTGATGGGGACTGTGGCTGATGGTTGATGGGGACTGTGGTTGATGGGGACTGTGGTTGATGGGGACTGTGGCTGATGGTTGATGGGGACTGTGGTTGATGGGGACTGTGGTTGATGGGGACTGTGGCTGATGGTTGATGGGGACTGTGGCTGATGGGGACTGTGGCTGATGGGGATTGTGGTTGATGGGGACTGTGGTTGATGGGGACTGTGGTTGATGGGGACTGTGGCTGATGGGGACTGTGGATGATGGGGACTGTGGCTGATGGGGACTGTGGCTGATGGTTGATGGGGACTGTGGATGATGGGGACTGTGGCTGATGGGGACTGTGGCTGATGGGGATTGTGGTTGATGGGGACTGTGGCTGATGGGGACTGTGATGTGACT
>JADBJO010001188.1:384645-419645 GCA_016801955.1 Conus betulinus
GCTAAGCTTATTAGGGATCAGTTTGTCCTACAACACCCCGAATGTATGTCTGTCTCTCACTCACTCACTCACTCACTCTCGTTCGCTAGCCTGTTCGCTCTCAGTGTGCGTGCGCGCGCGCGCGCGCGTGTGTGTGTATGTGTGTGTGTGTGTGTTCGAGCACGTGTGGTTGAGCGCGTGCGTTTGCATGCGTAGGTGCGTGTGTGTGTGTGTGTGTGTGTGTGTGTGTGTGTGTGTGTTGCGCATATGTGGACGTGTGTGTGTGTGTGTGCAGCCATGTTCATGTATATTTGTGTCTTTGCGTGAGTATGCGCGCCGGCGAGAGGGCACGGCGCGCATGCGAGCCCGAGCGAGCGCAAGCGCAAGCGTATGTGTTTGCATGTGTTAGGGAAAAAGGGGGGGGGGGGGGGGGGGGGGGGGGGGGGGGGGGGGGAGGGGAGGAGCGATCAAAGGATCCATTCACACTGATGATTTGATGGACAGACTGACTGACCAACAGATCAATACAGTGCGGTAGGCCTGCCGCTGTGACCGGTCCATTAGTGGCAGAGCTGTGATGTAGCCACCGGCCACGACACCAGAGCCACTGCCCACCCTGCCCACCCTGTCCCATACAGCAGCGCTGGCCGCCAGCAGGACCAGGATAGCAGTCCGTCAGTCAGGTAGCCTCAGACATTGTAGTGACATTGTGTGTGTGTGTGTGTGTGTGTGTGTGTGTGTGTGTGTGTGTGTGTGTGTGTGTGTGCGTGCGTGGCGTGCGGGTGTATGGGGGTGTAGGTCTGTGTGTGTGTGCGTGTGTGTGTGTGTGTGTGTGTGTGTGTGTGTGTGTGCGTGCGTGCGTGCGTGCGTGCGTGTCTGCTGCCTTCGCCATTGGAGAAACGATGATACTAACGAAAACACTCACTGAAGAAAGATTTCCTTACATAACCCCCTTCCTCTTTAAACGCAAACCTCTTTTAAAGTTTTGCATTTTAACTGGAAGGAGGATCTGGACATTTGATCCACTTCCAATCTGGAATTTAGGCATTTGAAACTATATATATATATATATATATATATATATATATATATATATATATATATATATATATATATATGAGAAGAAAATGGTGGAAGAGTGCACTCACCAGGGTTTGAGTATGATGATCAGGGGAACAGGAAGAAATCCAAACAAACTTTCTGCTCATAGAGCTGTCATCAGGCTTAGGATATATATATATATATATATATGTGTGTGTGTGTGTGTGTGTGTGTGTGTGTGTGTGTGTGTACATATATAGAGAGATGTAGATCCATACACAGACTGGTGTCTATATATCTAGACAGATTCAGACAGATGAATAGATACATTAATGTGTGCATGGACTGGCTGGAGAGAGAGAGAGAGAGAGAGAGAGAGAGAGAGAGAGAGAGAGAGAGAGAGAGAGATGTAGATCTATACATGGACTTATATAGATGTCTAGACAGATTGAGACAGATGAACAGATACATCAATATGTGCATAGACAGAGAGAGAGAGAGAGAAGATAGAGAGAGAGAGAGAGCACGGTGGGGATGGTGTAAAACACATAACGAGATATGAAATTAAAGAGAAAATCCAATGATTTGTTCCCCTCGTGCCTGAGGTGTGTGTGTGTGTGTGTGTGTGTGTGTGTGTGTGTGTGTGTGTGTGTGTTTCAGTGTAAACCGTATTGTCTTGTGGTGGAAAGTCTGTGCATGTTATTGCCTCCTTTTTTTCACTGTTTTTGTATTGACTTCCTTCATTTTGGGCTGTTTTTTTTTTTTTTGTTGTTTTTTTTTTTATAAGCTGTCATCTACATTTTAGCTGCCCTGTTACCCATATACTTTCGTTCAGAAAATCCTTTTTATTTTTCCCTCATTACAACTGATAAATGGCTGTCTTGTTTCTGCGTTTTGAAAATACGTAATGTTCGAAAATCTGCAAGGGATATGAATTGTACTGGAGCTGGCGCGCAGTGTTAAAAAATCTGCAAAGGAAGATAATTGTATTGGAGCTGGCGCGCAATGTTAAAAAATCTGCAAAGGGAGATAAATTGTATTAGGGCTGGCGCGCAATGTTCGAAAGTCTGCAAAGGGAGATAAATTGTGTTAGAGCTCGCGTTCAGCCCCCGTCGTGTCATGGGAGAGATGTGATGGGGGAGTGAACATGGCAGTACTTTGCAAGGAAGGTGAACATAGGCGCTCGATTCTGCAATTTTTTTTTTTTTTTTTTTTTTGGTGCTGCTCTTTATGGATTTTTAATGTTTTTATTTCAGTTTCAATTCATTTTTCAATTTCTTTTTATGTTTGAGCTATAGAAATACAGTAAAATGGCTGACGCCATTAAGACAGTCTGGATTGTTTTACTGGCCCGGAGAATGTCGATAGCCGAGTTATCCTGATGTTCTTCCTGTGTGTGCGTATTTTGTTCAGTGGGTGTTCTTAGAAGCATGGAGGGTGTGAGCACCACTCAATTGAAAGGCTCGCATTTCTTTTCTTTTCTTTTTCTTTCATTTCTCTGAAATCGGTGAGTAATTGTTCTTTGTGTTAATTGTAGGTGTTACTTGTACTATATTGAACAAAATGAAAGAGTTTAACGATGTTTGTTTGTTTACCTTTTTTTACTGGCCGTTTACGGAACGTTCAAAACAAAAACATGAAAGCAAAAAGAAAAAAAAAAAAAGATTGAAAGAAAAGAAAAAAGAAAGAAGGAAGAAAATGCTGGATTTGTGCCATTAAGACGCTTTCGTTGTATAGATCGTTTTGGTGGCTCCATGAAACATTATTTCGACCCCCCCCCCCCCCCCCCCTAAAAAAAAGCTGCCAGTTTTTCTTCATACACTGCCATGAAGAGACAGTAAGCCTAAAGACGATGTGAATAAATCACAGATGTGTGATACGTCACCAACAGTTAGCTGCTATTCTTTTCCTTTCCACAAGTTGGTCAGTTACCGACCACTCGATGCCCACACTTGAGCCAGCTCTCTCAATTCAACGCTTAATGCTGTGGACTGGGAAGTGAACCATAGACCGAAGGCCGAGACAAGAAAGAGGACCTCCAAGTGACGCCGCAATAACTATGATGCGAGTTTGCCTCTGTCGTTGGGCTTTTAAGCTGCTTTTTCTCCCCCCCCCCCCCCCCCCCCCCCCCCCCCCCCCCCCCCCCTGTTCCCCCCCGCCTTTCCCTCTGTTCTTCCCTTCCTCTCTGTCCGTGCACGTGTGCGCGCCTCTCTCTCTCTCTCTCTCTCTCTCTCTCTCTCTCTCTCTCTCTCTCTCTCTCTCTCTCCCCCACCTTTCCCCTCTCTCTCCCACTCTCTCTCCCTGTCGGTCTGTCTCTGTCTGTCTCTCCCTCCCTCTCTCTCTCCCACTCTCTGTGTCTGTCTTTCTTCTTTCTCTCCCTCCCTCTCTCTCTACCTGTGTCTGTCTGTCTGTCTCTCTCTCTTTGTCTCATCTCTCTCTCTCTCTCTCTCTCTCTCTCTCTCTCTCTCTTTTTTTTTTTCTGGCTCTGGCTCTGTCTCTCTTCTCCCTCTGTCTTTCTCTCTGTCTCTTTCTCTCCCTCTCTCTGCCCCTCCTTCCCTCTCTCTCTCTCTCTCTCTCTCTCTCTGTCTCTCTCTCTCTCTCTCTCTCTCTCTCTCTCTCTCTCTGTAGTTAATATGAATAATGAAGGAGTTGCCGTACCGTAAACAGTGATCACGCTATATTCGTAGGCCTGCTGTAAGGTCAATTGGAGTCAGCGGTTTGCGCACGTGCAATACATTGTTATACGTTGACTTTTTTTTTTTTTTTTTTTTTTTTTCTCTTTCTTTTCAACAGACAATTCAGGTAGGGTCGACCATAGGCGCCTAAAAAAAAAGCTAAGTCTTTCGTGTTATATTGTTTTTCTACAGCGTATTGTATCTTACAGAATGTGAAGTGTAACTTAGTAGCCAGCGGTCCGGTGCCTATGCATACATGCGTGTGTTTGCTGTCAGCTGATATGGGCGGAAATGGGCATGACAAAATGTAAACAATGGAACAGGCACCTGCTGGTCAGAGACAATAAACTTCAACCAACTTTTGACCCACTACAGAAACGTTTCTCCTGTTCGGTTAGGGAATTGTCAGTGTGGAGGAACTCGTTGTTTTATCGGTATTCTGGAATCTCAGAGAATTCAATCAAAATAGAACTCTCAGACTTCGATTATGATGACGAAGCTCTGTCACTTCCTTTATGGATTAGTTATCCCATCCCTACCTGCCTTAGTAAATCGGTGGTTCGATTCTACGTGAATGGATCGAAGAAAATCACACTTTCCTTCTACTTCACCAGACAAGGCACAGGCACCTTACTGTGTCAGGGATCTGACTGTAGGCAGTGGGACCAGGAAGATGAGTGCCGGGTGCTCACAGACTTGGTGACTGAGTTCTGTCAGACTGAGGATATACAGCATCTGCTGTCTGAACTGACTCGTCTCCCTATCTGCTTTGTGCAAGAGGAGTTTGCCATCATCCAGCCCTCAGCACCTGTACAAGACAACACACAGTCAGACAGTCCGTTTGTCCAGTCCCCAGGTCCTGTGATTGCTGCCAGTAGTGAAGTAAGTGATGATGATCGATCAAATATGGATGATATGTCTGGTTTCGGTATGCACATGTCTTCAGAAGAGACTGACACTGGAACTGTAGCTAGCTCCCATGTTGACGCTCAGCCTGCACAGGGTCACACCCACTGGGACTGAAGGGGAGTCTGTCCGTGTCAAAGGCACTCCACATGACACAGCAAGTGGTCAAAGCAGTGCTGCACGCAAGAAGCGCAGTAAACGTCAGAGAGACGACGCACGCTGTGTCCGAAAAGACTGTTTGACAGAACCACCAACGACAAACTTCAGGTATTGGAGGACAATCAGGACACACTGGCCGCTGAACTTTCTGAATATCATCAAACAAACTTATTTCATATCTAGAAGATATGAAAAAATAGGTTAAAAATGAAATAAACATTACATCAGTCAAAAAATAGAAACTCTGATAGAGTCAGTGGGTCTTTTTCAGAAACGCTTCAACAGCTTAGAAAGCCCAGTTAAATACTATCAGTAAGGAGAATCATTCATTGAAAACACAATTAGAAACCCTCCAATCTCAGATAAAAACTCAGATGGGAAAAGGCTCGCACTACTACCACTTCCACACAGTATGACACAGCAGACATCCTGCTAGCGGAAGAACACCTCTTTCCTGACATCCGCGATCCTTCAACTCTAAGTGATGAGGAACACCCACGTGACACTGCACATAGTCCTGAAATGTCTACAAACAATACGTCCTCCTCCAGGACATCCTTGAAGCAAAATAGCCCTGTGACACACCAAACACCATCGACACCTGTCTCTATTCACAATTCCTTTCAGGTCTTAGGAGAGGACAGCGCTGACACTATTGAACAGAAATGTGACCAAAACGATTCTAGTATACAGGAGGGTAAAACAGATACTGAACAAAACCTTCATCTTCAATCAGTCAGTCAGGACAAGTCCCCAGCGCAAATTTTACGCGAAATAAAGATTCCCGGGTATTTTTCTTCGGTCCTCATAGGTGATTCTGTCCTGAGGTATATCGATCCAAGACGTCTTGGCAGTGAGAAAGACAGGGTGTTCAAACTGTGTGTTCCCGGGATGACAACGAAGGATCTCTGATGCTGTGGCTGGGCGCAATACCAGACAAATTCACCCACATCCAGCATGTGATTGTCCATGTAGGGGTCAATGATTGCCCCGCTGGCCCTGTGCCCATGACACAGTGGACAGAACTTATCAATCTCTGCAAGATCTCCTTCCCTTCAGCTGCCATCACCTTCAGCTCCATCGTCCCAGCACGAGGACGTCACCCTTTTAATAACTCGATCTTTCCCTCCAACAGAACCTTGCGTACAGCCTGCATTGCTGCTGAAATCAACCTGATCGACAATCATGATACGTTTATTACTAAGAATGGTGCCCCAAGACTCGCATATTACAAAGATCCTGTTCACCCCAGTTTTAAAGGTACTGCAAAACTAGCCATCAATTTTATGCAGTTTTTTTGCCACGTTTCTCTCGTCAGAGACCAACAGCCGACATAGTGAAGGTGGCTTTTCGTCACAGCGACAGCCCGAAAGTGATGGGCAAATGGAGCAGCGGCCAGGTGCTTTTGACAGCACCCAGCACGGTGGCAGGGTAGACTCACGCCCTGAGTTTGGTCAGTATTCAGGACGTGGTGGCTATGCGGCTGGCGCCCCCTCCATCTCTTCCATGATCCACTACCCCATGCTGCCGTCCCAGAGACAGGGAGGATGGACCGACCCCAGGACACACCAGGCTCAACCCGAGGACGCCGTTCCCGCTCGACGTTCCGCAGCAGCAGCGCTACGACGCCGTCGAGGCCGTTCAGCCTCCCATCAACACAGAGCCTGGTCACCCACAGCCGCGTTACACACCACTGAGGCCTATCAGCCTCCCTTCAACACAGAGCCTGGTCCATCACAGCCGCGTTACAACACCACTGAGGCCTATCAGCCTCCCTTCAACACAGAGCCTGGTCCATCACAGCCGCGTTACAACACCACTGAGGCCCTATCAGCCTCCTTCAACACAGAGCCTGGTCACCCACAGCCGCGTTACAACACCACTGAGGCCTATCAGCCTCCCTTCAACAGGGGGCCTGCTCATTCACAGCAGCGGTATACCAACGTGGGCGAGGCCTTCCAGCGTTCGATCTCCAGACAGCCTCAGGACAACAGGACTGTCCCAGTACATGAAACCAGCCGTGCTACCTACCCCCTATTCCCCAACCAGTCCCAGGCCTCACTCCAAGGACCCTGGTGTCCCTCCGTTTCATACCCACCTCCCACTTCTCAGAATCCCCTTCTAGCCACAGAGGGCTACTGGAAGACTGTCCCACCAAGCTGCCAGCGAAGCTTCCAGAACCCAGTGGCAGCTGTGTGCCTCCCCTACCGCCTGCCTGGTGTGTTGGAGAAACGTCCCAGCAGACTGGGGAGTACGCCCTCCAACTGCTGAACATGGCGTCACAGCTCCTGAACCAGTCCAGACTTCAATAGTTTCCATATACACACCCCTGATTATATGACTGTCTAAATTAGAATGGGTGGAAACTGTGTGTGTGTGTGTGTGTGTGTGTGTGTGTGTGTGTGTGTGTGTGTGTGTGTGTGTGTGTGTGTATGCATGCTCGGGTGTGCACTCGCGCATGCGCACATGCGTGCACGTGTTATTGTATTGAGAAAAAGTAGGGGGGGGGGGTGGGGGTTGAACGAGCGGGGGGACGGAGTGGAGCGAGAGCGGGAAGGGGGAGGGCGAAAGAATGAAGGAGGAAGAATGGTGTACTATCTAAACATTAAATGTAAAGAGAATTGTAGTAACCATGTGAAAGTTATCAACGAATCGGATACTTCCTTGTTTCCTTTGTCTGATTTGCTATTAACAAAAATAATTCAAATGTCACTGGTGTAAAAACATGTTCATCAATATGTTAACAGTTAAGGATTTTCATGTATTTAGAGAGAGAGAGAGAGAGAGAGAGAGAGAGAGAGAGAGAGAGAGAGAGAGAGAGAGAGAGAGAGAGAGAGAGAGAAGTAGCATGTGTGAGGGTATGTGAGTGCGTATGTGTATGCGCGGATGTGCACGTGTTAGCGCTCGCAGTGACGCGCGCAGCCACGTGCGCGAGGATGTATGATGCTGATACGGACCCTGGTGATCGGAATGGACTTGTGAACTCTACTCGGTTTTTGGTTCACGGCGTTTGTGTTTCGTCCCCGGATTGCTGATATTGCTATTCTTGCTGAGTTTTTGCCGCATATTGTTGTAGCTATAAAATTATCATTCTTGACTTGTTTTAGCTGGCAGCTGATTTTTTTTTCTGCTTTTTTTTTGTTTGTTTTTGTTTTTGTTTTTTGTTGTTGTTGTTGTTGTTGTTGTCTCTGCTAAAATTCATCTGAAAACAGGTGTTCCTGCTGTTTGACTATTATTTTGCTCGTTTATCTGTAGTGTTGTGTAATCCGTAGAGTTTATTTGTAAATCAGTTTCATCTATAATGAATGAATGGTTGTCTATTCGGCTTGAAAATAGGCTATCTAAACGTGTGTCATCTTTTAAACAAAATTTCTGATGTTCCCAACATTTTATCCAATTCCAATAACTGTTTCCATTGTTTTTGTTTTTCAGAATCTCGACTTTCCAATATAGTACCTGATAATTTAGTTTCAATCCAAGGTTATAATACTATAAGAAGAGATCCAAAGACAAAACTTGAAACAGGTTTAGTGACCTATATTCACAACTCGATTAATTATAAACAGATCAACAGTTTGGATAAATATAACATAGAATGCATATGGATAGAAATATATGTGAAGGGTACTAAACCGATTTTGTTAGGCTGCTTATATAGAAATCCTAACGAACGTATTGAATGGTTCGATCGTTTCGAACATATGATGGAAGATGTCTCAATGCGTTCGTCTGAGATTATAATTTTAGGAGATTTTAACATTGATCTACTTAAACCACATGATAATTGGAAACGGGTTTATGAATTACAGAATTTGACACAGCTAATTAATACGCCGACAAGAAAAACTCCATCCTCCGAAACACTATTGACCACATATACGCGACAAACCAATTTAATATTATAGAAACATCTGTGCCTGTATACGGTCTCAGTGATCACTTTCCAATTTGTCTAACATGGTCCAAAAAGGGGGTTAACATTCCCAGAAATGTTCACAAATGTGTATCTTTTCGAAGCTATATAGAAATTTCGATGCTAACAATTTCTTGTCCGATTTGTGTAACGCAAATTTTTCTGAGGTGTATCAGTACAATGACCCTGATGGAGCACTGGCTGCTTGGTATATGACATATTTATCTCTGTCTTTAACAAACACGTGCCATCGGTAACTAAACGTGTCAAACAAGGGGGGGTAAGCCACCGTGGTATAATGAAAAAATCGATAAGGCCATTAATTTACGAGATATTCTATTGAAAACAAATGGTAAAGATGATAAATTTAAAAAGCAAAGAAATAAGGTAACGGATATGAAAAGAGCCGCCAAAAAGAAATATTTCAGTGACCTTATTTCCCGTAAAGAAGATTCTAAATCGATCTGGAAAGCTATCAATGAGCTCTCCGGTAAAAACCTTGTCATCTAATGCTCCTTCCGAGAGAACATTGTCTGCTGAACTCTTAAATGATCACTTCTCACTGTTGCAGAAAAGACGATCAAAGCTGACTGTTCAAAAGATAATGACCTACTTGAGCTAAAAAAGCTTACTGTGTATCAAAAAACATAAAATCTAATCTTCAAATCGAGTTTATTGGTGTACATGAAGTCTATAAGGAATTATGTTCACTAAATCAGTCCAGTTCTCGAGGTTTAGATGATATAGATGGTAAAATTTTGAAAATAGCTGCTCTCGATTATATCAGAGCATCTTACATATATTTACAATCTTTCCATTGATAAAGGTTGTTTTCCACAATCCTTCAAAGATGCTAAAGTTTTACCTTTTTTTAAAATCTGGTGATGATCCTACTGATCCTTCTAACTACCGACTATCTCTATCCTATCTATTCTGTCTAAACCCCTTGAAAAAAAACACATCAAATATAATATCCACAAACATTTCATGAAATACATTTACTACATTCTAATCAAAGCGGATTTTTAGAGAAAATCATTCTTGTCACACCTTGCTCACTAATATAATTGAGCAATGGCATTTAAACATAAACAATGATCTCTTCACAGGAACAATTTTTGTCGACTTTGCTAAAGCATTTGACACTATAGATCACAATCTACTGTTAAGAAAACTAACATTGTATGGTTTATCCGCTGAAGCTCTGAAACTCATTTCCTCATTTCTCAACTGTAGGCGACAAGTAGTCTTAAAAAATTCCGTTACTTCTTCTCTTATGCCAGTAAATTATGGCGTTCCCCAAGGGTCAGTCCCTGGGGCCTATCTTATTCTCAGTGTATATAAATGATCTCCCCTTACATATATCTTCTCACTGTGAGCTTTTTGCTGATGACACTACTCTCCATAATAAAGACAAAGATGCTGACTCAGTATGTATCAAATTACAGAATGATCTCAATAAGCTTGCAAAGTGGACTAATTTGAACCATATGGCACTCCATCCTCAAAAGTCTAAATTCATGATGACTACAACCAGGCAAAAAACGTCAAAATATGAAAACTGATTTGTTTAAAATACGTATACAAGATAAAGTCGTAGAAGAAGTTAAATCACACAAATTATTAGGCCTTACAGTTGATAATAATCTTTCATGGTCTAATCATATTTCTGATTTGTCAAAAAGGTTTATAAAAAAAAATTATTCTTGTTGAACCGAATCAAGAATTTCCTTGATCAACATACGAGAAAGTTATATTTCTATGCATATGTACAACCAGACTTTAACTACGCCTCTACATGCTGGATTTAGCCAGCAAAAATTGCTTAAAACCACTAGAAAGCATGTACAGACGTGCTATTAAGCTGATACTCTTGAAATCTTCTCTACAAGCTAGTGATTATAAAGATCTTAACATTCTTCCATTCGATCAAAAATGTTGCTTTAATAAAGCTGTCTTTATGTATAAAATTATTAATAATCTTGCCATCTTATCTTCATGACAAATTCCCATTAATTAAAATTCGAGGCAAAAAAAATATACTATATACCCCTCGACCACGAACAGATCTTTTCAAGTCATCCCTTATTTACTCTGGTAGTAAATTATGGAATGCAATACCTACACATTTAAAACAGAAAAATAGTTTAACATCGTTTAAAAAAGCATATTTCAAATACCTTATAGACCATTTTAAATTATGTTTCACTTAACTGTATATTCTCCCAGGTTTGATGTTCCTTTTGACACAAACAAGTTGTAGCAGCCCTGAGTTGCCTTCGTCGTGGTCGGCTGTGCTATAAGCCATATGACATGATGACTTATGAAATGTTTATGTATGCCTATGTGATGTTTACGTATGTCCAGTTGTGTGTGTGTGTGTGTGTGTGTGTGTGTGTGTGTGTGTGTGTGTGTGTGTGTGTGTGTGTGTGTGTGTAATACGTTATAGTGAGATTGTTTACTATTTTTTTTTTTTTTTTAATGTAGTTTTTTTTCTTATTGCTGTGTTTAATTTTGTCAATTGATGTAATTGTTCTTTTTGTTTATTGTTATTTTTGAGGGCGAGGGGAAAAAAAAAAAAAAAACGCCATTTAGATATCATGTATTAAATATCATATATCAGGTACTGTAGTTGTCTGAATGATTTTACGATATACAAGCAATGCATTCTGTTCCTAGACAAATCGTGGCATACAGACAACGCTTTATCTTAGAACGACTGTTTCCGATGTGCAATGACATGACGTATGGCTTCCCTCCGGGGGTTGCAACCCCGTGGTCGGAGGGCTTGCGCGGTCCTGTGATCCCTTAGGCTTTGCTGGCGGGGGCATCAATACTTGAAGATAGGCTAGGCTTTTTTTTTTTTTTTTTTTTTTTAAATGCTTCTAGGCCTGAAAAGTCAAGTTGCTGTCTGGCCTGAGCACAACGTGGTAAGGAGTTGATGCCCCTTGTAGGGCCTCCCATGTCAGATAGGCTAAGGGTGCGGATCCTGACTAATAGTAAACCCCTTTTTTTCCTTTTCTTATCTTCTGCCTTTCTTATTTGGCTCTTTTCTATCTTCGTCTCCCCTTCGTCTTCTTTTTCACACTCTTTTTCTCTCTGTGGTCTTCTTAAGATCCACCGCGTTTGCCGTGCGGTCGACCTGTGACGGAGGGGAATGAGATCCTGGTGACTGAGAGGGCCAGCGCCCTCAAACACATCATTTTGGCTCGGACTTCTCCTAGACAGGAGGCACACTTTGGCCCGGGTGTATTAATCGGCTACCCCTTCTTGGGGCTGGGTCAAGACAGGCAGTTCTCCGGCTGAGCAAGACACCCCTGCAATGCTCGCTCTCTGCTCCCGGGAGTTGAGCATGATCAGGGGGGATAGGGTTAGTGGCGATCTGTTTGTCGTATATCTCTCTCCTGAAGCCTGGAAGGGGTCAAGACAGTGACTTCTTGGCCCTGGCCCCTTAGTTGGACTCTGTGGCGGGTGGGTAAGGGAGAGATGAAATTTGATTAAATTAAACATGGCTTTTTCTCAAATCATCCCCCCCCCCCCCCCCCCCAAAAAAAAAAAAAAAAAAAAAAAAAAGAAGAGCAAGGCAGCAGCCCCTATTTCGAGGGATTTTTTTAATCAGACAGCGACTCGGACTCGGATATAGAGGATAAGAGAGAGGACAGGTTTCTGGGCTTCCTGGCTCGTGATAGAAGGGACAGAGCAGGAAAACCCCATTTCAGCTCTGAGTCCTTTCGCGATCTAGAAGGGCTTTCAAGGTCTAGCAGCAGGTGACCCTCAGTCGGTGAAAAGGCTACGGAACGGCTCATTCCTCGTCCAGTGCAGATCGAAGAAGCAATCAGAACAGCTGCTGAGGCAACAAGGTTCGTGGACAGAGAAATCCGGGTGACTCCCCATAAGCAGTTGAATTCGTCCAAAGGAGTTATTCCGGATTTGAAAGGTGTCTCATAAGCGGAGATCACGACAGAGCTTGCATCCCAAGGTGTGACGGAGGTGCATAGGTGACAGTTAAAAAAGGTGCAGAAAGAGTGCCCACCAACACCCTCTTTCTGACATTCTGCAACCCTTTGCTACCTCCGGTCATTAAAGTAGGATACTTGAATGTCCGTGTCCAACTGTATGTCCCATCTCCGATGAGGTGTTTCAAATGCCAGAAGTTTGGACACGTCAGAGACCGATATTCCAGGGAGAGTAGTGTGTGTGGTTGTTGCAAGGCAACCCATGATGGGCCGTGTAAAGACCCGGCTCATTGTGCGAACTGCGGTGGCGACCATCCCTCCTCTTCACGCAACTGCCCTGTTTGGATTCAGGAGTCCACCATCCAAAAAGTAATAACCGAAAAGAAAATCTCCTCCTTTGAAGCGCGCAAACAAGTTGTTGGTAGTCAGACGTCAACAGTGTCTTCATATGCTTTGGCTGTGAAGAAAGTTTCACCCGTTCAGTCTGCTGCCAGACTGATGAACTTATTTTCAGCAAAACATTGCAAAGTAGAATGTTAAACTCTGGTGGAAGCAAATCCACCACCTCCCAACCCAAAGTGGGTGCCCCTGGTGGAGGCAAAAATCCGCCACCCCACAGACTGCCCAGCAGTCTACTCCTGCTGCTGGGCAGGTTAAAAAGCTAGCCCTCCCGCCTCGAACTTTTGTGAGCAGTGCCCCCGTGCGGGCAGGGAGTTGAACCGAGTGTGGAGATGGTGGAGATGAAGAAGAAACCTCCACCATCTCCAAAGTCCAGGCCTTCTTCACCTGTGGGCAAGTCTGCCAGCAGGTCTGAAGACCAAAACAGTCCAGTCCAACTTACTAGTAAATTCGCTCCATTGGATGCAGACGATGACTCAGAGATGACCTGATTTCTCTCCTATTCATCTTCTGCACCATGGACAGTAAAATAATCCATTGGAATATCCGTGGCTTACATTCAAACTTTGAGGAGTTGCAGCTTCTGTGTCAAACATTAAAACCTTACGTCGTAGCTCTTCAAGAAACTAAAATTCAAAGCCAGAAGACCTTCAAACTTTCTGGCTTTAATATTCTTTCCAAACCTGCACAACCATCTACATTGGGACTAACGGGCGGTGTTGCCCTTCTCTTACATAAAACTTTGCTGTTTAGTCCTGTCGCTCTGACTACCCCCCTTCAGGCTGTAGCTGCGAGAGTCACTCTCCACAAAACTGTTACAATTTGCTCGCTCTGTCCGCCACCTTCTGTCCCGGTTTGTCGTCAGGACCTTGTCAGTCTGATTGGAGAACTTCCTCGACCTTTTTTTTGCTGTTTGGTGATTTCAGTGCTCACAGTCCACTTTGAGTAGTGTGAATTCGTCATCCAGAGGTCTGCTTCTTGAAGACGTCCTTTCAGACTTTGATTTGTGTTGTCTGAACGATGGAGCTCCAACTTGCCTCCACACTTCCTCAGGTTCACTCTCGTGTTTAGATTTGTTGATTTGTGACCCCTCGCTGGTCCTGGACTATGAGTGGTCTGTCCATGACGATCTGCACGGAAGTGACCATTTCCCTGTTCTTTTAAAACCCGTATTTACTGAAACCGCCTCTGTCTCACAACATCTTAATTATAAGAAGGCAAACTGGAATCTTTTTGCAACCAATATTTCAAAGGAACTCCAGGAAATTGACATTCTTCAGAGTCCAGACCCTGCAGAATCTCTAACCAATAGAGTGATAAACTGTGCTAAAACCTGTATTCCAATGTCTTCCGACAAACTCCAACTGCCAAAAACACCCTGGTTTAATTCTGACTGTCAACTGATCTCAGAAGTACGCAGACGGGCTCAGCGTCGGGTATACCAACGACCTTCAGGTCCCAACGCTCGAGCCCATCATCAGAAACTCCGTGCCAAATCGAGACACACTTTCAAAATCAGTAAACGTCAGTCTTGGAGAAACTTCTGCTCCGGGCTGACATCTAAAACTTCAAAGAAAAAAGTTTGGAACATCATCAGAAAAATCAAAGGGAAGAACACAGCCCCCCTCCATTCATCACCTGAAACTTGCGGATGACAAGCTGTTGCTAATCTGCTGGCCTCTACCATCCAACAGAACTCCTTATCTCCAAACAAGTCTGCAGCCTTTTTAAGAAACAAACAAATCAGAGAGATATCTTCATATAATTTCACATCAGACAACTCTGAAGCCTACAATCTACCTTTTTCAATCGATGAACTGAAATCAGCTTTGCAAACCTGCAATGATTCAGGCCCTGGTCTGGATGACATTCATTATCAGGTTTTGAAACATCTTCCAGAAAGCTGTCTCCAGACCCTTCTTAAAGTCTACAACCATATCTATCTATCTCTCTCTGTCTGTTACAGCTGGAATGGTGGACTTGTCCAGACGAATTTCAGGATCAGCAAAGAATTGACAAAAATTGTGAACATGGATTGACATTCTCTGACTAGCTGCCACTGTAAGCCACTATTCTCTGAATAGCTCTGACCAGCTGCCACTGTAAGCTGATGGAAAAGATGGTCAACTCCCGTCTGATGTGGAAGCTGGAAACCAATGCCTTTTGGCCAGTTAACAGTGCGGGTTCCGAAAGTACCTGGACAGTTTCGACCCTAAATTCCAAAAGAAATTCGAGGACCTTCCGAGTTCCATTCCACCCTTGGGGATTCGTATTCTTTCCCATCTGAACAAAGCAGGTATAGACCTTAGAGTGGTCAATGATTTCTCCAAGTTTCCTGAGACCCTCCATGGACTTTCTTCACACCAGAGGTCCGGTTTGATTTAGCGTCATACCGGAAGGATTCTACTAGTTCCTTGGCCTAGAAGAAACCCCTTTTTGCTGAACTGTGTTCCAAGTTTTCATCTTTTAACAGAATTTTCACTGACGGTTCCATATCTGAGGAGGGAGTTGCCTCTGCCATGTTTTGTGCAGTAGACTCCCCTCAGAGATGTGCTGCACACACTCCCACCGACAACTCCATCTACACTGCTGAGCTGACAGCCTTGGTCCTGGCACTTCAGATGATCTCCAAATCAAAACAGAAAGATTTCCTTGTTGTATCAGACTCCTTTTCTGCTTTTGAGGCCATTGACGGCCGTACAATAATGTCAAGCACCCTCAACTGCTGAAAATATTTTAGCTGTACACTTCCCTAAAATCGAACGGACACTACGTAGTGTTTGTTTGGGTTCCCAGCCATGTGGACATTCCAGGCAATGAGAGGGTTGACCAGCTTGCCAAGAGTGCCACAAGGGAAAAGTTGAGCAGGTTGTCTGTTCCTCACACTGATTTGAAACCCCAAACACAGGCCTATGTCAAAGACCTCTGGCAAGAGGAATGGTCCTTGCAGACGGATAACAAACTGTATAAAATCGACCAAACTTCAGCGAGTTTTTGCCATGGTCCAGAGGCGGCCGTAAAGAAGAAACAGTCCTGTGCCGCTTACATACAGGCCACTCGTTTTGTACCCATTCTTATCTTTTAAAAGGTGAAGAAGCTCCGTGGTGTATTCCATGTCAGGTTCCACTCACAGTGAAACATATTCTTTTAGACTGTTGGGACTTGCACGATGTGAGACATAGACACTTCACAGCAGAGTCCATTAAAACCCTGTTCAGAGATGTCCCACCTGACGTGATCTTTGAGTTTTTGAGGCAGATTAACATTTTTCATCTGATTTAAGATTTTTTACGGAAGAAAGATTTTTTATCAAAATTTCTGGTGCGTTTTTAGATGTTTTTTAAAGAGATGTGTGAAAAGTTTGTTTTTTTTTTCTAATGACTTGAGTTGATTTTAAACGTGGTGACAGCCCTGATATGGCCCTTTGTAGTCGTCTGGGCTATAAGCAACATTACCTTACCTTACCTATGACTTATGGCTTGATCACCCTAAAACAGTCCGGGCAACACTTCAACTTATCTGACAATGCAGATCAGGTGCTAGTTCTAACGGTACACGCACACGCAGACATGCACACACAGTGCGCGCACTCACACACGCGGGCGCACTCAAACACACGCACGTACGCACGCGCGCGCGCGCGTGCACACACACACACACACACACACACACACACACACACACACACACACACACACACTCTCTCTCTCTCTCTCTCTCTCTCTTTTTTTTTTCGCGCGCGCGCGCGCGCGCGCGCACAGATACGCACGCGCACACACACACACATACACACACACACACACACACACACACACACACACACACACACACACACACACACACACACACACACACACACACACACATTGTTCACGCGCGCATACGCACGCACACGAACACATACCCACGCTCGCACGCACTCACACACACACACACACACACACACACACACACACACACACACACACACACACACACACACACACACACACACACACACACAAGAACGCACACATATACGTACACATACATATACACACACATACAGAGAGAGAGACAGACAGACAGGGACAGAGACAGTCACACGTGTGATACATTTAGATGTAAATATAATGCATGATTTCCATATTACTACATTTCAGTGCCGAAGGCACAACCTCTGTAGTGCTCAACCTGTCAGCATCATGCTGTGTTTCCACGTCATGCAATACCTGGACAATCTGCTAAGCCCGACAAGCTTTTTCTTACTTCCTCATTGTTGGAAAAGAAAAAAAAATGTTTTTAGTTTTCGCTGATTATTTTTTCAGCCTTATCTGGACATAATTATAGTAAATCTAGAAATAATAATAGGCTAATAGTGAAAAAAAAAATGTATTCTTTGAGTTTTTGCATCAGCCTTATCTGGACATAATTATAGTAAATCTAGAAATAATTGTGGTAAAAAAAAAAAAGTTTTAGTTTTTGCTGATTTTGTTTTCTGTCAGCCTTATCTGGACATAATTATAGTCATTCTAGAAATAATCATAGGGAAAAGCATTTTGATTCAGACAGCTCCATGGTGTTTTCTGACCGCTCGCCAGGGGTCCCCATACAGTATCATAATCATAATGAGTACTTACATAGCGCCTATTCTCGGCCAGAGACCAAGCTCTAAGCGCTTTACAAGCCATACTCGTTTACACAACGGGCTGCCTACCTGGGTAGTGCCGACTGAAGAGCTGCCAGCTGGCGCTTCATTCAGTCGTTTCCCGTGACATCCAGTCAGTATCGTTCAATATCGTTCACTCAATTTCCTTACTTCCTTCATTCTTTCCATTTCTCACGCAGGGTGCATGCTATGTGTAACGTGTCATCCATACCAACGGCCAAACTGGTCTTCTCTTCCGGAAAGTTGGTGATGGGATTTGACGAGTGTGCAAGGTGCTATGCGTGCGTTCAGACAAGGAACCTCGGTTTATAGTCTCATTCGAAGGACTGTATGGGAAATGGAGTCAGAGCCAATGTTAACTATGAGGGAAAAATCCCCCTGTACCGAAACGGTCCGGCGGAGATTTCGAACCTGCAACCCGGCCAGGATCACCAAGATTACGAGTCCGGCGCTCTACCAACTGGGCTATTCCGGTCCCCAGTAAGCTAAAGGAGAGCCACCGTGAAGACCTGACGGTCATAGAGCCACCATGAAGACCTGACGGTCAGAGGGCCACCATGAAGACTGACGGTCATAGGGCCACCATGAAGACCTGACGGTCATAGGGCCATCATGAAGACCTGACGGTCATAGGGCCATCATGAAGACCTGATGGTCATAGGGCCATCATGAAGACCTGACGGTCATAAGGCCATCATGAAGACCTGACGGTCAGAGGGCCACCATCAAAGACCTGACGGTCATAGGACCACCATCAAGACCTGACGGTCAGAGGGCCACCATGAAGGCCTGACGGTCATAGGGCCACCATGAAGACCTGACGGTCAGAGGGCCACCATGAAAACCTGACGGTCATAGGGCCACCATGAAGACCTTACGGTCATAGGGCCACCATGAAGACCTGACGGTCAGAGGGCCACCATGAAGACCTGACGGTCATAGGGCCATCATGAAGACCTGACAGTCATAGGGCCATCATGAAGACCTGAAAGTCATAGAGCCACCATGAAGACCTGACGGTCATAGAGCCACCATGAAGACCTGACGGTCATAGAGCACCATGAAGACCTGACGGTCAGAGGGCCACCATGAAGACCTGACGGTCAGAGGGCCACCGTGAAGACCTGACGGTCATAGGGCCATCATGAAGACCTGACGGTCATAGGGCCATCATGGAGACCTGACGGTCATAAGGCCATCATGAAGACCTGACGGTCATAGGGCCATCATGAAGACCTGACGGTCAGAGGGCCACCGTGAAGACCTGACGGTCATAGGGCCACCGTGAAGACCTGACGGTCAGAGGGCCACCATGAAGACCTGGCGGTCATAGGGCCACCATGAAGACCTGACGGTCAGAGGGCCACCGTGAAGACCTGACGGTCATAGGACCACCATCAAGACCTGACGGTCAGAGGGCCACCATGAAGACCTGACGGTCATAGGGCCATCATGAAGACCTGACGGTCAGAGGGCCACCATGAAGACCTGACGGTCATAGGGCAACCATGAAGACCTGACGGTCAGAGGGCCACCATGAAGACCTGACGGTCAGAGGGCCACCATGAAGACCTGACGGTCATAGGGCAACCATGAAGACCTGACGGTCAGAGGGCCACCATGAAGACCTGACAGTCATAGGGCCACCATGAAGACCTGGCCCTCAGCCACCAGAAGAGCCTGAGCCTGTGGTGTCCATGGCGCTAAGACCACGGCAGAACGGCCTGCAACCTCCCTAGACGCGGAAGGGGGGGGGGGCGGGGGGGGGGGGGGTGGGGGGATGATGATGATGTGTGTGTGTGCGAAAACGGTGTTGTCGCTGTGGGAGTGTGTCCGCTGCAACTGGCGGGAAACCTCAACCGCCACAGCTGACTGTGACGAGTTCTTCAGGTGGTTGACACGTCTGGCGTGGTCCCATCTTCTCCCGCCTTGATTCGACTCCGCTTGTAGTCATGTAGTTGATGTCTAGTTACGGAATGAAAAGGACAGTCACGATGATAAAGACGATGATGATGGCGACGACGACGAGATGATGATGATGACGATGACGATGACGATGACGATGATGATGATGACGACGACGACGACATAGTCGTAGTTAGTAATAGTACTCCTGTTCCCCGCCGTGCAGTGGAGCATGGCAAGTTTTCTACTGCATGAAGCCAAAACTTTCCTCTGCTCCACCATCGCCGGCGATACTGTCTGCCCCCCCCCCCCCCCCCCCCCCCCTTCCCCCCGCTGCAGGTTATGGTTAGGTCAGGTCAGGTCACAGTGGGATTGGAGGTCAAGGCCGGCTGGATGGATGTGACAGTCTAGGATGACCATTCCAGGAGACTACTACGGGCGGGGGAGGGAGGAGGGGAGTGACCTACGTCCTAACACACTGTTAACGACGACACGTTGACATGGGCATCGAAAGATGCTTTGTGCTGTTGTTGCTGATGTTGAGGGCCTTCAATTCGATCTTTTAAGCTGCTGAACACGAGGATGGAGTTCGAACGGACGAAGACCCTCTCCTTCGAAGTCGGAGGTTTGAGACGTCCTATTGGCCGGAGACCCGTAAGGACAATGCGTATTCAGACACCGAAGTCTGTATTTTTAGTGGCATTTATCGTTGGCAGCTGTTTCTGGTTGCGGATGGGGGCTGTCGTCTGTTACTGTTTCAGGGCTGGTTCCGTGTGAACACTCCAATACACTTCCGTGGTGTTGGTCGCCAACGGTGGGCGTCGGTTTTCTTCGTCTCTCTGCCCACAGAAGGCTGTCTTCAGGGCCACGAGGTGGCCATCTTCATGCTCAGATGGCGATGGCTCTGTTGCCGCGTGAGGCCGCCTCAGAGATGGAGCAGCAAGAAAGTCGCTGGAGCGCTGCACGAGTCCGGCGCCGCGTCTGTTTAACGCTGACTACGCCCGAGAGGTCAAATTTTCAGCCCAACCCCGTGAGGGGTGCCCACCATGCCCTGCCCTCAACAGCATGGCATCTCGGGCCACAGTAATCGTAGTCAGGCAGCGCTTCATCGCTGATCGCCCCACATCTCCAGGAGTCATTATCTCCCGGCGACACAGGCTAGACCGGCCGTCACCCATACGGTGGAAGGTTCGCTGCGCCAGCTGACACTGACCTCTCACATCAGTGTCCCTCAAAGGAGAGCTTGCCACCTCTCCCTTGGTGTTTGCTGCTGTGCCACTTTGCCTCCTCCTTTGTAGAAATACTCCTTTATGTTTACTGTCCTGAGCTATGTCGTTGCCGACCTCACCATCACTCCACTTCTGTTATGTAGAAACTGCCTTCCGTGCCGTCCCCAAGTTGGCTGCTTCCGTCTCCGCCATCTCTCCGTCTCCACAGCATGGAAACACTCCTTTATATCTACTGTCCTGAGCGTTTGGAAACACTCCTTTATATCTACTGTCCTGAGCGTTTGGAAACACTCCTTTACATCGACTGTCCTGAACGTTTGGAAACACTCCTTTATATCTACTGTCCTGAGTGTTTGGAAACACTCCTTTATATCTACTGTCCTGTGTGTTTGAAAGACTCCTTTATATCTACTCTCCAGAGTTTTCCCGCCATCATCCCCGCCGCTGTGTTGCCTCTGCATTATGGAACGATTTTTATATTTGCCGTCCCAAGGTTTGCCGCCGTCGTCCCGGCCGCCGTTCCGTCACCGTCATAGTACAGGAACACTCATGTTGTTGTACCGCCCTGAGCTTTTGTCGCTGCCGTCTCGGTTACAGCTCCGCCTTCGCTTTTTGTGGGAACAGACCCAAATTGATCCAAGTGCCCAGGTCGGCACCCTCGGAGACTCCGCGACGAGACAATGATTGTCCTGAGTAGCGGGGCCTGGAAGGTGGCGTCCTCTGTGTGCGGGGCCAGAACAGGCGCCGCTAAACAGCAGCCAGTGGACTGGGCAGTAGAGCGGCGTCTCCTCCGCGCGGTTGGCTCTTGACCACCTGATATGCACCCATTCCCTGCTGGTTCAGAGTCCGCGATACAGCGAGACTGGGTACGGCTGTGCAGTGGGCTGGAATATCCTCCGCCCAGAATATACCTAGGTGCAAGATGGGCTTGTGTGCGCCGTGTGCCTCGGGTACGCAGAAGGCCTAGGGTTGTTCAGTTGTTTTGCCCCCCGGTTAGATATCCTGAGCTGTTTGACACAGAGTGTCCAGTGAATCTGGGCTGTTAGGTCGGTCTTATCATCCACTTTTCACGTAGTAAGGTTTCTTTTAAATTTATTTTGTTTGTTTATTCGTTTTTTTTCATGTCAAATATCTTTTTCAGTAATCAAAACACAGACACACACAGACACACAGACACACAGACACACACACACACACACACACACACACACACACACACACACACACACACACACACACAAGACAGTACAGATTTAGATTGCATGTCATGGAATTAGAAACCAGAAAAGAGAAACGACACCGTTGCTAACTTGCAAAAAGAAGTTTGAATTTTAGCCAAGAGGGTGATTTTTTTCTTTTCTTTTTTTTTTTTTTTTTCCTTTTGGAAGTGGGGCGCTGAAAACGGTTATTGCTGACTACCAGAGTTCTTCTAGGCAAAATAAAAAAAAGAAAAGAAAAAAGAAACAGGACAAGAATAGTGCAAACAGAGGTTAATCTTTTGGTAAGAGGACTGGAACGATCAACAGATAACACATTGTTTCAAATCCGCGCCCCCCCCCCCCCCCCCCCCCCCCCCCCCCCTCCCCCCCGCCCTCAGACAGCCCTTTCTCCCTGTTCTTGGAAAAAAAAAAAAAGAAAAGATACAGACTATGCACGGGTCATTATATTCTAAACTTCCTTACACCTTATCAGACTCGGATACTGTTACGTAGCGCATACCATGTGCTGAGAGCCATTCAGCGTTTATTGAATGTTGGACTTTGCATGACGTGCGACATTAGAAAAGGATGAAAGAAAGAAAGAAAAAAGACACACCAGAGGTGCAAGTAGGACCCAGAGAAGCACTGTCCTTAACTGCCGAACAAGCCAGCTGGGAACAATCCCGTAACAGGCTCGGAAGCCTGCGCTGTGTTCACATAGGGTGCAGGCACGCACAGGGCATTACACTGACACGTCGAGGGACATAATTGTCTCCCTGGTCAATGCCATTGTGTAATGACCACTGCATGTGACACTTCAGAACCTCCACGGGAGCGTTTCCATGGCTGTACCAGCCCCTATATCATGA
The DNA here is from genome assembly GCA_016801955.1 of Conus betulinus. NCBI lineage: Eukaryota > Metazoa > Mollusca > Gastropoda > Neogastropoda > Conidae > Conus > Conus betulinus. The sequence goes on from JADBJO010001188.1 coordinate 407,524, forward strand.
CTGCAGAGCCCACTGACGAAAGACGCCACCGTCAAGCAACTGCTGTATGCATCCCGCAGTCTCGCTCGTTGCTGTTCCGCTGACAGGTGATGACGGTACAACTCCAGACATGGCGAAGCCGTCGCCATGAGGTCTTGTGTGCCCTGTGAAGAGAATCCCAGGTTACGGTCGTTCCCTGTCTGCATGACGTCAGACACAAGTACTTGTGAAAGGCCATGTTCAGAATGATCTTCTACACGTTTTTTTTTTTTTTTTTTTTTTTTTTTTTTTTTTTTTTAAAGATTCGTTTCATCAACTTCCACACCGGGTTGAGAAAAAAAACATCTTAGCTTTCTTTTCTTGAGTGTTGAGTGTGTGTTAGAATTTTACCTGTGATATATTTGACTTCTGTGTTTCGATCAGAATTGGATTGACAGCCATGAAGTGTGTCCATCATGGTCAGCTGGGCTTAAAACATGAGGAGTGGCCTTCTGCATCCACCAGCTCTGCATTCCCCTGTCACTACATGACCGTCATGTCTTGCACAGTGCGTGGCATGGGGAACACACAGCTGTAGAATCATAGAACATGGGGGAACACTCCTGTAGAATACTAGAACATGGGGGAACACACAGCTCTAGAATCATAGAACATGGGGAACACACTGCTGTAGAATCATAGAACAGGTGGAACAACAGCTGTCGAATCAGAAAACAGGTGAAACACACAGCTGTAGAATCATAGAACATTGGGAACACACAGCTGTACAATCAGAAAACAGGTGGAACACGCAGCCGTAGAATCAGAAAACAGGTTGAACACACAGCTGTAGAATCAAAACAGGTGGAACACACAGCTGTAGAATCATAGAACATTAGGAACACACAGCTGTAGAATCATAGACCATTGGGAACACACAGCTGTAGAATCATAGAACTTGGGGAACACACTCCTGTAGATTCATATAAGATGGCAACTACACAGCTGTAGAACCGTAGAACATGGGAAACACACTCCTGTAGATTCATAGAACATTGGAACACACAGCTGTAGAATCATAGAACATGGGGAACACACTCCTGTACAATCGAACATGGGGAACACACTTTTGTAGAATCATAGAACGTGGGGAACACACTCCTGTAGAATCATAGAACATGGGAACACACTCCTGTAGAATCATATAAGATGGGGAACACACAGCTGTAGAATGATAGAACAGGTGGAACACGGTCCTGTAGAATGATAGAACAGGTGGAACACACTGCTGTAGAATGATAGAAACAGTGGAACACACTGCTGTAGAATGATAGAACAGGTGGAACACACTCTTGTAGAATGATAGAGCAGGTGGAACACACTCCTGTAGAGTCACAGAACGTGGGAAAACACTCCTGTAGAATCAAAGAACATGGGGAACACACTCCTGTAGAATCATAGAACACGGGGAACACACTTCTGTAGAATCATAGAACATGGGGAACACGCTCCTGCAGGATGATAGAACAGAGATGGGACACAGTCCTGTAGAATGACAGAACAGATGGGACACACTTCTGTAGAATGATAGAACAGGTGGAACACGCTCCTATAGAACCACAGATCAGACCAGGCAGATACAGGGAGGTAGACTGGAAGAGAGACGGCGCGCTAGATCCCACCTTCTCTGGCATATCCAACGCGAAGACAAATCCAGGCGAAGAGGAAGTATGTCCACGACATTTCTGGTACATTTTGTATCCTAAGTTGACAGAATCTTGGCAGATAAAACTGACGTGACTTATACTTTTCTTTTCTTTTTTTTTTCATCCCTTTGTTCAACAAGATGACAGGCTTATTATAGTTGGCAAAACTGACGATGTGGCTCTTTTGCGGTCTCCCCTTTGTTCAAGTGCCAGAACCTTGCCATACAAAACTGATGACGTGGCTCTTTTGTGGTCTCCTTTGTTCAAGTGTCAGAACCTTGCCATACAAAACTGATGACGTGGCTCTTTTGTGGTCTTCTTTTTGTTCAAGTGTCAGAACCTTGCCGTACAAAACTGATGACGTGGCTCTTTTGTGGTCTTTTGTTCAAGTGCCGGAACCTTGCCGTACAAAACTGATGACGTGGTTCTTTTGTGGTCTTTTGTTCAAGTGCCGAAACCTTGCCGTACAAAAACTGATGACGTGGTTCTTTTGTTAAAGTGCCAGAACCTTACCGTACAAAACTGATGACGTGGTTCTTTGGTCTGGCTTTCGGACAGGCTGTGGCGTTGGTGCGGTAGTGAAGAGGGCCGGGTCTGATCGTTTTTGTTTTCAGTCTGTCCATCTATATTGTTGATTTTATGATCTGAATAGATTTGAGTATCATTATGGAATGATCACATCAGTGTTTATCAATGAAAACACACACACACAGACACACACACGCACACGTACACACACACACAGACACGCACACGCACACACACACACACACACACACACACACACACACACACACACACACACACACACACACTCACTCACTCACTCACTCACTCACACATCCACACATAAACACGTGCATGGACACACACACACACACACACACACACACACACACACACACACACACACACACACACACACACACACACACACACACACACACACACACACACAGAGTTGTGTAATTCTACACACACACACACACACACACACACACACACACACACACACACACACACACACACACAGAGTGACAGACAGACAGATAGACAGACAAGTCACAACTGCGTTAATTTGTATTGTGTTGTTTTAGCACAAAGATGACACAGTTGGGTGCTGAGCACAGTCAAGCTGCTCCTTTTACACACCATGTTGCACACCAGGTGTCGGACATTCAAAACAAAAGTTCATGAAGGGTTGGGCTTTACCAGGTAACACCTTTCACGGCACACTCCGTCAAGACTTTGTCAGATGTTTTTACGAAACGTAATTTTGGAATTTATGAAAGATGTACATTTTTTTTTTATTTAATCAGAGGGTCCTTGAAAAAAAAGGCTGTTCGTGGCATGTTTGTTTCTTTTCTTTTTTTTTTTTTTTTTTTTTTTTTTTTGGTTAAACATGCTTATTTATGGAATTACTTTTCACATGGAAATATCCCTGACACCCAGAACGCGGAGCGATCGTCAAAAATTCGCGTTCGTACATAGCATCATATTAACGATAGAAAATTGTGCTAACGTGAAGGACTCGTTCTACGTGGAGAACTCATGGGGACGCTACATCTGAAGCGCAGGCTGCGCGTGACGGATTGAGATCACCGTTGAAACCGATTCACGGTTGAAGATGAGATAGGTTATGAAGTGCCCTTAGCCTATCGGCCGTAGGGACGACGAGCGAGGGAGGTGTGCCGTGTGTAGGGCACGGCATGACGGGAGGCGGATCTCTCGCCCGTCTTCTTCCGCCGTCTTTCAACCTTGCCTGAGGTGAATCAGGTCCCCATTGACTGCCGAGTGGATGGAGAGGGATTTCAAGGCTGATACAAAGTGTGGTTCAAACTGGCGACCATCAACTTGGCAGGCAAACTAAGGATAGGCTGTGGGCACCAAGCGCAGTATGTTCCATTCATTAGGTGAGTGAGTGAGTTCTTTGATTTAGAGTCTGTTCACACTTGGTGATGTAGCAAAGGGAAGGGGAGTGTTAACAAAAAAATCTATTAATTTGATGCATGGAAAGCACTTTCGCTTTTTGCACAATTTCTGGTTTATTGTTTTGATAGAATCATTTCTTCACACAATGAAGTTGATATTGAACAATGATAAAGAATATGGTCCATTGAAAGAAGATTTGAACAATCACATGCTACGCTTTTGGAAAACTTGGTTTTCCGCGAGTTCAGTCGAAGCTTGTATATTAAAGATGACAAATCTTGTGGACATGATAAGATTTTCTACTTCTCTGGAAGGCGTTCACTTGTTCACGCATTTTTCTAATAGCGAATTAATTTCTTGAACATCAACCTAGACACTCTGTCTCTCTCTGTGCCTCTCACGGATCAAACCTCAAAACCTGTTCATGAGGTTAAATAGAAAAGATTTCGTTTCTGAACCTGAGTCCCATCAAGAAGTTATTCATCTTTTCATCAACGGTTGTGGGGCCTCCACACACGGGAGAAGAAGATGGGGGTAGAGATTGGGTGTCTTGTGTGTGTGTGTGTGTGTGTGTGTGTGTGTTTCCCCCTATTTATCTTTAATTTGTCAAGGTTAACGTATGTTTCGGGCGACGTGACTGGTCAAATTCTGTTAATTACTTGGCGATTGGTGTTTTACCAAGAGCCCCCTTCCCCTGTTGTTGCATCAGGATGCTGGAGAGAGATAGCTCTCTCTCTCTCTCTCTCTCTCTCTCTCTCTCTCTCTCTCTCTCTCTCTCTCTCTCTCTGTCCGTGTGTGTGTGTGTGTGTGTGTGTGTGTGTGTGTGTGTGTGTGTGTGTGTGTGTGAAGAGGCCAGACAGCTGGAGACACAAAGGGGGAGGCCCCCCTCTCTCTTGGTCTGCCGGGAGGACAAGGTGTCTCTGTACCGTCATGGTTAAGGTGGAGCAATGATGAAACCTTTCCGGAACAACACAGAAAACAGGGCTTTGACATTGCTCCGCCCTTCCGGAACAACACAGAAAACAGGGCTTTGACATTGCTCCGCCCTTCCGGAACAACACAGAAACAGGGCTTTGACATTGCTCCGCCCTTCCGGAACAACACAGACAGCAGGGCTTTGACATTGCTCCACCCTTCCGGAACAAACACACAGACAGCAGGGCTTTGACATTGCTCCACCCTTCCGGAACAACACAGACAGCAGGGCTTTGACATTGCTCCGCCCTTCCGGAACAACACAGATAGCAGGGCTTTGACATTGCTCCACCCTTCCGGAACAACACAGACAGCAGGGCTTACACATTGCTCCACCCTTCCGGAACAACACAGACAGCAGGGCTTACACATTGCTCCACCCTTCCGGAACAACAGACAGCAGGGCTTTGACATTGCTCCACTTGTGTTGTGTTCTTGATCTTGTTGTTTTTGTTGTTGTTTTATTTCTTTTATTTCTTCATCTTCTCCTTCTTCTTCATCTTCTTCTCCCCCTCCTCCTTTTCCTCCTCCCCCTCCTCCTTAGATTTATCGATATGTGACCCTTCGCTGGTCCTGGACTACGAGTGGTCTGTCCATGATGATCTGCACGGAAGTGACCATTTCCCTGTTTTCTTAGAACCTGTATTAACTGAAGACGCCTTTGTTTCACAGCATCTTAATTATAAGAAAGCTAACTGGAATCTTTTTTTGCTGCCAATATTTCAAAGGAGCTCCAGGAAATTGACAGCAGAGTCTCTAGCCAATAGTGTGATAAACTGTGCTAAGACGTGCATTCCAATGTCTTCCGACAAACTCGAACTGCCCAAAACACCTTGGTTTAATTCTGACTGCCAACAAATCTCAGACGTACCCAAGCGGGCTCAGCGTCGGGTATACCAAAGACCTTCAGGTCCCAACGCCGAGCCCATCAGAAACTCCGTGCCAAATGGAGACACACTTTCAAAATCGGTAAACGTCAGTCTTGGAGAAACTTTTGCTCCGGGCTGACATCTAAAATTTCAAAAAAAAACGTTTGGAACATAATGAGAAAAATCAAAGCGAAGAACACCAACCCCTCCATCACCTGAAACTTGCCGATGCTCTGATAACTGACAAACAAGCTGTTGCCAATCTACTGGCCTCCACCATTCAACAGAACTCATCTTCAAATAAATCGGCAGCTTTTTTTTTTAAGAAACAAACAAATCAGAGAGAAATACTCATAATTTCACATCAGACAACTCTGAAGCCTACAATCTACCTTTTTCAATCGATGAACTTAAATCAGCTTTGCAAACCTGCAATGATTCTGCCCCTGGTCTGGATGACATTCATTATCAGGTTTTGAAAACACTTCCAGAAAGCTGTCTCCAGACCCTTCTGAAAGTCTACAAACATTTCTGGACCACAGGGTGCTTTCCGCCCTCTTGGCGGAAAGCCCTGATCATTCCAATTCCTAAGCCTGGAAAGGACCTTACCAACCCTTCCAACTATCGTCCAATAGCTCTGACCAGCTCCTCTGTAAGCTGATGGAAAAGATTGTCAGCTACCGTGTGATGTGGAAGCTGGAAACCGATGGCCTTCTGGCCAGTGAACAGTGCGGGTTCTGGAAGTACCACTCGACAGTTGACCATTTAGTCCGTTGACCATTTAGTCCGTCTGGAAACCACCATCTGCAACACCTTTGTCAATAAGCAGCATGAGGTCGCATGTGATCTTTTTTGACCTAGAAAAAGCGTACACCACCACCTGGAAATCAGGAATCCTTATGGATCCGCACAGACTTGGTTTTCGTGGTCATCTGCCTCTGTTTATTCAAGACTTTCTAGCTGATTGGCAGTTCCAGGTGCGTATTGGCACCACGCTCTCTGACATCCATGGGCAGGAGTTGGATGTACCTCAAGGGAACATCCTTTCTCCTGCCCTTTCAGCATCAAAATCAATGTCATTGTCAAATCGGTAAACCAGGTTCTGAGTCCTCTCTGTTCGTTGACGACTTCGCGCTGTACGCAGTTGGAGCTTCTTAGGCCAGCGCACAGCGTCGACTCCAACTTGTGTCAACAAGATCCAACAGTGGGCCGAGGAAAATGGGTTTACCTTCTCAAGTACCGAAACTCAGTCAATCCATGCTCACAATTTTCGTCAATTCTTTGCTGATCCTGAAATTCGTCTGGACAAGTCCACCGTTCCAGCTGTAAAAGAAGCCAAATTTCTGGGTGTTATTTTTGATCAAAAACTGAACTTTTAAAAGTCATATCCAACAGTTAAAAACTGCATGTCAAAAAACACTGAACATTCTGCGAGTTGTGGCACACACAGATTGGGGCGCTGACAGGAAAACTCTCCATCTTTACAGGGTTCTGATCCGCTCCAAGCTGGACTATGGATGTGAGTGTACGGCTCTGCCAGACCGTCCTACCTGAAAAGTCTAGACCCTATCCACCATCAAGTGCTTCGATTGTCACCACTACGGTTTATAGTTTTAGCTTGTATGCGGAAGCAGGAGAACCATCCCTCACAAATCGCAGACTAAAATGTGCCTTGAATTACTGCCTGAGTCTTTCGTCTGAACCTCAAAACCCTGCATACGACTGCGTTTTCGACTCTAAATTCCAAAAGAATTCGATGACCACCCCAGTTCCATTCCACCCTTGGGATTCGTATTCTTCCCAATCTGAACAAAGCAGGTATTGACCTTGGAGTGGTTCATGACTTCTCCAAGTCTCCTGACGACGCTCCATGGACTTTCTTCACATCAGAGGTCCGGTTTGATTTAGCCTCATACCGGAAAGATTCCACTAGTTCCTTGGCATACAAGTCCCTTTTTGCTGAACTGTGCTCCAAGTTTCCATCTTTTAACAGAATTTTCACTGACGGTTCCATATCTGAGGAGGGAGTTGCCTCTGCTGTGTTTTGTGCAGTAGACTCCCCTCAGAGATGTACCGTACACATTCCCACCGACATCTCCATCTACACTGCTGAGCTGACAGCCTTGGTCCTAGCACTTCAGATGATCTCCAGATCCAAACAGAAAGATTTCCTTGTTGTATCAGACTCCCTTTCTGCTTTGGAAGCCATTGCCGGCCGTAATCTCAAGCACCCCAGCAGCTGCTGAAATTTTTTTTAACTGTACACGACTCTAAAATCAAACGGACACAACGTAGTGTTTGCTTGGGTTCCCAGCCATGTGGGTATTCCAGGCAGTGAGAGGGTAACCAGCTTGCCAAGAATGCCACAAGGTAAAAGTTGATCAGGTTTACTGTTCGTCACACTGATCTGAAACCCAAAACAGAGGCCTATGTCAAAGACCTCTGGCAAGAGGAATGGACGTTGCAGACGGATAACAAACTTTAAAAATCCGTCCAAACCTCTACGAGTTTATTCCATGTTCCTGAGGCGGCCGTAAAGAAGAAACAGTCCTGTGCCGCTTGCACCCAGGCCACTCGTTTTATACCTATTCTTATCTTTGAAAGGTAAAGAAGCTCCGTAGTGTATTCCATGTCATGTTCCACTCACAGTGAAACATATTCTTTTAGATTGTTTTGGGACTTACACGATGTGAGACATAAACACTTTACAGCAGAGTCCATGAAAACGCTGTTCAGAGATGATGTGCCATCTGATGTGATCTTTGAGTTTTTGAGACAGATTAAATTTTTCATCTGATTTAAGATTTTACGGAAGAAAGAATTTTAACGAAGTTTCTGGTGCGTTTCTAGACGATGTAATTGAAAGAGATGTATGAAAGTTGTTTTTTTTTTTTTTAAATTACTTGTGAGTTGATCTTAACGTGGTGACAGCCCTGATGTGGCCCTTTGCGGTTGGCTGGGCTATAAGCAACATTACCTTACCTTACCTCCTCCCCTCCTTTTTCCTTCTTGTTCTTCTTCTTCTACTACTACTTCTTCTTCTTCTACTACTTCTTCCTTTTCTTCTTCCCCCCCCCCCTATCATGGTTATTTTTTGTTTGTATGATAAATACGCATAATCAGGCAAATGCCCCAAAGATTTTTTTAGTGCTCAAGTGCGCACATCAAACTCAACCAGCGATGCGCGAAACGATCAGGCAGCCAGACGTCCTCACCACATTCAACGTTACCCCCCCCTACCCCACCCCTCTAACCGACCTCCTCATCCCCTAACTCCACCCAGCCCCCACCCCTCCAACGAAAGTGGTTACCAGTAGATGAACTGACACACGAACACACAAACCTAAGCGCCTGGCACCCCATTAGACAGTGCCAGCACATGTATGGTATGAATCAATGACTGAGGAAAAAAAAAGAAAGGTTTCGAGCCAGTGAAGACAACGTCACGAAGGACGGTTATAGAGGCATAAAAAAGAAGTAGGTAGCATGGTGCCCCATGAGCTCAGTTAACACTGCAGTCGCAAGACTGAAATTCCCTCTGGAAACCTGATTTTGACCATTTTTAATTAATTAATTTTCCTTAAAACCGTAAATCCAGCAGTGACTTTATTTTTGGACAGTGAAGTAGAGCTTTCATCTTCTTGATAAATGTTTTAAGAAGTCAAAACGATAATTTCGTTGTCGTTTGAGTTCAAAATGACACTCCGAACATGGAGCACTGAGTCCGTGCTTGAAGACGCCAACACAGTTTCTCTTCAAATTAACCAGTAAAATCGACTGTTAGTAGCCTGCTAACTGGTATGATATAACGTAGGAAGGACTGACTGTATTTGTACGCTTTCACCACTGGTTAAAAATTCTCCAGGAGATTCGGTCATATTTATTTTTAGAAGACCGTCGCTGTCATTCTCACGACGTTTCCTGCGTGACAGATCGCTTGCCGCCAGTTTTTCGCCCCACGTCGCCGAGTGGTAAGTCGGGCGCCGCGATCATTCTCGCGGCGTGTTGCGAAAAAGTTAAAGAAGTATTTATGATCTCACCAGCACCTGAACACTTTGGAACCGAGCCGTAGGAGAAATCTGTTCAGTGGTACGCCCAAGGGACTGAGCACACACCAGGCACATCTTTCGACCATGGATTACCTACGCTTATCTTAAATTTCAGTTCCTGCTATGACTGCTTCTACTACTACTACAACTACTGCTATCGCTGCTGCTGCTTATTAAGCTAATCAGGCTGCTACTGCTGCTCTCCTTATGTCTGCTGATCTGCTCTGGTGTTGAAGTAGTTTGTTCCAGTCTAGTTCCAGCACAGTCGGCTGCATGTCAGCAGCGGCCACAGACTCGCCTCACAAGTCGCCTGAGCTCTTGCCTGAAGCGGCGGCCACTGAGGCAGTAGAGCAGGAAGTTGACGGCGTGGTTGGTGTACATGAGGTTGTCCAGGAAAGCATGGGACCAGGCGGGCCCGGGCCCTCTCCGCGTTGGTCGTGGGCAGCCACGAGTAGCGCTTGTACAGCAGCATGATGACGATGGGCGACGTCAGGGCCAGGAAGGTGAAGGACACCAGCAGCAGCATGAAGGTGATGTTGGTGCTGGGGGCGTCGTGGCTTTCCCGGTGGACCCAGACCCCCCGTCTTCAACGCCTCCATCCTGGTCTTTCCCGCTGGTAGAGGAACGATCTTCGGTACCTCTGTCTTCGAGTCTGTGTTGGACGTCTTCAAGCTGCCGTGGCCAGAGTCCCCGCTGGTGACGACTGTCATGGGCGCTCACCCTGGAGGATGCTTTCCCGTCCCTGAACTGCTGGCTGAATCGGAGAGAAAGCCTCAGCTGCCAGATGATGAGGAGGTTCAGGCTGAGCAGAGACAGGAAAGGGAGGAAACTGTAGATAGGCGTCGATCCAGGTGTAGACCTTCAGCATGAAGAACTTTACGCCGGGGTCCGGGTACCAGCACCACAGCGGATCCCCAGCGCTCCTCGTGGGGGTCAGCCGCCTGGTGAAGAGGACCTGCACGTTGAGGGCGAAGGAGACGGCCCCCAAGCCCACCATGGCCTTCAGGGCCGACCGCGGGGTGCAGAGGCGCTGGGCTCTGAGCGGGAACCTGACGATGACGAAGCGGTCGACGGTCATGGCCACCAGCAGCAGAACGTCCAAGTGGATGGCGAAGTAGAAGAGGAAGTAGTGCAGGCAGGCCACAGGTCCAGTCTAGGCCCAGGTAGAAGGTCGTGTGGCCCAGCACGCCGCCCAGCAGGAAGCCCAGCACCACGACCAGGATGACGCAGTCCAGGACGGCGATGGCGGCCATGTAGACACAGGTGGAGGTGGTCCTCAGACTGGAGAAGACCAGGGTCAGGAAGCACAACGCGTTGCCAACCACTCCCACGCTGACGATCAAGGGGACGTAGACTCTGCACAGAGTGAGGCCACTCTTCAAATGGGAGGAACAGGAAGTCTGCGAAAGGGGGGCATAGACCATCCAAACGAGGAGTGCCAGACCTGCCTATCCATACGTTTTAAGCGGTTTTTTAAGTTTTTTATTTTGTTTTTTTTTTTTTACAAACGATACGACGATGCACATTTCAAATGAAAAATACGCCAAGGCAAAAATTCTGGCAAGTTTTGTTTTGTACACTACATCGGACATTGCTTGAATTCTGAATCTGTGGGCTCTTGCTATCGGATATTATTTTTAGGGACTGCGCCTGCGTATTCGTTCCACCGTTTGTACTCGGCGCCATTTTTAGTCAGCACGGCTCGACGGTATTAGTGTTGAAAACGCAGAATGTGTCTTAACTGATAAAACATTAGGTTCTAGTATTTATTGAAATTGCTTCAAAACGAAAATGAAGTGCCTTTTCCCCCCAAAATACACCTGTTTATGTACACCACGGACAGTTTTGGGTAGGAAGGTCTCGGGGACATAGGGCTCCTGGCAATGGAAACGAAGACTCTCCGACAGAGGACATACATCTGTAAATAGGAACATAAATCCTCCAGCTGGAATAGACTCTCTGGATGGATGTATAGATTCTACACATGTAAACATAGATCCGCCAAAAAGGAACTCTGATTCTGCGAATGATAGTGTGGGACCCTGCACACAGAGGGATGAGTTCAGTGTGGACCCTGCACACAGAGGACCCTGCACACAGAGATGAGTTCAGTGTGGATCCTGCACACAGACGGATGAGTTGAGTGTGGACCCTGCACACAGAGGGATACGTGGAGTGTGGACCCTGCACACAGAGGGATGAGTTTAGTGCTGACCCTGCACACAGAGAGATGAGTTGAATGTTGACACTGCACACATTGTAATGAGTTCAGTGTGGACCCTGTACACAGAGGGATGAGTTCAGTTTGGACCCTGCACACAGAGATGGACCCTGCACACAGAGGGATGAGTTCAGTGTGAACCCTGCACACAGAGGGATGAGTTCAGTGTATACCCTGTACACAGATAGATGAGTTCAGTGTGGACCCTACACACAGAGGGATGAGTTCAGTGCTTTGACCCTGCACACAGATAGATGAGTTCAGTGTGGACCCTGCACACAGATAGATGAGTTCAGTGTGGACCCTGCACACAGAGCAATGTGAACCCTGCACACAGAGGGATGAGTTCAGTGTGGGACACTGCACACAGAGGGATGAGTTCAGTGTGGGACACTGCACACAGAGGGATGAG
>JADBJO010001188.1:424645-429645 GCA_016801955.1 Conus betulinus
GCCATCTGAGGCGTCTTTTCTCGGTAGCCAAAGTGCTTTCCCCAGCTCTTGCAACCCGAGAAGAAGGATGGCACCAGAGGCTGGCGCTGTGTCGTCACTGTCAGACGGACAGATCCGATGCTCCACATGACGTGGGGAATACTAAAAGCTGAAGTAGTGTGTAGGGAATACTACCTGTCTGAGCCGCCTCGTTTGAACCTCCTGAGGTGCCGGCTAAAACCAAAAATAAAAAAGCTAGTTTCAACGTGAGGTGACCGCAGGCGAGAAATTGAAACAGATTTGAAAAGGAACTTAAAAGTAAATCCACCAGATAGCGGGGACAAACCAACTACAAGACAAACCACGACGCGTTTCGACCTCATAGGTCTTCTGCAGGCAAGATAAACAACATTCAGGACAGTTGAAAACGAAGAACGATCCAGTCACCTAACTCTCAAATTCGGCGCAAGATGGGCGTTGAATGAAGACCTAAATCCATTTTCTCAGGAAATAGGAGAGATGGGGGGGGGGGGGGGGGGGGGGGGGGGGGGGGGGGGCGTAGGAGGGTGGAGAGAAGGGGGGTTGGCTGTTCAGTGTGATCTTGAATATTTTTTTTTAGTGTTGACACGAATACCGTTCTATTTCTTCTTCAGCAGTCCATGTCCTTGACCTTGGTGCCTCCACATGTCTGAATGTGGGGTGACTTGAGTTCCGGTTAGGGCATGACGTGTTTCCCAGGTTTAGCTTCCACCCCCATTCCCACCCCTCCTACCCCCCCCTCCTACCCAGTCCTCTCTTCCTCTCCGCCCGGCATCCCTTCGTTTTCAATACCCGTGAAATCGATCCTACCCTTCTGGCTAGCGGCTTCGTGTACTGAGCGACCCGTCTTCAAATAAACGACCCGTGACGTACGAAAGGCTTCAAGTGTGGTGTCATAGCGGACCCCTGTGGCACTCCCCTTTCGTTAACGGTTTAGAGCACAATGGCCAAAATTCTCAACACTGCCTCTCATAAACTGTGGTTATACCCCCCCCCCCCCCCCCCCCCCCCCCCCCTCCTTTTTTTGTGTGTGGGAAAGCCGGGAGAGTCTGAAGTTGGGAGGGGGAAGGGGAGGGAGGAGTAAGGGAAAAGGGAGTTTGAAGCTATTTCATTGGGAAATCCACTTGTTTCCAGGATAAGTGGCACTTGTTGGCCTTCTGTACTGTTCGTGGCAAAACCAGAAATGGGCCCTGCCCCAGTCATATTAAAGAAAAAAAGGATGTAGGGTTTGACATCCGTCGCTTCCATTTTGTAACGTAAAAGTTTCTACACAACTGACTTTCAGAAAAGCGGTATTGTTTTTTTTTTTTTGTTTTTTTTTTTTTTTTTGAGAGTAAGCTGCAATTCATAGATCTTCATGAGGTTGGTCGCAGACTCTGTCATTTCCGGTTTCATGTCCAAAATGTCTGATTTTCTGCCGAAACTAAGCTATATACACACCGTTCGTCTTTTTTTCTCCTACAACACCGCAAAGACTGAGTGGGGCGCCACATTGGAAACCCCATCCCCAGGTTCCTCAGCTTCTGCCGGCTAAATGCCAAAGTCTGGGTTTCCGCTCATACAATGTGTGTTTTCATGATTTGTGTGGATTTTCTTTGACATGACTTGAATGTTGACTTCTACGCGGTGACAGCTCTGATACGGACCTTTGTGGTCGGCTGGGCTATAAACATCGTGTCTCTCTCTCTCTCCCCCCCCCCCCCCTTCTCTCTCTGTCTTTCTCTGTCTCTGTGTGTGTGTGTGTGTGTGTGTGTGTGTGTGTGTCTCTGTCTGTGTGTCTGTCTGTCTGTCTGTCTGTCTGTCTGTCTGTCTCTCTCTCTCTCTCTCTCTCTCTCTCTCTCTCTCTCTCTCTCTCTCTCTCTCTCTCTCTCGCTGCGCATAGTTTTCCTGTCCATTCTGCAATATTCTTGTCTCTTTCTCTTCGTTTCACGCCATCTGACGTCACACATCTCCAAAAGAAAGCTCGTGACCCATTGCCAAGGGTTCCATCGGTTTGTTCCCAGGACCTCCGTAGCTGTTTAATCATCTCTTGCTTAATACTGCGAGAGTCTCAAGGTCGTCTGACAACTGTGGTAGTGGGAGAATGTTCCCCCTATGACCGTTTGGAATCGTCCAGCGTTTTCAGGGACTTTCAGTTTGACAAAACTGAATTTCAAATGGTGGTTTTTCGGTCTCTTATCGCTCTCCAAACGTTCTTTGAAATTCCTCAAGGCGTGGTTGGGTCACTACAAATCGTCAGCTCCTCAAAATGATCTTGTTGAAGCCCTGCTGGTGCCACAAGCTGTTCCCGTTTATCGCAACAACACGCAGACATCATGAAAACCTTGTTGAGAGATGTGCCACCTGATGTGATCTTTGCATTTCTGAAGATTAGCATTTTAAATCTGATCTAAGGTTTTATGGAAGATAGATTTTTAACGAAATTTCCTGTGTGTTGTTAGGTGTATTTTAAAGGGTTGTGTGAAAGAGTTTTTTTTTGTTGTTGTTTTTTTTAATCGACTTGAGTTGACTTGAACGCGGTGACAGTCCTGATATGGCAGTTTGCGGTCCGTCGGGCTATAAGCAACATCATCTCTTTCTCTGTCACCGCAACAAAACAGTTTGTCTATAAGACTGACCGTCTCTTGAGTCCTAGATTGATCGTAGGGATGCTGTGGGCTCACTGTGATTGCTGGCGAGAAGCAAGTCATGACCGCTGCCACCACGTCATAGTGGGCGGAATCCACGGTCATTGCTGGTCTCGGTACAGGAGAGGCCGCCGCCATTTCCCCCCGGTCTTCTCCACAGGCCCCTAGTCCAGCCTTGACATTCCTGTCTGCCTGAAGGACGATGATGCCTGCCTGGTCAGCTTGACGTTGCAGTCTGCCTGGAGGTCGATGATATCTGCCTGGTCAGCCTTGACGGCGACCTTTCAAAGCCTTGACGTTCCAGTCTGCCTGAAGGACGAAGATACCTGCCTGGTCAGCTTGACGTTGCAGTCTGCCTGAAGGACGAAGATACCTGCCTGGTCAGCTTGACGTTGCAGTCTGCCTGAAGGACGAAGATACCTGCCTGGTCAGCTTGACGTTGCAGTCTGCCTGAAGGACGAAGATACCTGCCTGGTCAGCTTGACGTTCCAGTCTGCCTGAAGGACGAAGATACCTGCCTGGTCAGCTTGACGTTCCAGTCTGCCTGAAGGACGAAGATACCTGCCTGGTCAGCTTGACGTTCCAGTCTGCCTGAAGGACGATGATGCCTGCCTGGTCAGCTTGACGTTGCAGTCTGCCTGAAGGACGAAGATACCTGCCTGGTCAGCTTGACGTTGCAGTCTGCCTGAAGGACGAAGATACCTGCCTGGTCAGCTTGACGTTGCAGTCTGCCTGAAGGACGATGATGCCTGCCTGGTCAGCTTGACGTTGCAGTCTGCCTGAAGGACGAAGATACCTGCCTGGTCAGCTTGACGTTGCAGTCTGCCTGAAGGACGAAGATACCTGCCTGGTCAGCTTGACGTTGCAGTCTGCCTGAAGGACGAAGATACCTGCCTGGTCAGCTTGACGTTGCAGTCTGCCTGAAGGACGAAGATACCTGCCTGGCCAACCTTGACGGCGACCTTTCAAAGCTGAAGGCAGGCCCCCCAAACACTGTTCACAACTGCCAGACCCGGCTGGTGGGTTTGGCAGGGGGGGGGGGGCAGTGCTTCTCGGGGTCTTGCTGGCACTTGTCGGGTGTGTCTTTGTCTTGAATAGCGAATTCTTCCATCTGGTAATGACCATGGTCTATGTGGAGCAGTGGTCTGTACAGCTGTGCCGTTGAATAGTTGGATCGCAGATCTGGTTATGACCATAGTCTGATGTTGGAGCAGTGATCTCTACAGCTGTGCCTTTGAATAGTTTGGTCACAGGCAGATTTGCACAGTACTGCTAGAAACGGGGCAGTATGCTAGTACCACGTTCCTGATTTTTTTTTTTTTTTTTTTTTTTTTTTTAGAACTAAAGGCCCCACTCCTTGTCTCTTCTCCATTGCGTTATGCATTTTGTTCTTTTAGAGTGTAGGGACTTGTATGGTGTGAGGCATAAACACTTTACAGCAGACTCCATGAAAACCTTGTTCAGAGATGTCCCACCGGATGTGATCTGTACATTTCTGAAAGAGATCAGCATTTTTCATCTGATCTAAGATTTTATGGAAGAAAGGTTTTTGTTTGTTTGTTTATTTGTTGTTGTTGTTCTTGTTTGTTTTTTTTTTATAAATTTTCTGTGTGTTTATTAGAACGAAAATTTGAAAGGCTTGTGTGGATGATTTTTTTTTTCTTAATGACTGGTGTTGATTTCACCGCCGTGACAGCCCTGAAGAGGCCCTTTGCGGTCGGCTGGGCTATAAGCAACATATTCTCTCTCTCTCTCTCTCTCTCTCTCTCTCTCTCTCTCTCTCTCTCTCTCTCTCTCTCTCTCTTAGTTGAAAGCGACACAGGGCAGCAGTCGAAAATGAAAAATGGTTCGTCGCTTCAGAAATCACAAATATGCAATCGTTTATTGCTCAGAATAAAGCTGCTTTGAGTACCACGTTTTGAAAATGATCAGATTCGGCTGTTAAAAGGAGAACAAAACTGAAAAAAAAAAGAAATTGCATTTTCAACTGAAACTCACTTCAGCTCTTACATGCTAGCTCCACATGGCGTAGTATGCCGAATTGTATGGAAAAAAAAAAAAAAAACGGTAACTCCAAGATTAATGATGCTAAAAAAAAAAGCAGTAACCACTGACGCTAAAGCAAAAAAGTGTCAGAGCCTACATCTCGTCACGGCCTCGCTCGCTGGCGATTTCATTTGACGTCATGAATGAGGACCCACATGATATGAAATGAAAATGCCAGCACAAGTCAGTAGAGTATCTTATCCAAAGTGCGATAATGGAATGAATTTTACGGGCCGGAACAGCTCAGTTGGTAGTGTGCCGGACTCGCGCTTCAGTTGATCATGGGGTCGTTGGTTCAAATCTCCGCCG
>JADBJO010001188.1:434645-444645 GCA_016801955.1 Conus betulinus
TGTGTGAGTGTGTGTGTGTGTGTGTGTGTGTGTGTGTGTGTGTGTGTGTGTGTGTGTGTGTGCGTGTGTGTGCGTGCGTGCGTGCGTGCGTGTGTGCTGTGTGTGCGTGTGTGCGTGTGTGTGTGTGTGTGTGCGTGTGTGTGTGTGTGTGTGTGCGTGTGTGTGTGTGTGTGTGTGCGTGTGTGCGTGCGTGCGTGCGTGGGGGGGGGGGGGGGGGGGGGGGGGGGGGGGGGGGGGAGGGAGGAGGGAAGGGAGAAGGGTAGAGGGAGGGGGATGTTCGTTGGCTTGTATTTCTGATATTTCTGACCACATGGTCTCAATCATTGGGATATTTCTTTCTGTCTGCCTTTGCTCCTTTCTTTCTCTCTTTCTTTCATTCACTCTTTTTCTTTTTCTTTCTTTCAGTTAGACTTTCTTTCATTCTCTCTGTCTGTCTTCCTTTGTGTTTCCGTCATTCATTCAGTTCATTCATTCTTCTTTCTTTCTTGTTTCTTTCTTTCTGACTTTGTTTCTTTCTGTCATGCATTCATTCATTCATCCCTTCTTTCTCTCTTTATTGCTGTCTGTCTTTCATTCATTTATTCACTCATTCTTTCTTTCTTTCTTTCTTCATTGAAGACTTGAAGGGGGAGGGCGCTGCGAGGCTTTGAGAGAGGCACTTCTCAAATCAGTAGTTGTTGTGGAAGACAAGACGAGGCAAGACAAATTCTTTATTATCGAGGGTAATAGATAAGCAAGTTCATGCTTTTTTACATCCAGCCTCGGCCAAGAGGAGAACAAAAAAATTGGCAAAATGAAAAATGAAGAAACAAAAAAAAAAAACAAACAAACAAACAAACAAGAGACTGAAACCCAAAAAGTCTGAAAAGACAGACAATGGAAGCTGGGTTATGAGGCAGTGGTGACCGTCATGGTTGTTGACGTCATGCCGTTGTCCTGCTAAAGGGGGCCACAGTGTCCCCCCAACTCCTCAGCAGGTGGGGGGGGGGGGGGGGGGGGGGGGGTGTCCTGGGGCCACTGGTTCACCCCTGAAACAGACGGCTTTGTGACGGAGAACAGACCATGAAAAAACACAAAACGGAGTGCGAAACAATGTGGTGTGAAACACAGTGCAGACTGCTTGGATACAGAAAAAAACAAAACAAAACAAAACAGGCCGACCGACACACAAACAAAACCACCAAACACAGTGCAAAATAATGTTATGTAAAAACACAGGAGACTGCTTGCTTACCAAAAAAAACAGGCCGACACAAATAAAAACATAAAACACTGTGCAAAATAATGTGACGTAAAACACAAAGCTTGCATACCAAAAACAAAAAAACAAAACGGGCCGACACACACAAACACAATGCAGTGTGCAAAATAGTGTTACATAAAACACAATACAGACCGCTTTGTTGCAAAAAAAAAAAAAAAAAAAAAAAAAAAACCCGAAGAAAACAATACAACACACAAATAAAAACACAATACAGTGTGTAAAATAATGTTACGTAAAAACACAATACAGACTGCTTTGTTACAAAAAAAACAACTAACAAAGCAAAACAATACACAAATAAAAACAATACAGTGTGCAAAATAATGTTACGTAAAACACAATATAGACCGCTTTGTTACAAAAAAAACAACAACGAAAAACAAAAAAACAAAAATCCTAACAAAGCAAAACAACACACAAATAAAAACACAAAACAGTGTGAAATCATGCCACATAAAAAAAAAATAATGCAATACATACATGTGGGTTTTCGACAAATATGTTTTTTTTTTTTTTTTACACGGAACAGACATAGCCACAGACAAAATGATTTCCCCCGTTCACATATTCGTTGGCTTCAATTCCGTACATCAAAAAAAAAA
This sequence comes from Conus betulinus, assembly GCA_016801955.1. Classification (NCBI taxonomy): domain Eukaryota; kingdom Metazoa; phylum Mollusca; class Gastropoda; order Neogastropoda; family Conidae; genus Conus; species Conus betulinus. Next base: position 436,512 of record JADBJO010001188.1, read on the forward strand.
AAAGGGGGGGGGGGGGGGGGGTGGGGGTGGAGGGGAGGTGGGGGGGGGGGAGGTGGGAGGTGGGGGGGGGGGGTGGGGTGGGGGGGAGGCCGGTGCCAGTCACGTATTGTAGTGTCAGTTTTTCTTCCCCTCCTCCCCTCCTCTTTCTTTCTTGCTCGTACTCTTGTCTGTTTTTCTCTCTGCGTGCGTGAGGTGTGTGTGTATGTGCGTGTGTGCGTTCGTGCGTGCGTGGGTGTGTATGTGTGCGTACGTGTGTGTATGTGTGTGAGTGAGTGAGTGTGTGTGTGTGTGTGTGTGTGTGTGTGTGTGTGTGTGTACACCTTTGGAGGGAGAAGAGATGGTTTGGGGGTGGAGGTGGGGGGGTGTATCTGCGATTCCAAGTGTGTTTCGGCGGGCGCTATCACAGTGTCAGTCATTTTTCCGCTGAGAAAGGGAACGTTTCACTCCGAAGAAGACATTCCATAATGAGCTGTCACCCGTCTTCTCTCTGCTCCGTAATGCAAGTCAAAGGAACCCCAGTAAATCACATGAATCCCGGAATTAAAATCAACAACAACAACAAACAAACAAAAAAGAAAGAAAATACCCACAGGTTAATAAAAAAACGACAAACAAACAAAACTTATGATCAGATGTGGTTTTCTCCCTTAGCAGTGCAATGTCTTCAGACCTCAGGTGTCTGTTGGGAGGGGGGGGGGGGGGGGGGAGGGGGTCGGGCGGTCTAGTGGCAGGAAGGGGGAAGGAAGGGGGGGGGGGGGCAGTGCTGGACGAGGTGGTCCACCCTCCTTGAGGTGGCGTGTCGGAGGCCGGAGGCAGAATCACCGACGCGGAGTCCGATCCACAAGTCGTGTGGTAAGTCCAACGTCCAGCGCTCTCGGCCTTGCGACAAGGACCCGGTCTTCCCTTGGACTTAGGGAGACACAGCCATTGAGGTGGGGGATGTTGCTGATGTCGTCTGTCTGTCCCTCAGGTTCGTCTTCGCCGTGGTCTGGGTGTCTTCCTTGGTGACGTGCTGCTCTCCTCTTGTGGCAGCGGTACACCCCTTCCTGTGCTGGTCTGTGGGCTTCGTCCCCGCCCCCCTCCCCTCCCCTCTCCTCCCCGGGTGCTGCAGCGCGCTGGATGCCTCGAACGATCGTTCAGGGGAAGACGGCAGCTGTTGAATCAGACATAAAGCTTCCTGGTTTTAATCAAGAAGTTCAAAAAAAAAAAGTACCTTGATGATGGTATCCAAGTTCGTAGAATCGTCCTCAACAATCGAACGCAAAGAGCAGGGCTCGGTGACTGTGTAAACTGGTGTATGCTTATTTTTCCAGTTTTGGTCAGAATACTGTACAGCTGACAAATTTCATTCTCCTGTGCTTCGTCAGTGTGGCCTGGTGTCACAACCGCGTCCCCTTTTTTCTTTTTTTCCTTTCTTCTTTTTTTTTTTTTGTAACTGTTTCATCTTTGTATACAAATGGGTCTTTCTCCAGAATAAAATCTTGTAACCTGATTATTAGGTTTCGGGAGTTTTGGAGAGCTAGCGGAACAGACGGGGGTCCTTCTGCTGTGAGTCATTGCCTTGGTTCGCCTGTTCTGCTGTGAGGCATTGCCTTGGTTCTCCTGTTCTGCTGTGAGGCATTGCCTTGGTTCGCCTGTTCTGCTGTGAGAGACATTGCCTTGGTTGGCCTGTTCTGCTGTGAGAGGCATTGCCTTGGTTGGCCTGTTCTGCTGTGAGAGGCATTGCCTTGGTTGGCCTGTTCTGCTGTGAGAGGCATTGCCTTAGTTCGCGTGTTCTGCTGTGAGAGGCATTGCCTTGGTTCGCCTGTTCTGCTACGACGGTTATTGCTTTGGTTCGTGTGTTCTGCTATGAGGCATTGCCTTGGCTCGCCTGTAAAGTTTGGAAGAATCAGCCCTGTGGACCAGTCCTCCCGTTCTTTTAGTATCATGGTCTTCGCCCCATATCGTGCATTTTAACATCGTAGTCTTCGCCCCACATCGTGCATTTTAACATCGTAGTCTTCGCCCCACATCGTGCATTTTAACATCGTAGTCTTCGCCACACATCGTGCATTTTAACATCGTAGTCTTTGCCCACATCGTGCATTTTAACATCGTAGTCTTCGCCACACATCGTGCATTTTAACATCGTAGTCTTCGCCCCACATCGTGCATTTTAACATCGTAGTCTTCGCCCCACATCGTGCATTTTAACATCGTAGTCTTTGCCCACATCGTGCATTTTAACATCGTAGTCTTTGCCACACATCGTGCCGTTCATCGCGTATTTTAGTCTTCGCCCCACGTCGCGTATTTTAGTAACGCATTCGCCCCCACGTCGCGCATTTTTTAACATCGTAGTCTTCGCCCACATCGTGCATTTTAAACATCGTATTCTTCGCCCCACATCGTGCATTTTAACATCGTAGTCTTATATTTTAGTAACATCGTTTTTGCCCCATCGTAGTCTTTGCCACACATCGTGCCGTTCAGTATCAGAGTCTTCGCCCCACGTCGCGTATTTTAGTAACATAGTTTCGCCCCACGTCGCGCATTTTAGTATTTAGTTTTTTACGTCGCGCATTTTAGTATTATAGTTTTTGGCCCAACGTCGCGCGTTTTATTTATAGTTTTATCATATAGTCTTCGCCCCACATCACGCATTTGAGTATCATAGTCTCGCCCCACTTGGCGTATTTTAGTATCATAGTCTTCACCCTACGTCGTGCCGTTCAATATCGCAGTCTTCGCCCCACGTCGCGTATTTTAGTACCATAGTCTTCGCCCTACGTCGTGCCGTTCAATATCGTAGTCTTCGCTCCACGTCGCGCATTTTAGTATCATTGTCTTCGCCCCACATCGTACATTTTAGTATCATAGTCTTCGCCCCACATCGTACCTTTTAGTGTCATAGTCTTCGCCCCACGTCACGCAGTGTAGTATCATAGTCTTCGCCCCACGTCGTGCCTTTTAGTTTCATAGTCTTCTTCTTCTTTCTTTAAACATCCGCCATCATCATTTTGATGGTTCTGATGTGTGTAAAAGTGGGGGTTTCCACAAGGCTGTTGACATAGAAATGTAGGACTGGCAGTGGGGGTACTTGTGGGGGGGTGGGGGTGGGGGTGGTAGGGGAGGGGGGAGTAGGGGGAGGGCGCTGGTTGGTCAAATTTGGGACTTGAAACACTCCACTGAGGTTGAGGAAATAACCTCAGGAGCAGGCTGTTCCAGTCCCTGACAGTCCTCGGGAAGAAGGAAAACTTTCTGTAATTGGTTTTACAAGCAGGGAGGAGATATGTCTCCCTGTGAGACTGTCTTGTAGACCGTGCTGGGTGTTTGGTGTGGGCCTGAAAGGGGTGTTGATGCTGACCTCTTCACGATGATATTTGAAGAAGGTGGTCAGCCTTGCTGCTCTTCTTCTGTCTGCTAGAGTGGACCACTGTATTGTGTCAGCATGGAGTCGACACTTGAGGTGTGACGGTGGCGGTTCACAACCCATCGAGCTGCACGGCGTTGGACTTTTTCATGTTGCTGATGTGTTTTTGGCAGTACAGGGTCCCAGACAGGTGAGGCGTATTCTAGGGTGGGGCGAACTAGGGCCTTGCAGGCAGTTTCCTTGATGTTGATGGAGCTGACTCTCAGGTTTCACCTGAGGAACCCTGAAGTCTTGTTTGCCCTGTTAGCTATATTGGAGATATGGGGTCCCAGCTAAGATCTTGGGAAATGGTGACCGCTAGGTACTTTGTCTCTTCGACTCTTTCGAGATTTCCGCCATGGAGATGGTATGTGCCAGTCAGTGTGTTTTTCTTCCTGAAGTCATGGAGGGCTTGACACTTGTCTGGGTGGAAAGCCATTTTCCATTTTGTTTCCCAGGCTGCCATGTGGTCCAGGTCCTGTTGTAGCTTCCTTTGGTTTTGGGAGGAAGCTACAGTTCTGTGGCAGAGAGTGTCGTCTGGAAAGAGCCGTGTTGTTGAGGAGAGTTGTTCAGGGAGGTCGTTTATGTAGAGGAGAAAAAGGGCTGGGCCCAGGACTGATCCCGGGGGAACTCCTGACTCTACTGGGACGGCCTTTGAAGAAGCTCCATCGACAACGACCGCCTTTGCCAGGAAGTTCTTAATCCATTCGTAGACCTGGCCAGTGATCTCATAATGTCGGAGCTTGTGGATTAGAAGGGAGTGGCAGACTTTGTCAAAGCTTTTGAGAAATCCGTCACTAAAGACGTCTGACTGTTTTCACTTTTCCATATTGTAGGACAGCTCATCTTCGCCCCACATCGTGCCTTTTAGTATCATAGTCTCCGCCCCACGTCACGTATTTTAGTATCATAGTCTCCGCTCCACGTCACGTATTTAGTATCACAGTCTTCGCCCCACATGATGCCTTTTGGTATCATAGTTTTCGCCTCACATCGTGCCTTTTAGTATCATAGTCTTCACCCCACATGATGTTTTTTGGTATCATAGTCTTCGCTTCACATCGTGCCTTTTAGTATCATTCTTCGCTCCACATCTTGCCTTTTAGTAACATAGTCTCCGCCCCACGTCGTGCCTTTTAGTGTCATAGTTTTCACCCCACGGCGTGCCTTTTAGTATCATAGTCTTCGCCCCACGGCGTGCCTTTTAGTATCATAGTCTCCGCCCCACGGCGTGCCTTTTAGTATCATAATCTCCGCCCCACAGCGTGCCTTTTAGTATCATAGTCTTCGCCCCACGTCGTGCCTTTTAGTGTCATAGTCTCCGCCCCACGTCGCGGATTTTAGTACCATAGTCTTCGCCCCACGTCGCGGATTTTAGTATCATAGTCTTCGCCCCAAGTTAAGTTTACGATGAAAAACATAGGATGCATGGGTCATACCAGAGAGAGAGAGAGAGAGAGAGAGAGAGAGAGAGAGAGAGAGAGAGAGAGAGAGATGAAATGAAATGGTTTAATGTTTTTAGGCCATGGGCACATAAACATGAAGGAATGGCGAGGCGGGGGAGTGGGAGTGGGGTGAATGGGATTGGGCTGGGGTAGGAGCTTTCATACATCGACGAGTACAGAATTACACCCATTAGACCTTGACATGAACACTGTCGACAAACTACCTATAGTCAGTACATGTTTGCTATAGAAAAACACATCACACATTTTGCAAAGTTGAGTTGCATAAATTACTTTCTAAAGATTTCTGTCTCTGCCTAACAGCGTGGAATATGAACTTTGAGACCACAATGGACAAGTGTTTAGATTCTCCAGCTAACAATCTTTCAACTGAAACATTAATTCCATTGGCAAAAAATCTATTTCTCAATTCCGAGAGAGAACGGGCAAACATATAAAAGGTGTTTTTCATCTTCTACATATATTTTACAATATGGGCAGTGAGATTGTGCAGCATCATTTCCGTATCTATTCATGTTGTTGTTTATTGATAGCACCCCACATCTAATCTGCGTTAATGCCACAGGAAAACAAAAGATATTGATTTCATTTAAATATGTACTGATATTCAAATTATCTTTAACCGGTCTAAACAAGCTATATCTTTCTCTGTCTCTGACTGTGCCAGACCACTCTTGGAAAAACATATCTAATAGACGCTGCTTGAATGTTTTCAAAAATGCATTAATGTTCTGAACACCTTGGTTTAACCACACTTCATAAAAACCCGCCTTAGAAAGCATTTCTCTTACCTCGGTTGCCCAGCACCTTTTATTATCGTTATCCGTCGATAGCATCATTATATATGTCTGTTTGGGTAATCGGCTTTGTTCCATTTGTAACAATTTAAACCAGTATTTAATACATCTAATTTGTGAGTTTACAAACAAGGGATATCTACCAGTTCACTATAAACCATTTTATTTTGGGTCTTTAAGGGTAAACCTAAGTATCTTTTGCAGGCTAATAAATGCACTTTCTCTATACTTTCTAACCTCTTATAACCCCAAATTTCTGAATACAATAATACCAGCTGTACTTTAGCATACAATTTTTTTAGATATATCTTTGGTGGCATTTCTTTACATTTTTTAAAAGCCTGACAAAGCCAATATACAGCCTTTTTCCCTTTAGCAACTAAATGGTTTGTACCACGTCCTGAACTTAACATTGTTGTGAAAGAAAAACCTAAATAACAATACATATTAACAATGTCTAGTTCTTTACCCTAAAAAAAACCACTTTTCTCTTGGTCCTAAATATCCACCTTTCCTGAATACCATGATCTTAGTCTTATCTTTGTTGACATATAATTTCAGTTTATCACAACAGCTTTTCAAAGAGTCTAATTGAGCTTGTAAGCCCTCCCCGGTGACGTTGATAACAGAGCTACATCATCTGCGAATAGCAAAATGAACAGTTCAATCAGAGTAGGTAACAATTGAACACCATGGACGCCAGTGTTATTAATGTGATTTGCCAGTTGATTAATAAATAAAGAAAACAATGTGGGACTCATGACACAGCCTTGTCGTACGCCTGATGGACATGTAAAGAAATCTGAAAATTCACTGTTCACACGCACAAAAAATTAAGGAATCATACATGCTTTTCAAGGCACCAAAAAAATTTTCCTCTTATACCCTCATTGTAAACTACCTTCAATAGCTTTGCATGGTTAACAGAGTCAAATGTTTTTTTTTTTAAAGTCGATAAAAGCAACATAAATTTTCTGTCTTTTCTTATTTAAGTATTTCTGAACAATAGCATAGAGATTAAATATCTGGTCTACTGTTGAATAATCTTTTCGAAACCCAACCTGGTTTTCAAATATTATATATCATTATCTTCTAGCCAAGAAATTAATCTTGTATTCAGAATGGATGTATAGCATTTACAAGAAACATTGATCAGTGATATACCTCTATAGTTGTCTGGTTGGTCGACATCACCTTTTTTGAAAATTGGAACAACTATAGCTTTACACCATTCCCGAGGGTAGATCCCAGAGTCAAACACTTTATTGAAAAGCTTTGTTAGGAACTTAACAGCCCTCTCTCCTCCTGCTTTCAACATCTCCGGAACAACACCATCTAAACCCCCTGCTTTCCCATTATTTAATTCCTTCTTGCCTCTTTTACTTCTTCTTCTGTGATTTCTTTTTGTTTAAGCTATCATCCCTTTCATTGCCCAAATCGTTAGTAACATTACTTCCGTTTCCCTCTAAATCGTTGCTATCCTCATTAAAAACTCCTTGAAAGTGATTAAACCAGTCATCCAATCCAATTCTATCACTCAAACTCATTCGTGCACTCACTCCACCTAACGTCTTCAATTCTTTCCAAAACTCAGCTGACTTGTGCGCATTAGCTGCCAAGGATTCGGCTGTGCTTCTGCGAATTCCTGCCTTTTCTTCCTAAGCAGTTTTTTATATTCCTTTCTACTTATAGTGTACTCAAGTCTGTCCTTTTCAAGCGCGTCTTTTTCTTATTCCTCTTGCTTTTCCTAAAAATCTTTAACATCTTTATACATTTAACTTTAGCATCTTGACATTCTTGGTCATACCATGCGCTCTTTTTCTTCTTGGGCGAGATATAGCATTTTTTTTAACCATACAATGTGCGGCACACTTCAAACAATCATTAAACACTTCCAAGGTGTGATCAACGTCCAGTTCCAATACTTGAGCAGCATTTTCTAATTTAATTATGTTATCGTCACTGTTAAGATTTGTTCTAAAGTCAGATTCTTTCGCTTTATCCCACAAAACTTTATTCACATTATTCGTCTTACTACTATCAGTTGTATTGCTAATGACCCTTCTATTAGATTCCAACAAAATTGACAAGGTAACTGGTAAGTGGTCCGAATCCACCCTATCTTTCACCGTTAAATATCTCCATTCAAATTGATAAAGCAGCTCAAAAAATGCAACAAAATAATCCACCAGGCTGGACCCAAAATCGGATATGAAACTACAACTGTCATCAAAACCATGTTCAACAAGTCCGTTCAAAATGCAACAGTCAAAAATATTGCAAAAGTCAAGAAGCTGTTCACCGAACTGGTTCACTTCAACATCCTGTGAATTCCTTTTGACAATTTTCTTTGTTTCCTCCAAATAATCACCATCATTAGACAGACTGAAATCGAGTTTTTTGTTGGCTGTGCGAGAATTTAAATCGCCAAAAATCAAGGCGTAAAAGTCGTCGTAGGATTCGTGAAGATCAAGCATACA
>JADBJO010001188.1:449645-460308 GCA_016801955.1 Conus betulinus
ATTTCTGAAATCCCCAAATTTCCGATCCATATAATAGAATAGGCTTAATTTTTGTATCAAATATTTTGAAAACCATGTCCACTGGAAGTGCTTTAAATCTGAAATACAACCTTTTTATGCCTGCTAAAGCTCTAAGGGCTTTACCAGAAAGAGTTTCAACATTCTTAGTCCATTTCAAGGTAGATGAAAAATTACCCCCAGATATTATAGCAAGGTTCAACCTTTATCTCTGCATCATTTAGATTCCATTTTTTTCACTTTTTTTTTGTTAAATCCTCCATTTTTGAATACAACTACTTTAGTCTTATCCATGTTTACCTTCAGACCCCATCTATTACAATATTTTTCTAGACAGTCGATCTTCTTCTGTAGGTCTAGAACAGTGTCAGCAACAATTGCAATGTCATCAGCGTACATAAGGAGGAGAATACCCAACGGATCTCCCAGTATATCAATACCTCGTGCACCACAACCAATTAACTCTGTCTGAAGTTCAGATAGAAATATCGAAAACAAAAGGGGACTCAAAACACAGCCTTGCTTAACACCAGATAAGCACTCAAAATATTCTGTTATCTTATCTCCAACACACACAGCTGCCATTACACTCTTATACATACCTTGAATTGTGCCAAACAGTTTACTATGGATCCCTCTAGACAGCAGAATGTAAAGGAGTTTACTTCTATTTACACAGTCGAACGCTTTTGAAAAGTCTACAAATAGCGAATAAAATCGTCCACCTTGTTTGCTTAAGTATTTTTGCACGAGAGATTGGAGAGAAAATATGTTGTGTCTATTGTACTATAGCCTTTCCGGAAGCCTGCTTGGGCTTCAGGGATAGTTTTCATGTTCATTACAATATTGAGTCAATCTGTTATTAATCACTGTGTTATATATTTTACTAAGCACATTCAGCAAAGAAATACTTCTGTAGTTATCAACACAACCTCGATCACCCTTTTTATGTAAGGGAAAGATTACTGCTTTTGTCCAGCTTTTTGGGTAAGTTCCGCTACTAAACACTTTATTGAACAAGGGGTGTAGAAACTTAATGAGTACGTTTGCTCCTGCATGGAACAGGTCAGTGGGCAAACCATCTGGCCCGGCAGCTTTACCCTTCGTCATTGCATTAATTGCATTGAATATCTCAGCTTCTGATATTTCATTATCATGATCAAAGTTATGACACTCTTCACAGGTTTCAGAACAGTGATCCTGTAATGTACCAGAAATTTCTTGTTCAAAATCATCATGTACATTTTGTTCGGGGTGACAGTAAGTTTTGAAATATTCATACCATTTGTTTGGTGTAATCGTATTTGAACTTTTTGAATTGCTGGCTGTAAGAGACTTTATTTTTTTGCCAAAATGATTTAGAGTTTGGGTCTGCGCATGCTTCGTTTAATTCATCTATAATACGTTTGTCTCTTTCATCTTTTTTCGATTTGCAGAGCAACTTGAATGCTTTTTTGTGTGGCCAAGATAGCTTTCTAAGTCCTTTCTGTCATCAGTTTGTCTGAATATACGTAGATACATGTATTTCTCTTGTTTCGTTTTGTCACAATCCTTGTCCCACCAAGGTGATTGATTGTACGAACAATGCTTTTTTTGGTTTTGATTGCATTTGTTCAGCTGCTGCTTTTTGCATTAGACTGACAACATTTTGAGTTAATGCTTCAAAGAAGTTTGCTAGCTCATGGATTACGTTGATTTGAAGATAATCAGTAAACACTTCTAAACTTTGACTTCTTACTTTAAAGTGTAACTTGTATTCCATATTAACACTATTCTCATCTTCCGTTTCTTCGTAGCTTTCACGCGTATTATCATTGAGAAGCAAAACAATAGGGAAATGATCAGATTCAGATCTGTCTGCGACAAACATGTCAGAAACAAAGTCATACATTGCTTGGGAACAAATGAAATAATCAACGACACTCATCCCTCTGTTAGCTGTACAAGTAATCTCGCCCTGTTTGTCTTGCTCTGTTCTCCCATTTACAATGAACATGTTGTTGTTTCTTTCAAAAGGTCAATGAGCTTTCGGCCAAAGTTATTTACAGCATGGTCTTTTGATTTGCGTTCAATTTGAGGCATATCATTCAATAATTCATCAATTTCATTTAACGGGTGTGCGTGTATATTTTCATGGACAAAATCAATGTCTTGTAACTCACCAGTACGGGCGTTGAAATCTCCACATAGTACAAAGGGCAAGTCAGGATATTCACGCATGACATCGGTTATATTGTTAGCTAATATATCAATACCACTGGGGTTGTCTTCACCATAAATGACCGAGTTCTCAGGGGCTACATACACAAAGCCAAAAATCACGTCAAAAGAATAATTCAAAACTGGTTCACACAATCTTAGAAAAATGCATTCTTCCGCTGATGTCATTAACTGTTCGACATATCCAGATATTGTCTTCCTCACACAGACAGCTACACCCCCTTTCATGCGCTGAGAGCGGGGGGTGAGAAAGAAAACTGTGAAGTCGGGAAAAGCTTTGTCAATGTCCTCTTGTTTACAAGACCAGCATTCGGAAAAAGCAAAAATTTGAAACTGCTCACAATATCTTTTAAAGGAAAAGTTCGTAAGCTTGTTCTTTAACCCTTGAATATTCCAAACCATCACATTGAACAAACAGCTATTTTTACTCATACAATGCCTTAATTGAGGCATAGAATCAAAACCATTATCTTCATTCTTTTCATTCTGAGGAGCGTTTCCATTACATACATCATCATACCGTTTATTCTTGTGTTACTTCTCTGATTGTTGCTAAGTGTAGTCTGTGGGTGAGATACGGAAATCATAGGTCTAAAGTCATGTTGTGTTACGGAGTTTGTCGTAGCTTGATAGGCAGAGTGGGGGGGGGGGGGGGGGGAGGTACGGAAATCCTCCTTCTTGCGCCATGTCCGCGATGCCGGCCTGCCTCTCATCTTGCACTGCGGCGCTCCTCAAGGCGCTTGGTGCCTTCGTTGTACCAGTGGCTCTTACCTTCAATGACGAGTGAGTCAAATCGGAGGAAGGCTTTCTTGTTTGCGTTTTTTTGCGTCCTTCAAAAAGGGGAGCAGTTGGCGGCGTTTCTCACGAACACGGGGAGTGAAGTCTTCAGATACAAACCCATCAGTACCTTTCAGTTTGCGACGTTCTGACAGAACCTTGTCCTTATGCTTAAAGCGACTGAAGGAGGCAATAATGGGTTGCGGTGTCTTGCCACCTCGGAGACGGTGTGTAGGGTCGATTTCGACATCTTCTATCCCCATCTTGTCTTTGATGACTTTCTTCACTGCCTCCTCACAGTCAGCCCAAGTTTCAGTGTGATTTTTTTGGGAGAGGGAATTCCATGGAAAAGCAAGTTGCTACGTCTACTCCTGCCCTCTAAATCGTCCAGTTTGTCTTCCAGCCGTTGAACTTTGTCTTTAAGTTGTTTGTTCTCTTCCATCACAGAGTCCAGCTGTCTTTGCATTTTGTCATTCAGTGAGTCAATTTTGCTGTCCAATTTGTTCATTTGGGATGACATGTCTTTTAACACGTTCAAAACATCAGCAATAGACTCTTGTTTGCTGCTTGCGGGTTCTTCGGTGATGTTGAGGTTACTGCTGTTCAGTCTGGCCTGTTTCGTTTTTGTCTTGTTTCGGGGGGCCCAGGGTTCGGTTCGATGCCTGAACGGAGTAGCAGAGCCGTGATAATACACAGCAAGGTGAACTTCATGGCTGCTGTTGTGCTGCGAAGTTTTGTCGGTCTTTTTCTCTTGCTTTCTTTGCTTTCAGATACAGAATCTTTGCCAACACGAAGCAAACGATCCCACTGATGCGCGGTAGCACTCCACTGAACAAGACATTGGCTAAATCAGTTCAGCTTGAAAAGGAAAATACAGGTTTCCTCACAGCTCGTGCAAACACGTCTTATCGCCAGCAGAGCAGAAGCCTGTGTCCGTGTGTGTGTGTGTGTGTGTGTGTGTTTGGGGGGCGGCATCGATTCAGCGTAACAACATAAAGTGTGCCTTTGATGTCGTCAGCTGCTATCCTGTGTAGAAGAAAATGCTTTCAAAGGAGCGCAAGGAGCATAAGAATATATTTTCATTTTAGGTTTTGTTCTTGCATGTTTAGTTTGAAAAAAAGGAACCCAGACACACACACACACACACACACACACACACAGAGAAGAATGCAGCGCCTTACGCTCAGATAACGAGCGTGCGAGCGTGTGTGCACGTGCGTGGTGTATGCGTGGGATTGTGGGAAGGTCGGGCAGGAGATACTCAGAACGAAAACACACACACACACACACACACACACACACAAAGACGAGTCATTTTATACATATACGATTTATTGAATGATAGAAAACAATCTATGCAACGACACAGACGGCAGTCAGAATAAGGGGGAACGAAAAACGAAAAAAAGAGCACGCGGATGAACAAGCTGAAGTACCATTATTATGCTCTCCCTTGATTCAAGACGAGGCGAACCGTACAAGGGCTGGTCGATTGCCGATTGCCATTGGAGGGGGGGGGGGGGGGTGGGGGGGGGGGGGGGGGGGGGGGGGGGGGGGAGAGATGCAGAAACAAACTCATGAAAAGAAATTATCGAACAACAGAAACAGTCATGGAGTACACAATCACACGCTCATTAATCTTACCTACCTTGAAACTGATTTCTATTTACAAAAGTTTTGAAACAAAAATTCGACAAACCAAGGTTTTCCTTATATTTGTAGTACTACAGGCACCCAAAACCCAAGCCCTTCCATCTACAAGACAAGCAACTCAGAACAGAGGATAGTCACTGTCACTCTTTACAACTCGGGTGAACTTCAAGCGGTGACACTTGCATACGTTCGGATTATCTGTAGTAATTGGCAACAAATTAGTCATGTTGTGAGCCCTTTTCAGTGGCAAGGACTATTAGAAGGCTCTGTGCCGATCGTACGACTATCAAACGCATAATTGGCTTTTAAAAATACCAACATGCATCTAGGTACTTTCAGCAATGATCACAGCAGCTTTAGAGACGCAGAGAACTGCTTTTTGACGTAATAGGCCTGCATAGCTAGAGAGAGACCGCGGCTCATAAATATCGCTGTTCAGCGTAAGTCTTCTTCAATCACTTTGCCCAGTGCCTCCCGAGTCTACATTCCTGTCTCTTCCGGATAAAAGAAAAAGCCGCCACCATGAAACAAACAAAACAAAACAAAACAAAAACCCCAACCAACCAATCTAAGATGACAACTGCAAGGGGAGTAATTATCAACTGGCGAAGTAATAATTTGATCATTCTTTGTGTCGTAAGTAAAATCCTCCCTATGTATAACTCAGCAAACAAAATAGCAATGTATACTTCGTAAATGGGATAACAATTATAAAGAGTGTTGACAAAAGTGCATAGAAACTAGTCGTTAAAATATATTGAAAATGGTTTGGCAGATACACAAGTAAAAGTCTACTGACAATTAAAAACCAACGTGTAAGTTTAGGATACACAGTCACACAGAAAAAATGAGAGTAAATTCAGGATACAAAGATGCAGAAAAATGAGTGTATTGTAATGGAAAAAAAAGAATGTCAAGTAAGAAAACGAACAACAAAATTCGCAGTAGAACAGAATGATCTGAAAGCTATTCAATTTATCCAAAGCAGCTATTGCACATTCAGATCTGCGAATGTACCTTTTTTTTAAAAAAAATTCAGCAATATAGTATATAATGTTACATTATACATTATGGATCGCAAAAAAAAGAGAGCCACGAGCACATTCAAATTCAATCTAAAATAAAATGTTTATAGCCAAATGAGGGGAGAAATCCACGAGACCATAAGAAAAAAGATGAAAAAGTACAAAATAGAAAATGAAGGCTGAGGATTTCATTCACCAGTGCAAGAACCCTGTTTTCTGGAATCCAAGAAATCTCTTAGACAACTTTCCAGTGAACACACCTGTTACACCTGCTTTTCTATCTGAGCTGATTTTTGTTTTTGCAAGGACTTATAAAATTCACAGCTTGAAAATCCAAAACCTTGATTTTAATTATCCGTTTTAAACCCAAGCATCAGTTAAAAAAATTCACAGTATATTTCATTATGTTCAAAACTGTACCTCGAAACGCAAAATTTGAAAAGAGACACTCGGGTTTTTATTTTTTTTTTTTTTTTTTTTTTTTTTTTTTTTTTTTACACAAAATTGTAAAGGCAGTTTATGTGAACTGAAGAATATTAATAATTAGATTTAAACTGATTTTTTCCTGGTGCTACATTTGTACCTTCCAGCGGTATGTTTTAACACTGCAAACTGCTGATGAAGAAGACATTCTGATGTGCAAACTAACATCAAAGGTTATAAACGAATCTGAAATGGTACAAATAATTTTTTTTTTTCTTTACCAAACACTCTGAAGATAAGTATAGCGCCAGCCTTCTCATGCAGTACATCGTCAAGCATGTACACACAGGAATACATCACCAAGCATATGAAAAATAGCAATATTCAAAAAAAAAATCAAAGACATCATCTCTTCAGTATCCTGGATCGCAACCACAACAACCGCTACACCCGATGTCACACCACACAAGGAGACTGAACAAAGAAGGGGGAGGGGGGAGGGGGGGGGGGGGGGGGGAGATTTCAAGGCGAAAAAAAAAAGAGGCGAGTCCTGGGGAGGGAACTTTGATAGTAGCCCTGTAGCAGGGATTGTAGTGGCAAACGGATGTTTAGGGCACAACGTGGTTTTGTTTTGCGCGTATGTGTGGTATTACGCCCTTTGTGGCTTCCCCCGTACCCAAGCAGACCCCAGGTCTGACCCATCGCAGGCCCAGTCCATACAGAGCGATCCATATCAAGCAGGCACAAGGCCACTCTTCAGAGGGGATGCTGCACTGCGCCCTGGTCACTTCGATGGATTTCCTTCACATAGGCAATACCTCCCCTGCAGAGTCCCCCCACTGACGACGATAGTTTCAAGAGCCGGCATGTACCAGCGTCTCCTCACGGAGGACGCGACCACGTCCTTGGAACGACAGTTGAGTGCCCCCCCCCCCCCCCCCCCCCTTGCCCCTACCGATGACCTCGACGCACATTCGCCGTAGGTACGAAGATGACTTCATCACGTAACAAGGACTTAAGGAGGCACAGAATTTCCGGCTTGTCATTTATGAAGATCGGCGAGGGTGATGAGAATATGGCCATGGACACTGGTCCGAGACGAAACTGACCGGGCGGTGTTCTACGCATTCTTTCGTATCGCAGCATCAAGCCAGGCCCGAGAAATACAGACACGTGCAGTGCTGGTCAGGAAATTCCAGCAACACTCTCAAGAGACGTATCCACGAGTGGATGAGAGTCGACTGAGTGGTCCAGTGGCGTATTCAGCTCGGGGAAGAAGGGGGCGGGGGGCGTAGGAGGCAGCCCGCACCGAACGATCCCACAGATAAAAAAAAAAAAAAAACAAGACCCGTGGGGATGGAACCCGCAGCGTCCCATTGCTCGAGCCTGCGATTCAAACCGCTGCACCAGACACACACTAAGCGTGGGAGCGTGACGCAAGGTGTGTGACTGGTTTCACGAACCATGGCAGGGAGACCCCATCCTTCCCCTGTGTTCATCATTCTGGTCAGGTGATGGGAGAAAGACGGTGTGAGGTGAGGAGGGAGGGGTGGGGGATGTCGAGGGTGGTGGGAAGAGGGGTGGGGGGGTGGTGGTGGCGGAGTGCTGTGGAAAGAGCTCAGGGTGTGCGTATAGGTAAGGGGGTGGGGGGGAGAGGAGAGGGGGGGGGTGGAGAGGTCAGTTGGGGATCACGTGGGCCTCAGGCACGGCCAGTAAGAAGTATGGACATCGACACAGTTGCTTCATTTTCACTCGCCCGACATCAACACATTCTCTCGCATCTGAAGACATCTGAACCGATCACGATTTCTCACCTGTTGTAACGTAGCACCTGTATCAGTGTTTTTCTTTTCCAGAAGTGGCCTACACAACACTCTGTTGTAACACGGAATATGCTTGATTGCTGTTGTTGTTGTTGTTGTTGTTTTGGGGGGGGGGGGGGTAGATGGGATAGGGTGCTTATCTCTCTTCAATTTTCCAGCCATTTCAAAACCCTCCTCTTTTAATGTTTTTGTCTTTTTCCTCTTATAAAAATATGCCCTAAATGAAAGAAAAATAGTCGGTCACTTCAACAGTGGATTAAAATCAATCAGTAACTCCATTTTTTACATTATGGCCATTTTTTTTTACGTGCTAAACACATCGAAGGCATTAACCTTGTTTTGTGCGTTTTGATGTTTTTTTTTTTTTTCCTTTTTTTTTTTTTTTTTTTTTTGGGGGGGGGGGGGGCTGTATCTGAAGCTGACAGAAATCCTGAAGGGAGTAGTGTGTTGCGTTACTGTTATTCCTTCACAGTCTAATGTGTCTCTAGTCAATGCATACTACTAACAGAACCTATATGTCATATTTTTTTCTTTTTATGAAATTAAAAAGCGCCTTCCCATGTATCTGCGTAGCTTTCCCCAATCTCTGTTTCAACCTCAATACAGTGCTTTTTTTCTGCGGTGTTAGGAGAGAAATGTAAATTCATTGTCTAAAACATCTGAAAACGTTTTCATAATGATACGCTGTACTTCTGTCTATTAGGAACCAAAACTAAAAAAAAAAGTATATATATATAGAGAGAGATAGGTTAAACAAAAGAAACGTCTTCAAGATCGTTCTAAAATTTCAGTTTTGTCTGCACTAAAACTGAGGTTGGACACTTTGGAATTTGTTTTTCAGAAGTTGAGAAAGAGGAAGATTCTGTTTGTTTCTTTTTTTCCTTTTATCATCAGGAGCGAGCGCAACAGGGTGGCCAGTATATGACAGCACAAAAAAAAAACAACCCACCACGCGGAAGCTGGGGTGACGGGCCGCATGTCGACCGTTCTTCTTCAGCACACCACGCCCCTAGAACTGGAACAGACCCGAGCACCAGGGCAGCAACAGACCGTCTGTTCACTGCTGTCAGTGCCGGTATAACGCTCTGGTCCAAAAACCTTCAGTGCTCTGTTTCCCTTGACTGAAACTGTCCATATATTTCAGAAATGACGGAGGCTTTCAAAATCCTCAGCCATGCTTCGTTCCGTGTTCAAGTGAACAGAAACTCGTCATGCTGATTTGACGAGAAACGGTGACTATGTCTTGGTGAGGCTTCATTCACGTATTGATATTAAGCTTCATGAAACATTTTTTATATCCATGGAGTGTTTACAACTGTCAGATATATGTAATATATATATCTTCCCTCTTGTTAATATTTCTGTGCGCAAGGAGTCAATGTCTTCCTCATTTCGTAGTAAAACCTAATTTCATCTACCTCTTGCCCGAAACGTCCCGCATCTGATTATGATCAAAATGATCTCTCTTTTTTTTTTTTTTTTTTTTTTCCTTTTGGGGAATTCCAGACCATCTCTCTTCCACTGTTTTTTTTTTTTTTTTTCCGCTTTTCGAATCCAAGAAAAAAAAAAATGGAAGAGTCCCAGACAATTTTTCTTCCATCGTTTCCTGCTTTTGGAATACCAGACAAACCATGTCTGTCCTGTATGCTTGTTCACGCACGAGTGGGGTTGCATACGTACACACACACTGGCTTTCAGATATCCTGATCGTGCTGACACATTAAGCATTAGACAGAGAACAGGGGTAGGCCCAAACACAAAAGGTAGGGATTCTAATCTCTTTCCGAAATCTTTTTCTCATTCATTCATGACAAAGTGTTCCAAAAGTGTTCCAAAAATAGCCGCCCCCCCCCCCCCCCCCCCCCCCCCCACCCCCGCCTCTTCATATGAACAATTACAGGTCAGTTTTAAAACAATTCACCAGCAAAATGGATCCTTAGTTGTAACAACAGTTCACCAAAAATACAATTCCGGTAAAAACGTTTCACCTACAAAATGGGACGTTCTCGCGTTTTCAGTTTTGGTTAAATTCCTGCGGTCTTATTCAGTCCTTGGAGAAAGTGGGTATTAAATCACTAAGGGTTGTTTAGTGTAAAGAAGAAAAAAAAAAAAGGGGGGGGGGGGGGGGGGGGGGGGACGGAGATTTCACATAACAAACATGTATTCACAAAACCCGATTTATGTGTAACAGCTGTGAGTGTTTACTACATGTTTCTTTCATCGAAACGTAAATGAAAATGGCTGGCAAGAAACCATATAGTATGACTGCTGCCGCGGATGGGACGACCCAGGACCATCATCAGTCTGAAAGAACAAATTCTGTTTGCCTATTCATTTTCCCTGTGTAGTGTGCGTGCGTGCGCGTGTGCGTGTGTTTGTGGTGTGTGGTGTGGCAGAGGGGCGGGGCCGAGCGGAGGGAGAAGGAGTTGTGCATATGAGCGAGTGTGCCGTCTTTTGACCATGCTGACACTATAAATGGGCAAGTACCACCACTGCGGCATGGCCATGTTCTCCGATTCATCTTCTGTTGTTCGTTTTGCGTTTTGAATATTTTGTTTACTACACCGCCCAGGCCTACCCCACGAGATTCCCCAGTTCCCAGAATACACGGTCCCTCACGCAAGGTCTCTAGTCAAATCGTTCAGTTTTAAGACACCCGAGTTTCAGATGCTTATTCTTTGGGGTCACGGTAGACCCCGACACAGACACAAAATAACACGGGCA
>JADBJO010001188.1:461458-472259 GCA_016801955.1 Conus betulinus
AAAACAGTGAGCGCCATTTGTCCATCCGCCGTTCTGAGAAACAGTGAGCGCCATTTGTCCATCGCCGTTCTGAGAAACAGTGAGCGCCATTTATTGTTCATCGCCGTTCTGAGAAAGAGTAAGCGCCATTTATTGTCCATCGCCATTCTGAGAAATAGTGAGCGCCATTTATTGTCCATCGCCATTCTGAGAAATAGTGAGCGCCAATCGTTTACTGAACTAGCATGATAAACCATCTCCATCACCGATCTTGGCATGAACACTCTGGCCTGGAAGAGTTCTGCAGCAGTAATATTTTGTTGTGCTGTTCATCATCATCATCATCATCATCATCTCATCGTACTCATCATGCCATCCTTGATTATAACATGAATGGTACTCTCAACACCACAGAATATGCCATCACTTCCCCTGAAAGGTAAATGATTCACACCCAAAAAAAAAAAAAGAAAAGAAAAAGAACCAAAAAAAAAAAAAAACCAAAAACAAAAAAACAACATAATAAAGAAACGTACTGTGAAAACGACTTCGAAGCTAACAACCCCCCCCCCCCCCCCCCCCCCCCCAAAACATATAAAAGAAACATACAGAGAAACAGCCTCTACTAAATGTTAAATGATATCGAAGTCTTGGGATCCTACGGTCGGGGGGGGGGGGGGGGGGTAGGTAATCAAAAAGGGAGATAATGTAAACGATGTGTCGATGGCAGTAGACGTAGGGCCCCAGTGGACGGGGCACGCACACACTTACACTGTGTCTCGAAGAGCGCAGCACAGAGCCATGGAGAAGATCATGCCAAGGATCTGCAAACACACAAACAGTTTATTCATTTGTCTATTTAAATTTGTTTTCATTTACCTTTTCATGTACTAGGTTGCTACTCTATTATCTTGATCTGGTGTTATCCCGTTGTTGTTTTTTTTCAGGCCCCTCTGAAGCCAAAGATGAAAGGGGTGTCGAGGATAAGTGACAGGAATCGTGTGCACGTGCACACGCGCCGCCGGAGAGAGTAAGTGTGTGAGGGGGAGGGGAGAGGGGTGGGGGGCAAGGTGGGATGGGGAGGGGGGGGCATGGGGAGAGGGATGGGGAGAGGGATGGTATGGGGAGAGAGGGCAGGGAAGATAGAGAGGGCATGGGCATGGGGGAGGGAGATGGGGGGCATGGGGATTGGGATGGGGAGAGAGAGAGAGGGGAAATGGGGAGAGGGATGGGGAGGGAGAGGGATGGGGCATGGGGGAGGGAGATGGGGATCGGGATGGGGAGAGGGGAATGGGGAGAAAGAGGGGAATGGGGAGGAGGAGGGGAATGGGAGGAGGGAAATGGGGAGGGGGGATGGCGGCTTGGGGAGAAGAGACTGGGGAGGGGAGAGGGGGGGAAGAGGGATGGGAGGGAAGAGGGATGGGGGGCGAGGGGGCAGAGGGAATGGGGGGCATGGGAAGAGGGATGCCAGGGGGCATGGGAAGAGGGGATAGGGAGGGAGAGGGGGCATGAGGCGAGGGATGGGGAGGGGGAGAGGGATGGGAGGGAGGAGGGGGAGAGGGATGGGGAGGGAGGGGAGAGGGAGAGGGAGGGAGGAGGGAGAGAGGGGGATGGGAGGGAGGAGGAGAGGGGGTGGGGAGGAGGAGGGGGAGAGAGGATGGGGAGAGGGATGGGGAGGGAGGGGGAATGGGGAGAGGGAGGGGAGGGGAAAGAGAGGGGAATGGGGAGAGAGGGATGGGGAGAGGGGAGAGGGAATGGGGAGAGGGATGGGGGAGAGAGAGGGGAATGGGGAGAGGGATGGGGAGAGGGGGATGGGGGAGAGGGATGGGGAGGGAGGAGAGAGGGGAATGGGGGAGAGAGATGGGGAGGGAAGAGAGAGGGGAAGAGGGGGGGAGAGGAATGGGGAGAGGGATGGGGAGAGAGAGAGGGGGAGAATGGGGAGAGGAGGGGAATGGGGAGAGGGGATGGGGAGGGGGGGGAGAGGGATGGGGAGGGAGAGGGAGAGGGGAGGAGAGGGGGGGAGAGGAGGGGGAGAGGGATGTGGGGAGAGGGGGAGAGGGAGGGGGAGAGGGAGAGGGAGGGGGAGGAGGGAGGGGAGAGGGAGAGGAGAGGGAGAGAGGGGATGGGGAGGAGGGGAGGGGGATGGGGGAGGGGAGGGGGATGGGGAGAGAGGAGGGAAAGGGGGAGAGGGGAGGGGGGGGGAGAGGGGAGGGGAGGGGGGGAGAGGAGAGAGAGGGGAGAGGGGAGGAGGGAGGGATGGGAGGGGGGGAGGAGGGGGAGGGGGGAGAGAGAGGGGGAATGGGGAGAGGGGAGGGAGAGAGAGAGGGGAATGGGGGGAGAGGAGGGGGGGGAGAGAGAGAGGGGAATGGGGGAGAGGGATGGGAGGAGGGGAGAGGGATGGGAGAGGGGAGAGAGGGATGGGGAGGAGGGGGGAGGAGGGGAGGGGGGAGAGGGATGGGGAGGAGAGGGAGAGGAGGGGAGAGGGGAGGGGAGGAGGGGAGGGAGGGGGGGATGGGGGGGGAGGGAGGGGAGGGGATGGAGGGGATGGGTGGGGGAGGGGAGGAGGGGGGGGGGGGGGAGGGAGAGGAGGGAGAGGAGGGGAGAGGGAGGGGAGGAGGGGGATGGGGAGGGGGGGGAAGAGAGGGGAGGGGGAGGGGGGGGGGGGGAGAGGGAGGGGAGAGGGGAGGGGGGGGGGAGAGGGGAGGGGGAGGAGGGAGGGGGATGGGGGGAGAGGGAGGGGGGATGGGGGGAGGGGGGGGGGATGGGGGGGGGAGGGGGGGAGGGGGGGGAGGAGGGGAGAGGGGAGGGGGGATGGGGAGGAGGGGAGGAGGGGGAGAGGGAGGGGAATGGGGGGAGGAGGGGGAATGGGGTGAGAGAGAGGGAGGGGGGGAGGGGAGAGGGAGGGGGAGAGAGGGGATGGGGAGGGGGGAGAGGAGGGGGGGGGAGGGGGAGAGGGAGGGGAGGGGGGGAGAGGGGGGAGGGGGAGAGGGATGGGGGAGAGGGGGGGAATGGGGAGGAGGGAGAGAGAGGGGGATGGGGAGAGGGATGGGAGAGAGGGGAATGGGGAGAGGGGATGGGAGGGATGGAGGAGGAGAGGGAATGGGGAGGGGGGGGGGGGAGAGAGGGAATGGGGGAGGGAGAGGGGAGGGGGAGGGGAGGGAGAGAGAGGGGGATGGGGAGAGGGATGGGGAGGAGGGAGGAGAGGGATGGGGAGGGAGGGGAGAGGGAGGGGAGGGGGGGGGGAGGGGGAGGAGGGGAATGGGGAGAGGGATGGGGGGGAGAGGGAGGGGGAGAGAGGGATGGGGAGGAGGGGGGAGAGGGATGGAGGGGGAGGGGGATGGGGAGGAGGGGAGGGGAAGGGGGGGGGAGAGGGATGGGGAGGAGAGAGGGGAATGGGGAGGAGGGGATGAATGGGGAGGGGAGAGGGAGAGGGAGGGGGAGAGGGATGGGAGGGGGAGAGGGATGGGGGAGCGAGAGAGGGGAATGGGGAGAGAGAGGGAGGGAAGGAGAGAGAGGGGAATGGGGAGAGGGATGGGGAGAGAGAGAGGAGGGAATGGGGAGGAGGGATGGGGAGGAGGGGAGAGGGATGGGAGGGGGAGAGGGATGGGGAGAGAGAGAGAGGGGAGAGGGGGGGGGAGAGGGATGGGGAGGAGGGGAGAGGGATGGGGAGGAGGGGAGAGGGATGGGGAGGGGGAGAGGGAGGGATGATGGGAGGGATGGGAGAGGGAGGGAGGAGGAGAGGGATGGAGAGGGATGGGAGAGGGATTGGGAGGGGGAGGGGATGGGGAGGAGGGGAGAGGGATGGGGAGGAGGGGAGAGGGATGGGGAGAGAGAGGGGAATGGGGAGAGAGAGAGAGGAATGGGGAGGAGGGATGGGAGGGAGAGAGAGGGAATGGGATGGGAAAGGGGGGGGTTTGGGGGAGAGGGAGGGGGATGGGGGGAGAGGGAGGGGGAATGGGGGGAGAGGGAGGGGGAATGGGGGGATAGGGAGGGGGAGGGGGGAGAGAGAGAGGGAGAGGGAGGGGGATGGGGAGGAGGGAAATGGGGAGGGGGGCATGGGGAGGAGGGAAATGGGGAGGGGGCATGGGGAGGAGGGAAATGGGGAGGGGGCATGGGGAGGAGGGAAATGGGGGAGGGGGCATGGGGAGGGGAGAGGGGGATGGGGGAGAGAGCTGAGCCGAGAGAGGGGTGGGAGAGTGATGGGGATTGGTGGTGGGGTGGGGATGGAGTGGGGGGGGTGGGGACAGGTGGGTGACCGGGGAGATAGATATGAGGAAGGGATATGGGGAGAGAGAGATGAGGAGAGGGAGACGAGGGGGAAGGAGATGAGGAGAGGGAGGGCGATGAGGAGAGGAAGGGGAGGGGTTTGGAGGGGGGGGGGGGGGGGGGGGGGAGATGAGGAGGAGAGAGAGAGAGAGACAGACAGGCAGTACTGTTTCTTTCTGAAGATCATAACCCCCATGAAGATCAGACAGGTGAAGGATAAAACAATGTGCGATGGAATGCTTTTGGTTTGAAGCGCAATCGGGCATTCTCATGGATGCTGATTTCGGTGAGCAGGTCGAATATGGGGAACAGGTTTGGGGAAGGGAGCGGAGAGGGAGGGTGGGGATGGGGAAGCGGGTGGGGAGAGGGAGGGGAGGGGGAATGGGAGGGATGGGGTGATGGAGAGAGGGAAGGGGAGGGAAGAGCGATACACGCACACTTTGAATGCTTTGGAGAGAAGGACAAGCGCCCCGCGAAACCTCACCCCCCCCCCCCCCCCCCAAGGCACCTCGAAAATCACTGGGTGCACATGTACCCATGTTAGTTATTATTTTTTTTTCCAGAACGAACTTGCAGAATCCGCGACCATCTGCCACTTGAACATTCACCGTGGTGAACAATGCCTGAAGCCACAAGAGCAGGTCACCCGAACCGGCACAGGGTCAACAAACTGTGCTTCCGTCTCCTGAAGGGGTCGTTTCCTGTCACAGGGTCATTTCCGCTTCCGACACGGATCATTCTATATGTTATGATTACGCCGTTGTTTGATTAACGTTTCCTATTATTACGGATGTTTTCATCGACATTCTTCTATTACATCCACATATACTACGTAACAGTATTCGTAACAGTATTTGTAACCCCTGCTCTCTCATACTTACTATATAAAACCAAATCAGTTAGAACACTCCCTCCCCCCCCCCCCCCCCCCACCTTCCCCTCCTCCTTCTGGCAAGAGGTATTGGCGAGAACACTATGTGACGGTAACTATGCGAGGAATAAAGTGTTTGCCTGGAAAGTGGATGGCATCTTTCTCCTTTGCCCCCCCCCCCCCCCCCATGTCCCCATCACTCTCCCCACCCATCTCTCCACTCCACATACTCATGACACCCTCAGTATTACGGGAGACGATTGACATTAAAACAGCTGATGGGACAGTTCTCTTACATGGATGACCTGGCTGTGGTTATGGGGGAAGGGGGGGGGGGGGGGGGGGTGGGGGGGGATGGTGGGTCAAATGAGCAGCTTGGAAGAAACACCATTGAGAGGAGAGTGAAGGTCAAACACTTACAAACACTAACAAAACAAACAAGAGAGGAAAGATTGAAGAGCAGACACCTTACAAAACACAAACAAGAGAGGGCAAAACTGAAAGATCAAACACCTTACAAACAAAACAAACAAAACAAAACGAGAGGGAAACAACACTGAAGATCAAAACACCTTAAACACAATACAACACAAAAGAGGGAAAGACTGAAGATCAACACACAAACCTTAACAAACACAAACAAACAAACGTCCGGGAAGACTGAAGATCAAACACCTTACAAACACAAACAAAACAAACGTGGGAAGGAACGACTGAAGATCAAACACCATACAAACACAAACAAACAAACATGTAAAGGAAGACTGAGGATCAAGACAATCTTACAAACACAAACAAACAAGAGAGGGGAAAATGAGGAACAAACACCTTACAAAAACACAAACAAACAAAACAAGGAGAGGGAAGACACTGAAGATCAAATACCTTACAAAACACCAAACAAACAAAAACGAGGGAGACTGAAGATCAAACACCTTACAAACACAAACAAACAAACAAACACACCTGAACCAAACAAAACAAACGACTGAAGATCAAGATCACCTTACAAACACAAACGAAGGGAATGACTGAAGATCAAACACCTTACAAACACAAACGAAAGAAGAATGAAGATCAAACACCTTACAAACACAAACGAAGAAAGACTGAAGATCACACACCTTGCAAACACACAAACGAGGGAAAAAGATTGATGATCAAACACCTTACAAACACAAACGAGGGAAGACTGAAGATCAACACACCTTACAAACACAAACGAAGGAAGGAGACTGAAGATCAAACACCTTACAAACACAAAACGAAGGAAGACTGAAGATCACACACCTTACAAACACAAACGAAGGAAGACTGAAGATCACACACCTTACAAACACAAAACGAAAGGAAGACTGAAGATCACACACCTTACAAACACAAAACGAAGGAAGACTGAAGATCACACACCCGTACAAACACAAAAGAAGGTACAAACACAAACGAAGAAGACTGAAGACCCCACACACCTTACAAACACACAAAACGAAGGAAAGACTGAAGATCAAAACACCTTACAAACACAAACGAAAGAAGATTGGAAGATCAAACACCTTACAAACATAAACGAAGGAAAGACTGATGATCACTTACAAACAACAAAAAAGTAGATGAGGGGGACAAACAAAAAAGAAAGGTAGACTGAGGAGACACCTTACAAAAAATAAACAAACAAACAAATTCTGGTCAAAACAGTGATGACATCAGACCTACCAGGACGATGGCGATGGCGATGGCGACGCCGGCGACGACGACGAGGTGTTCAGCGATCCACTCAAAGAACTCTTGTCACACACGGCTGCACACACAGGGGCTTCGGTCAGTGGCCATGACGTCATTCATGGAAAACAGGCTTTTACAGTTACTCGCATTAGAAAATTAACAGTCCATTCACTGCGCGCGCGCGCGCGCCACACAACACACACACCACACTGTACACACACACCCCCAACACGCCACGTGTACATCAAAACGCACGGAAGCGCGCCCACCCATGAAAACGCAACCGACAACCCCCCCCCATATATGCCCCCACCCCCCACCCCCCCCCCCCCCCCCCCCCCACCACCACCCACACACAACACACACACACCATACAACACACAGAGTACATATGCTCATCATTTTCCACTCTTTCGTATCTTCGGATGTATGTTACAGTTCACACAATTTTCACGCATGTATGTATGTGTGTATGGATGTATGTAGGTTATGTACACGGGTGTACAGCCGAAATAAACGGACTTCATCTCCCCACAAAGGACAGCTCTAATGCCTCGAGTCAAAAGCAAGGATACAACTAGTTAGTTAGTAGTAGTTAGTAGTAGTTAGTAGTAGTAGTAGTAGTAGTAGTAGTAGCAGCAGCAGGCAGCAGCAAGCAGCAGTAGTAGTAGTCGTAGCAGCAGTAGGTCTACCGTCGTCGTAGCTGACCACGGACAGAGCAGATCCGACCGTTGAGGTTAGAAGACAAAACACAGCCACACACATACAAACCAAGAGAATTGAATAAGGTACGGCTGGTTTTGGACGAGACCCCATTAAAACGACAACGAGCAGCTCATGTCGGACACCGATCAAGGAGGTGCACCAAAAACGGATGCACCCACACCCCCCCACCCACCATACCATCCAGAGAGCGGTTGTAGGCTGTCAACAGTTAACGGGTGGTCAGTGGCAGGAGTACTGTACGGGACTTGGTCACAGTCTAGCCGGCGGCGTCTCTGCGCCAGGGGTTGTGTGTAAATGGTCGCTATTCTGCTACGTAGAGTGTATAATCAAAAGATACATTAGTTTTGACTCTGGCATTTCGTCTGTTAAGTTGGGTCTTGGCGCGGAGGAGTTTAGTTTCATTTCGCCTGAAGAAGACCCCACCAAAGAGGTCGAAATGCATTGTGTCTAGTATTGTACATCGGTTTGTTTGTCCGTGTTCTTGGGCGGTAACTAACCCCTCTTCTTTACAAATGGTGCGGAGCAGTTTGTTTATTTCCCAAAACTGCAGTCTGTTTTCTACACTCGGCCACTCTGTGTGTGTGTGTGTGTGTGTTGCGTGCGTTGGCGCGCGGAGCGCGCGTGTGTCTGAGTGTTCACGCGATTTGTTTGTTTGTCAAAAGATTCCTTACAAAAAAATAAAGAAAATAAATAAAATCAAAAAAGAACTAAACCTTTTCCTAAACTATACAGATTAACACAAAGATATCGAAGTTCAACAACAATGATTAATCTTTACTGAATTCACATTCTAACTCCCCACCCCACCCACCCCCACCCACAACCCCCTCACCCAAAACGAGTATGGGTGGCCAAAGGCAGAGATCCAAGCAGAGTGTGGCAATCACCCACCACATCATGGACATCAGTCACCATGCTTGACAATGGTGACAACCCATCCAACATATCGGCACTACCCAGCCAGCAATTTCAAACACCTTACGCATGGCATGGAGCTTTCGTTTCTTCCCGGACAATCAATGCCCCATCCCCCATCCCCCTCATCCCCACCCTCTACTTCCCGCCCTCCAGCACGACCACCGCATAGTGACATTCTGAGCCAACGAAGTTCAGTCACAGACATACATACATACATTTGCGAGAGTGATAGCGAAAGGGGAAACAGATCCGACCACGGGAAAAAGATCAGACAGCCTTTCTAACCAATGTGCTTATGTTTTTTTTCTCTTGTTTTTTCCATCCCGTGGTCCATCGTCGTGGTCCATCTTCGTGCCACCTCAGCCGAAATGAACCAAACCGCCGCTACGCCCCGCTCGTATTTCGACACCCGCTGCGTCCATCGCGGTCCAACAGCCCAGCCCCGGCCCGGCCCGTTTCGTCGCAGACCCGTCACCGGCACAAATCCACCGGTAGAGAGCAGCTAATGGTCAAGTGTCAAGGGCCAACCCCCCCCCCCCCCCCCCCCCCCCCCCCCCCCCCCTCCCCCCCCCCCCCCCCCCCCCCCCCCCCCCCACCCCCCCCCCCCCCCCCCCCCCCCCCCGCCCCCCCCCCCCCCCCCCCCCCCCCACCCACCCCCACCCCACCCCCCCCCCCCCCCCCCCCCCCCCCCCCCCCCCCCCCCCCCCCCCCCCACCCCCCCCCCCCACCCCCCCCCCCACCTCCCAACCCCCCCCCCCCCCCCCCCCCCCCCCCCCACCCCCCCCCCCCCACCCCCCACCACCACCCCCCCCCCCCCCCCCCCCCCCCACCCCCCCCCCCCCCCCCCCCCCCCCCCCCCCCCCCCTCCCCCCCCCCCCCCCCCCCCCCCCCCCACCCCCCCCCCCCCCCCCCCCCCCCCCCCCCCCCCCCCCCCCCCCCCACCCAACCTCCCCCACCCCCCCCCCCCCCCCCCCCCCCCCCCCCCCCCCACCCCCACCCTCCTCCCCCCCGAACCACACCCCCCCCAACCCCCCCCCACACCCCCCCCACCCCCACCCCCCCCCCCCCCCCCCCCCCCCCCCCCCCCCCCCCCCCCCACCCCCCCCACCCCCCACCCACACCGGAGGACAGACACTGCTGACGAGTCACTCGGTGGGTTCAGTGGCGCCGTTCTGGCACCCTCCCCCCCTATCCCAGCCCCACCTCCCTCATCCCCATTGCCCCCTCTCCCTTCCCCATCCCTCGTTCCAATTGCCACATCTCCTCCCCATGTCTCCCACCCCCCTCCCACATGCACCCTTCCCCACCCCCCCCACCCCCTACGAAGCCAATACTTGGACGACACCAATGGCTTCTTCACGGAAGCCTGGGTGTGTGAGCTCTACCAACTCGAAGGGCGCCACCACGGCGTCCAACAACAGCCACCATAGAGTTGACGAGACCGGTGACCCAGGCAGAACAAAACCAAGGCCATAGACGCGGTAGAGGCAATTTGAAACATGAGGTCACCATGAGAGCAAGGCATGAAAAGGCACAGAATTCGAGACTCTTCTTTTTACACCAATCGATGAGGATGAAGATGATGCTACGGGTTCCATTTCAGGTCTGAGGACCACATGTCAAGTGCTAGGCTTTCATACAATATCCGCGGCGTCAAGCAGACCCGAGAGATACAGACACCTGCAGTGTTGGTCAGAAAATTTGAGCAACACTCTCAGAGACGCGACCCATTAAGTGGATGAAAATCGACCTTGTGGGTCCCAGTCTTCTCATCTGAGCCAGCAAGCAAACCTCCACGCTGGTTAGGAGCCGGTCCTGACAGAAAAAATCCAAACAAATAAGTGTCTCTAATGGGATCTCGAACCCGCGACCTCCGAAAGGCAGGAGTCCGTGACACTAACCAGAATTTTGCCACGGCGGCTGGGATGATGACGTTACTGAATTTGAAGGCATGGGGGGGACCTCAAAAACGGTTGAACCATAATTAGAAAAAAGATTCTCTTTTCGACCTCTCACCACCAACAGACCACAATCTAGTGGGGGGGGGTCTGTATGGACAGATGACGTGGAATTTCAACGGGAGAAAAAAGCTGAAATTCAAAACAGCCTGCATAAAACATCGTCAATGTTCTTGATTCTCTTTCACCAAAATAAAAGAACTACGTGTCGAGATGGGACACTGGCGTGATTCCCGCTAATTTACCTAGCAGCTTGGACCGGATCTTCTTTCTCTTCTTCCGGAAGAGATGTCTGGACGTCAACCGGTGAGTTGGGTAAGGAAATATCGGCCGGGGGGAGGAGGGGGGGGGGGGGGGGGGG
>JADBJO010001189.1:0-7500 GCA_016801955.1 Conus betulinus
CCCCGCCACTCCCCCCCCAACCCACATGTCTTCAAAATAGTCACTCTGAATCTGAATTGTAACGTTAATATTTTTAATGTAGTGGTCACAGCTTGTCCTTAAAACTCGTTTTAAACGGCATATTTACAGCCAGAATTCTAACACATCTCTGCGAAAATGTGCTTTTCGTGCCTCAAGTCCATCTTCCATCTGTTCTGTGTGAACCACACCTTGCTGCCGTATCCTCGGCCCCATCCAACTGAGGTTGAGGCATCTGTTTTCAGTTCCACAGTGTGACTCTTTCCCTCATTTATTTCAAATGTTGCTGCTTTTGCACATTGTCAGTCCAACAACCCAATTCCTTTTGGCCTTCTTCTGAAAGTGACATGACAGCCTCAGAACATTCATTGTTTTATTTGAGTGCCACATTTTTTTCATACTCCAAACATCTTCAATACAATGGCCACAACTGTACTGCCGGAAAGGCTGCTACCAGCTGACTATGACATGGGCTAGTTCCCTAATTGTGAATCTGTTTTTTCTTCTTAAAACCCTTACAAGCTGGTTTTATCTTTTCTGTTCTTTCTTCTGGCAAAGTGACCTTCATGTCCATCGAATCGAGATTAAACCCCAAATCTTTAATTTTTGTGTAGGTACTAGAACAGACTTGTCAAAATGAACAGTAAATCCTAAAGATGTGAACACATTTAATGCCCGCTCAATGTTTACTTGGCATTCTTCTTTGCTAGCTCCTTGTAAATAGCTATCATCAATAATGATATTGACAGAAAGCCTTGAGATCTAAGAACGGCAAAAATAGGTTTTAACAATTTTGTGAAAACTTCGGACAACATGAAAGTCCATTTGGTAGCCAGGTGTAGGAATACAGCTTTCCGAACCATTCAATTTTTTGAAAGCTGATCCAACTGGTATCGAGTAATATGCGTGTCTAATATCAACTGATGCCATGTAGCAACCTCTATGCATCATGCTAGTAGCAGACTGTAAATTGTCCATCACAAAATGTCCATAGGAAACACATTCATTAAATCTTTTCAAATTCAAAATCAGCCTATGTACCGTCTGCTTTTGGAACAGAAAAATTTGGTGACACAATTTCATCTGATTCATGACAAGATTTTTCCATGACTCCCATGGATAACAATTGTTCAGTTTGTTTGTCTTCCTCATTCCATAGATTATCATGTAATTGATTTCTTGTATTTGGATGAACTTGTAATGGGGGGTGTAAATCTTGAAATGGCATTTCACCTCTTTGTTACAACGATAAAATGAAAGAATCACAAGTGAGCTCTTTCCATTGGGAAATATATTCCTTTAATCTGCCTGCCTTAAAAGATCTTTCACAACAGTCCTGATTGTTACCTTTTCTGGTTTTGACTGCATGATGTTCAAGCCTGGGACTTTTATTGGATGACGTGGATACACCCCCCCGTGTCGGTCTGCTGTGTAGGATTGGCCTTCATGCCTCTCGCTCGGTATCAACTGAGACCCCTTCCATGTCCTCTCTCTTTCCATTCCCACTTTTTTTGAGCGCATGTGGGAGTAGAATTTTTGTTTTGTTTGTGTACGACTCAAATCCGCCCCAGTTTTGGTAGCAGAATCAGTGGCTGCCAAGCGATGCCTGTCAGATCATTGCCAAACAACTGATCTGTGATTTCAATGTCACGTGATGCTACACTTTATTTATTATATATATATATATATATATATATATATATATATATATATATATATATATATATCAAGAATAGTACTAAAACGCCTGATAAAATTTTTTAAAGTGCTGCAACCCTTGGGGAGCAACATCTGTTAAAATAGTATGGTAAAAGGATAGTTTTTTAAAAATCATCAACAGATCTGTTTCGAGCGCTGGCTCTCCTCAGGATGGTGTTGGGTCGCCACACCCGCCGGTGTTATATGGCCTAATGTCACTGTTTGCACGTGCGGATTGGCTGCACGTGTTGTTCGGTTTTTTCAGGTTGTTTACAGTTCAGGGTGCGTTTGCTGACACGATTTCCATTTGCTGCCTGCAGTTGTTTACTATTTCTACTTTAGTATTTAGAGTTTGCTAGGTATGGTTTGCATAGTATTAACCATTTTTTTGTGTTGAACATAGGTTGCATCTTTTTGAAAATGTTATTGTATGGTGATGCCCGTTTTTATGATTTTCCAGGATATGTTATAGTTTATTTTTTTTGTCTTTAAGTCTCCAAAATATATTTGCTCAGTTCTGTTTGGTTTTTTGTATTTTACTTTGTTGAATGACTGTTTTATGGTTTGCATATCTGGTTTTGAAGTGATTTTCAGTGATCCCTATGTATGTTTCTTTTTTTTTCGTTTTCTGATGTCACAGTGGCTTGGTATACAATGTTGTAATAGAGGCATTTTGTTGCTCAAGCCATAAAAAAATGTTGTTATAGAGGCATTTATTGTTATAGAGGCATTTGTTGCTCAAGCCATAAAAAAAAACATAAAATCAAACATGGAATACACCTCTGGAAGAACACATATGAAGTTATCCAATGGTTCAAAAATCTTAACAAACAGAAGAACACAGTATATTCATCACATTCGACATAGTAGACTTCTACCCATCCATAGATGAAGAGAGCTACTCACTAAAGCTCTGAAATTTGCTAATAAACACACAGACATAACAGGGTCAGAAATGGAAATCATTCTCCACACCAAGAAAACTCTACAACAGAAATGAAACATGGATCAAGAAAACGAACAGAAACCTCAACATTTGATGTGACCATGGGATCGTATGACGGTGCCGAAACATGCGAACTGGTCGGACTGTTCATGCTATCCAACATCCAAAAACAACTCGGAAAGCAAGTCGGGCTATACAGAGACGACGGCCTCGCCGCGCTAAACAACAATCCAAGAACCATGAAAACAAACAGAAAAAGAACTATGCAAAATTTTCCAAAACCATAACTTAAAAATCACCATCGAAGCAAACAAAAAAGGTAGTGAACTACTTAGACATAACACTTGACCTCAACAACTACATATATAAACCATACAAGAAAACCTAATGACACGACCATTTATGTAAACATCAATAGCAACTACCCACCATCTATACTAAAAAAACCATACCCAATGGCATAAACAAGAGATTATCTAACCTGTCACATAATGAGAGAGTATTCAACAACGCAAGCAGCAGAATACCAAGAGGCATTGCAAAAAAGTGTGGTTTACAGCTACAAACTACACAATACAACCCAGATAACAACATGAAACAAAACAAAAAAAAAAGCAGGAAAAGGAAAAGGAAACAAATGGTACAACCCTCCATATGATGGACGAGTAAAAACAAACGTAGGGAAAGAATTTTTTAAAATTCTGACAGCATCCTTCCCAAAAGAACACAAATTGTCCAAAATATTCAACAAGACCACACCATCAAACTATCATATTCATGCATGCCTAACCTTAAAAAATATAAATTGATTCATCCAACAAAATGAAAAGCAACCACAGCAAAGAAGGGTGAAGAAAGGAAATCCTGCAATTGTACTACAAAAAGAACAGTGTCCCTTAAGCAACAAATGCCTCTATAACAACATTGTATACCAGCCACTGTGACATCAGAAAATGAAAAGAGAAAAAACATACATAGGGATCACTGAAAATCACTTCAAAACCAGATACGCAAACCATAAACAGTCATTCAACAAAGTAAAATACAAAAAACCAAACAGAACTGAGCAAATATATTTGGAGGACTTAAAGACAAAAAAATAAACTATAACACATATCCTGGAAAAATCATAAAAAGGGCATCACCATACAATAACATTTCAAAAAAGATGCAACCTATGTTCAACAGAAAAATGGTTAATACTATGCAAACCATACCTAGCAACTCTAAAATACTAAAGTAGAAATAGTAAACAAACTGCAGGCACAAATGGAAATCGTTTGTCAGCAAACGCACCCTGAACTGTAAACAACCTGAAAAAAAACCGAACAACACGTGCAGCCAATCCGCACGTGCAAACAGTGACATTAGGCCATAAACACCGGCGGTGGGCGACCCAACACCATCCTGAGGAGAGCCAGCGCTCGAAACAGATCTGTTGATGATTTTTAAAACTTCCTTTTACCATACTATTTTAACAAATATATATATATATATATATATATTTTTTTTTTTTTTTTGCTTCTCTGTCAACGGACAGCTCATGTGAGTTTTTAAAATCTGTGCCATTGCGTCAGGGACATTTTCTAATATCTCTTTGTTGCCACCAGATGATTTGTAATTCAAAACCGTTTGCTACCTTTGTAAGGGCATAAGCTGCACTGACCAGAATTTTTTGTTCATTTTGGATTCTCAGATCCTTCGTCTTGTAAGTACTCTCCATCATAGCCCAGATTTCTGAATTTACTCTGGGAACATGTACATTGCAGTTTTCTGGTCTTTTATGACTTTCCATTTTTTCCTTCAGGTTTTTTTTTTCAGGTAATTTTTCTCTTTTCATTTTATCAACAATACCTGTCAACTTGCTATGATTTCCGGCCCAGCATCACTATCCGATTCGTTACTCCTGTTCAATGGAAAGGAGGCGCATCAGAATCATCATCTGTTTTTTTGTTTTTTTGTTTGTTTGTTTGTTTGTTTTTTCGCCTTAATGAGACTTTGCAAGTCTTCATCATAGCTACCATCCACGTCAGGATGTTTGCCTTTTTTGCTGTGTGTTTGGAGGAATCCTGTCTTTGGTATGATGTGTCGTCGTCGGATGTGTCACCCTGACTTTCAGTATCTTCACTGGCATCAGTCTTGAGTCCTCTCCCTTCCATGTGCAAGTGTCTTGCTAAAGGATGCCAAAATGCGTAAATGTTGGGCCTTCATTTCCTCCCATTCAGATATGGGGATGGATACAGTCTCTCGTGTCGAGACTGTTTGTGGCCTGATGAACTCTCGTGTCGAGAGAATGATTCTTTTTTCATTTTCGTTCATTTCGAGTTCGTCGTTATGGAGCAATGTATCTTCCTCCATTTTTCTTCAATCAAGGCCAGCACCCGGCTTTGTATTATCCTTAAGTATGTGTTTTCGGCACTGCAGATCTAAAAAAAAAATACTAGTGTCAATGTATATACCAATGATAAACAGTAACAAAAAAAAATACTATGTTTTAAGCTGGACTGACCAACATGTGTCCTCAGATGATTACGATTCTCTAAAACGTTTGAGTGGAACCATGGAAAAAACGTTGGCATGGCGGCCGGAAGCATACATGATATGGCGGATCTGGTCATGTGCATCTCATATAGTCACATAGTTCGGTAAACTACGAGAAATGGAATTAAATCTTTATTATCACACCCTTGCTAGTATGACACCACTATGATTTTTGATACGCCATACTTGTTTCGTTTTCATCACCATTGCTGACATTCAATCATAATCCCTAACCTGTCTTCTACTTCTTGTTGTTATTATGTCATCATTGTCATGATTATTTCTCAGTAATGTTCGTTATTGCACACACACACACACACACACCCACACACACACGCGCGCGCGCGCGCGCGCGCGCGCACACTCATCATCTTTTTCTTTCTTTCTTTTCTTTGTCTTCGCATAATTTAGCTTAGCAAGAGCGGATTGGAAAAACAGGCTCTGCCTGAAATTAAAACCTTTGATCGAATAAAGGTTTTCCGAGTTCTGAGGTCTCTCTGTCTCTTAGTCCCTGTCTGGTTTCTCTCTCTCTCTCTCTCTCTCTCTCTCCTCTCTCTCTCTCTCTCTCTCTCTCTCTCTCTCAAACATTACTCCCTTGTTGTGTGGTTGTGTATGATGGTATGGGAGGCAGAATAGACCACGCCCACCATAGCAATCGAGCCAAACTGGCACTGGTGGAGATGCTGGCTTTTGATAGTGCCATACGTGCAGCAGCGGAAATGACGTCATCGGAAGACACCTTAATCATTGTGACGTCTGACCACTCCCACGTCTTCGTCATCTCGGGGTATCCTTCCCGGGGAAATTCCATCACAGGTGCCCCTTCCTCTCTCTCTCTCTCTCTCTCTCTCTCTCTCTCTCTCTCTCTCTGTTTTTTTTTTTTTTTTCTTTTGCCCTTCGATCCTCGGGTAGACCTCGGAGATTCGCCAACGGTGAAATTTCTGCGTAGGCGACCGTACTCGCGGTCTTCGGTGATGATGACATAACACATCATAAGGTTGCAAGTGTGTTATTTTCATCCCATATACAGACGATGGCCAACTCTTTTCCATTAGGTGGAAACGGCATTTGGAAGTTGGAATGGCATTTGCAAGGTGGAATAGCATTTGAAAATTGGAATAACATTAGGGAGGTGGAATGACATTTGAAAGGAGGAATAGCATTTGAAAGATGGAATGGCATTGGGAAGGTGGAATGGTATTTGAAAGGGGAATAGCATTTGAAAGATGGAATGGCATTGGCAATGTTGAATGTCATTGAACGGGTGGAAAGGCATTGGACAGGTGGAATGGCATTGGAAAGATGGAAAGGCATTTGGAAGTTGGTGTGCCATTGGTAAGGTTGATTGGCACTGGAAGGGTGGAAAGGCATTGGAAAGATGAAATGGTATTGGAAAGGTGGAAATAGTGTTTTAAGGGTGGAATGGCATTTCAAAGGTGGTGATGCGTTTGAGTGCTGTGTGTGTGTGTGTGTGTGTGTGTGTGCGTGCGTGCGTGCGTGCGTGCGTGCGTGCGTGGGAGCGTACGTGCGTGCGTGTGCGTACATGCGTGCGTGCGTGTGTCCGTGAATGCGCGCGCGCGCGTGTGTGTGTGTGCTTGCTGGGAGCGCGCTTGCTTGCTTGCTTGTGTGCCTGAGTGTGTACACAATCAGTGTCAGTTCGGTTGTGATGATGAGCAGGGGAAGAGGACAACAGTCTGGCTCAGGATGGTCTGCCCTACACCACCCTGCTGTACGGCAACGGACCGGGCTACAGCCACGCTAACGGCTCCAGGGAGGACATCACTTATGTGGATGTGGGTCAGTACACACACACACACACACACACACATGCACGCACACGCACGCAGACAAGCACGTACGCACGCAAACACATGCGCACGCAAACATCCATGGTCGCGTTGACACACGCACGCACGCACACATGTATGTATGATGTGTGTGGGTATGTATGCATGCATGTATGTGTGCATGTATGTATGTATGTGTATGTGTGAATGTATGTATGTACGTACGTACGCACGCACGTATGCACGTACGTACGCATGCATGCATTCTTAAATGTACGCACGCACGCACACATGTATGTATGTACGTTCGTATGCATGCATGCATTCCTGAATGTACGCACGCACGCATGTACACAAGTATATGTACGTACATACGTAAGCGTGTATGCATGCATGTATGCACGTGAGTACAACGCACAGGAAACAACTGGACTTCTACAGATGTGACTGAGAACCTTCACGTTAAGCTGCAAGGGGAAGATACACCGATGTACGGAAAAGATGAGCCAT
>JADBJO010001189.1:17500-82500 GCA_016801955.1 Conus betulinus
AGTCC
Organism: Conus betulinus; assembly: GCA_016801955.1. NCBI lineage: Eukaryota > Metazoa > Mollusca > Gastropoda > Neogastropoda > Conidae > Conus > Conus betulinus. The sequence continues at coordinate 17,506 of JADBJO010001189.1, forward strand.
TTTGTTAGATCAGCCATGTCAACAGGCAGTCAGTCCTTTGTGATATCAGCCATGTCAACAGGCAGTCAGTCCTTTGTTATATCAGCCACATCAACAGGCAGTCCTTTGTTAGATCAGCTATATCGACAGGCAGTCAGTCCTTCGTTAGATCAGCCATGTCAACAGACAGTCAGTCCTTTGTTAGATCAGCCAGGTCAACAGGCAGTCAGTCCTTTGTTAGATCAACCATGTCAACAGGCAGTCAGTACTCGTGGCCCATGCCGATAATGTTGAACTTGACGTGACCAGGTTTACAGAGAGAGAGAGAGAGAGAGAGAGAGAGAGAGAGAGAGAGAGAGAGAGAGAGAGAGAGAGAGAGAGAGAGAGAGAGAGAGGTTATATACTTACTTATGCCCATTGCCCCACTGGGACACTGGCCGCCAACTAGGTCCCGCCAGCTGTCTCTGTCCTGGACCAGTCTATCCAGGTGCCCCCATGTATGGCCCATCTTCTTGCACCTGCATCTAGGTCACGTCTCCATGTGTTCACGGCCGGCCTCGCTTCCTTTTTCCCTGGGGATTGCACCTGAGGGCTTGTCTCGTGGTGGTGGTGGCTGGCTTACGCAGAGTGTGGCCTCTCCACCTCCGACGGCGGCGGTGCTGGATATCAGCACCCGCCGCCCTTCTGTCTTGTCTGTTGCCATACTTCTTCATTGCTGATCTTGTCAGGCCACCGTATGTGGATGATTCGTCTCTGGCAATTGTTGAAGAATGTCTGGATCCTCTTGGTCGTTGTTGTGGTGGTTCTCCACGTCTCGACTCCATCCTTATGTATAGAGCCGAGAGCATTTAGTAAACACGTAAATTATCACACACAGTCAAAGTAAACTATCACATGCACATGCACTCTGTCTGTCTGTCTGTCGGTCTATCCGTCTCTTTCTCTCTCTGCGCGCGCGTGTGTGTGTGTGTATGTGTGTGTGTGTGTGTTCTGTCTTTTTTCCTGTTTTATTTTATTTTATTGATGATGTAAAAAATTAACAAAGTTTTTTTTTCCCAAAGAGTCTAAAATCGTCTACACGAGGAAAAACTCTAGACTCCAAATAAAACAACCAACAACAACAACCACACACACACACACACACACACACACACACACACACAAATATAGGAAGGGTCTGACCTCGCCTTAGGCTTGTGCCTTTCGCTCCACTCATGGGCGCAAACAGGACGGCGTTACATCAACGCGGAGAACACTAAAGTAATCAGGATCATCAGTTGGTGAGGACAAGACGCACGTAAGTAGAAACTACTGAAAAAGCAACCACGATGCCACCTGGTCTTCGACGCTTGATTAATGATCCCAATAAGTCCTTTTCCGATGAACGCTTCGTTCAGATTCTGAACGCTTCAGTTCAGTGTGAGCACTGATAGACGCAACTGCAGTGATGAGTGAGCACGTACATAGGTAAACTCTCATATGAGAGTCCTCGCCCCCTACCCCCCTCCACTCTTTTTCGACATTGTTAATATTCCATTTTCTCTCCAGCTCAGTTTGTAAGTCTCTCTCTCTCTCTCTCTCTCTCTCTCTCTCTCACACACACACACACACACACACAACACACACACACACACACACACACACACACACACTCGCACACACACACACCCCCCCCCCCCCCCCCCCCCCACACACACACACACACACACACACGATTCAAGATGGCAGAATGAAAACTAAACGAAGCCTTTGCTGAAATTTAGCGTAACTACAAGCACAGTGACAAACTCCAGAAGTCTTGAAGGTCGTCACAACAACCCGACTCCTAAGAAAAAAACAGGTAACAACTCTCCAAACAGAGAGACTCGGCAGGCTTGAAGGAAAGTTTTGGACCGAGCCGCGCCGCAAGTAGGCATACGAGAAGCTGGGAGAGAACAACCAAACGGACAATGAAACGACAAACCGAGAGCAAAAACAAGTGAGCGAAATGAAACAACTGGCAAAATTTGGTCGATATGCTAGCAGACAGATCTTCTCCTTTAAAAAAAAAAAAAAACAAAAAAAAAAAAAAAACAAAAACGCCAACAGTTAACTGGTATTATAGCTTGCCTTGGTAGGCAGCCCGTAGACGAGTGTGGATTGGAAAGCGCTTAGAGCTTGGTCTCTAGCCGAGGATAGGCGCTATATAAGTATTCCTCCTCCTCCTCTTCCTCTTCCTCCTCCGCATCATCATTATCACCATCACCATCTTCATCATCATCATCATCATCATCATCATCATTGTCTGTTGGCATTATTGGCGCACCGTTTCACTTCCATGTTGTGGGCGTTTTCTCTCACTGATTGAACTGTCAAGGTCACTGGTGGGGCTAAATTGCTTTGGGCGGGCCTATTAGTGCCATTTGTCCAATGAAAACGATATGGTCACTCTCGCTGAACGCGAGCCCTAACACAGATTAGCTCCCTTGCAGATTTCAGAACATTGTCTAGAGTCTTTATAGCTATGTAGCCGGTTTATTACGATGTAAAACTGAAATAATAACTCACGGAAAAAAACACTGTATAGCAAAGGGTAGGAATTCCTTATGTGAAGGGCACTTCAGAGAGGCTTTCCCGGGCATTTCAACAACATGGCGTCAGTTTATTTCACAAACCCACCAATTCCTGTGATTGTGATCAAGACTATATTGGTGAGACAGAAAGACCTTTTCACAAACGGTTCAAAGAACATCAGACCAGGCCTGAATCAGCATTCAAAGAACACTGCTTGAGAGAGAAACATGATATCTCTCTGGATAACACCACACTGCTGGGAACTGAACCCAACTTTCTCAAAAGGAAGGTGAAGGAGGCCATTCAGATAAAAACAAGAAGACCCAGCCTCAACAGGGATGGGGGACTTGAGTTATCTCCCATCTATGACAGCATCTTAAGACCTGTGGTGAACTCTAACTTACCTCTAGTGAACTCGGACTCACAACCTGCAGCTATTGTGAACTCTGCTGTAGTAAACTCGAACTCACGACGCATTCAACCAGCAGCTCCCTTTATTGCTTCAGTTGACTGATGAAGGCTGGTTGTGGCCCAGCCGAAGTAAGTGTGAACTTATTAGACTCTGAGTATAGATAATCTTTTCTACTTACCCTTACCTTTCTTTTGAACTGAAATCAGAAGACTGTGCTGATCGTGGCAGGACTGGAGCCGGTTTCGTTTATCCAGCTCTGTGTTGCAGGACAGAGAACGGCTGTAGAAAATCCACAAAAGGGGCGGACTGACTCACCCCCTCCCTCCCCCTCGCCAGTCCGCCCCTTTTACCGTTCTCTACAGCCAGTTTTTTTTTAACCCTTTTTCACAAACATACATACTGTGTAGGATTATCTGTTTTTAATACTAATTTACGAAAACTTTTGAGATTTCAGTTTTTGTTAATCCTGTATTTTTCCTGATCATTTTCAATAACATCATTTTCACGCACACATTCATCAAATGTGTCTCTGTCTTTCATGTGAAATAAAACTACAGTCTTTAACTGTTCTCTAAAGTCTTTTAAAACCGAGTTATATTTTCTGACATAATATCCACACATAATATCCACACACTTATCCCAGCAGTCTTCCACTGAAAGCCAGTTTTGATAAAGTTTTTCTTTTTTTATTATGTCTCTTTCTGCCGAACAGTAATCTATAATAAATAGTGTCTGCGTTCCCTCAAACAGTCTATAAAAGTATTCTAAACACTCACTTAGTTTATTGCTAGGATCGATTAAATATATGTCATCATCTGTCCATATAAACATTCGATCATGATATGTTTGATTCCATTTTAAGGTTGGGCAAAAAAATTACTATATGTTCAAAATTATAACGATAAACTGTTTTTAATAGGTCAAGGACAAATATTGTTTTTCCACAACCGGTCTGCCCACAAATCAATGCACAATGAGTTTTTTTTGTCATAAAGTTTAACTGCTCCATAGTTTTATAACAGAATTTAATCTAATCCAGTTATTACCTGCATCATACTCTTTGTTAAAACTTGTTCAGTATAATAAAATTCTATAAGACCTAAATGTGTAATATTAATCCAATTCAGTTCTGTCAGATTGTTTCTATTTAGACTAATTTCGATTTTGTCGCTGGTTGTTATAACCTTAATATCCTCACCATGTAAAGAACAACAACAGTAACTTTAAGTTTTTCAACGTCAAGTTTTACCAGCTAATAAGAATTCCTTCATAAGATTGTCACTAACACCCACAACTCCATCACTCTTCTCATCTTTTAAGATAGAAATTTCAAATATCATTGTGAAGATGTCTCTCCTAATTTGTGCGTGGAATGAACTGTAATTTTGTAGAAGCTTCTTTCAAAACTGATTCTTTTCTGTGGAGGATGTACTGTTTATACTCAAACGGCTTTATTACTATCTCTTTCCGACTATTGTCCTCTGGCATAAGACTTATATGTAAAGGGCCAGAGTTGATTGCTTTTCTAAAGCTTTTTTGACGGTCAAAAAAATGTAAATGGACTTATGAATTCAAATTTTATGTCCCATTCTAAATATGGTTCTAAGTGACATTTGTTGTCAGTTTTTTTTAAACTATTTTGTATTCATGATGACCTACACTGTTTGCTTCTACACATTGCGCAGTTAATCTAGTCTAGGAAACCTTTTGTTGTCGCTAACCTCTTTGCGTTTATAATAACCATCTTTGGTGTACTCAAAACCATACAAAGTGTTTATTTCACCGCTCTGTTCAAAGTCCTCAGTGTCAGCAAGGTCTTTTAATTCTAAAGCTATGCACCTCACTGGCGCTGATGTAACCCCGGGTTCTTCTGGTCCACGTGACATTATTTTTTTTTTTTTTACAACTCATTAATTTCCAAAACAATATGTAGGTTATTACATTTCACGACTTCCCCTGTTTTATATGTGATTTTTATATTAAATGATTCGACCCTCCCACAAGCTAATCTTTTAAACTGTAAATTAGGGAATTGTATAATTTCATAATCGCAATATGCAGCTTTCCCTGCTGAAGAGCTCTTAAAACAGTTGAAGGCATTCCATCATGTAAGTTTTCATCAGTACTCAGTTCGTCCAGATGAACATATAGTAATGAAAGTAATGCAAGATCAAGCGGGTTTTCTCCCTCATAAGTAGTTTTGTTTGGTTCAACTCTAAATCTATGATTGTCAGTTGCAAAGCCTAACATTTTAGCTAGCTCTACATCAAAAAAGTAATGCACTAATTCTTCTTCAGGTTTAAATGTTAACATTGTTTTAGATTTGCATTGTTAAGTTTGAGAGTAATATCGAAGTTACTCATTGCTTCTTTTAGTGAGCAAAACCCGTAATAACCATCAGGTATATTTAACTGGCTAACTTTGTTTCCTCCATTGTCTACTTTTAGAATCTTATTATTCTTCTTGGATTCACTTATATTAAACCATACGACTTTATAAAAAAAAAAAAAAAATTCATGGAGTGCAACCCTTCGGGTTCCGCATTCGTTTATCAATAGCATACTTTAAAAATGAAGGACTGTCTTGAGTTGTTATTGTTATAAACATTTTTAAAACATATAAAAATGAATTCATTTAAATATACTGATGCAAAATATTCTGTTGGGCCGCACTACAATCTTAAAAATATACCAACTGATACTCTTGACATTTCTGTGACTCAGTCTGACGCCTTTCAAGTAAAGGTTAGTACTCCATTGAACAGATATCTTATCCCTCCTATTAAAACGACAACATCCCGAAAGTATGGTTCAGTCATCCGATGCAGTTTTATCAGAGAACCAGTTAAACTTTGCTGTGTTTCGTGCATCAACTGGGTGTGGAGTGTCGTATGCCGATCATTTAAATCATCCTGATCCTTTGGTGAGGTCAGTGTATAGATTTCATTTCTATTACACCTTCAGACGTATTTTAACTGAACTGCAAGCGCCGTTACCAAATGACAAACCGTTTAATCCATTCAGCAACAGAATAGATATGAAGGCTTTTGAAAGGATCTGTAACGAATTCAATATTAATGTTAAGACATACTTTAGACAAAAGCTGGATCTTAATCATGGTTCAGGCACCCTTTATTATTGGGGCGCGCACAGAAAGTATACTATGACTGGAATCCTCCTTACACATCTTCTCTCTTCAGGCACAACTGTTCACCTCGGGTCTATAGAGCAAAAGCATAAAACAGCGTGGACAACATTTATTTTGGACACATCTAAGGGTCTAACCAGAGCAGGAATAGAACGAATAAACGACTCTATTCGTACTTATGTTTGGTGTTGTTAGGTTCGCAAGCACAAACGAGATCGAACATAATTGATCATTCTACTGACTTTGACGCACAAAAACAGTACTTGGCAAATTTAGAGGACGCCATTAATTCTGCAGTTGATTTGCCTTCAAGTATTAAAAGGTACCAAAATGTTTTACAATACGCAAGATCGAAAGTAGACTTTGCTGTTGGCACTGGTCTATACATGCTGCCTTCTGACCTCAGACTTCAAATAGGAACAAAAATAAAACTACAATAATGAAATTTTTGTGGCAGGTGATGAACAAAAGATCGGGAAAAAATGACATAAATTCTGAGCCAGTAGTAATATTACAAACAATAAATAAACAAGTTGACCATCCAAAAGCCCAAAGCCCCTGTCCCCAAAGCCGTAGAAAATTCAGCAAAGCTCGGAAAAATATATTGACCATGAATATGAAAAGACAGCACTTGTTATTTGGATTAACTGGCCTAGGATTACTTGTTCTTTGTCTTACTAAAAAGTAACCCGACTATTAGGACAACTAATGTCCATAAGTGCTCGGCCCTAAAGCCAACTACTTTGCTTGCAGTAGACAAAAGCCAGCTAACGACACTCCCTAATATGCCTGGTAAAGAGTCTATGGCCTTACCAGCTAATTTTTTTTTTAATAAACCTGCAAGATGATCAAGTTGTTTTTTTTTTTACCCATTTGTCAGGTGGTGATGGAGGTGGATGAACTGACCCTTGTCCACCACCACCTGTAATAGCAACACTAGTGTACTTACTGCAAATCCTAAGGCTGTTATAACGCTTGCTAATGTGACTCTTGCTCTCTAAACAGTGTTCGTATTCGTTCTGCTAACGTCGTGTTTTCATATAAAATTCTTTGGATAGTTTGTCTTATTCTGTTCACTTGTGTTCGTAATTGTTCTCGGTTAGTAGTAAACACTTCTAGTCTTGATGATCTCTCTAGTTCAAGATCATGTAGCCTTTGTGTTATTCTTTCTTTAATATCATGTCCTAAGTTGGAGTCGTCAGCCTCAACGAGCTTTTCTTTTTCTCTTTTTATATGCTCATCTAGTTCAGCCCAGTTTTGCTAAATTGTTTGTTAATTCACCCCTAATGCTTCTCAAAGCATGATCAAGGGCCTCTATTTCTCTTATGGGCAGCGGCGGATCGTGTATAGTTTTTAATGCTGTTTCTTCTGAAAAAAACTGGTTTCTGCTTCTATTATTTCGTCTGTTGTTTGACTTAAGTCTTTAAGTTCTATGTTTCGCATTTGGTTATCTGTTGGGAGTTCTTGTAGTGTGTTTTGAAGTTTAGCAACTGCCTCCCTATCTAATTTTGGTGGCTAGCAATGCCAAGACGACTTTGATCGCTCACACTGAGCCTTTGTCTAATTGTACTCTTTGCTAAAAACTTTGATGGGTCTGGTTTAGTTGTAAGCTGAACAAGTTGTCCTTGGTCGCTTCTCACAAACAGGTGGTTATCTTTTGTTTCAAAATCATTAGGGTCAATAAAATCAGGAGGTTCTTGGCCTAAACTTTCGTAAAATGATCTGACCTTACTTAATGTTAATTCTCGCCGCAGTGAGCGACCCTGAACCAAAGGAGTCATTTCACTCATGTCGTCTCCAGGGATCAAAAACGTCATAATCTTCATCTTCAATGCCTGCCATGTTTTTTAATAATTAACTTTTTATTTTTGTTTTTATAAAAAAAAAAATGTCACAAGCATATTGTTCATTCGTGATCCACATAGAAGACTGAAAGAGCCCTTTGGCGTGAAGGGAAATAAACAGAATGTTATTGTTTCAAATAATCCGTCCACTATTGATTCAGATCAAATTCTTACTGTTAAATTTCCAGACCTAGGAGCAGCTGAAGTTAATACCTGGCTTGCATTAATCCCCGGCTCTGCACGACTTACTTTAAAAAACCTAGGAGCAGATGAAGTTATTATACCCGGCTCTGAATCAAAATAGAACAATCAACACACCCAAACAGGACAGTGGTTGAGAATCTGGGGCGGGCAATGGTTAAAAAAAATGTCCGTAAAACTTGAGGGGCAAGAAATATTTTCTTTACACAATGCAGACATATTTTTTAATCTACTGTGACATATGGCTAACCGCAAATAAGAGGGCGGATCTTGCGTTTCAAGGAATCCAAAATGATGCGCTAAAACACAGAGTAGGCGCTGAAGATGCTAAAGACAGTAATAAAAAGGCTGCAGCTGTAAGTTTTGCGTATGGAAATCGCTTTTCCATACCCTTGGATTTTGAGTTGTTAAGTGCGCATGTACCATACTTTCAAGGAGCATTAAAAGACAGATTGTCATACGAACTAACTTTTAATGAATACAGACGCGTTATTAAATCAGAAGACACCGAAGCAAAATACAGCATTTCTGACATCTCGTTAGAGTCTGACATTGTTAGCAACCCTAGCTTAGCAAGGCTGATCGAGCAACAATACCAGTCAAAATTAGCAATATATTACGAAAGAGTGATTCATCATTCTAAATATACCAAAAGCAGGGCAGACACTATATGGAATTTTAGTTTTAGCGCATCAGCAAGATCACTTAAAGGTATTTTATTGCTGTGTGAAGATGAAGAACCATACAAAAGACAAACTGAAAAGTTTATTAATCCTAAAACAACGAAAGTGCAATGTTCCATTGAGGGTAGCCCTAACCAAATCTACGTTAGCGGGCTTAAACCTTATCAGCATTTTGATGAAATAAGAACATTGTTTGAAGGTGGGAGACATAGACATCCAACAATAGACCTTGTGTCTAAAGATCTACACCTTCATAATGTTAGACTTGATGATTATTTAACAACGAAATACGGTTTATGGATTGACCTAAGGTCGACAGAGGATAATCAGTTGCATGGAAGCGGAAGAACTGTTAAAGATGGAATAACCATTCATAATGATAAAGAAAAAAGAGAGAGTGACAAACCAGTTAGTGTATATTTGTTTTTTTATATATGATGCACAGCTAAATATTCAAGACTACAGATTAAGAGATATACAATACTAAATCATTTTTTATTTTTAAAAATAGCATGTCCGTTCAGGTTTATCCAAAAGTGCCTACAGCAACAGCGTTGCCTAAAGAAGAGACAGTGGAAAGCCCTAACATAAAAACCTTCAGATTAACAAACATTACACAAATGCAACAAAAACTAGAGCAAGACCTTTCAAAGTACAACAAAACCAAACGAAGGTATTCTGCCGCCTTTAATGCTGTTACATATGTTAATACTGGCGCATCGACTTTTAGTGCTATATCAGCAGGAGCAAGTGTAGGTCTCTTAGCAACAGTGTAGGCGCGCCTGCAGCTGTACCTCTAGGTGGTGTGTCTTTAACTCTTGGTCTATGTTCATTAGCTGTAAGTGCTGCCAGCAAAAAAATAAAAAAAGCTAAACTCCAAAAGCACACAGCTATGGTTTCAACTTATAACAGCTAAACTTAGTTCGTTCAGACTGATAATAAATAAAGCGCTTGCAAGTGTAGGTCTCTTAGCAACAGGTGTAGGCGCGCCTGCAGCTGTACCTCTAGGTGGTGTGTCTTTAACTCTTGGTCTATGTTCATTAGCTGTAAGTGCTGCCAGCAAAAAAAATAAAAGCTAAACTCCAAAAGCACACAGCTATGGTTCAACTTATAACAGCTAAACTTAGTTCGTTCAGACTGATAATAAATAAAGCGCTTGTTAATTTGCAAATCACAGATGAAGAATTTAGTCGTTTACAGGCTGACTTTGATGACTACAAAAGACAAAAGTTTGATCTTCAGAAAAAGGCGCGGGCAACTTTTTCTCAACAAACAGACACACTGATCAGATAAGAAAAGAATGTTTAAAAAAAGTAAACGTGACATTAAACTCTGTTCTAAACAGCTCACGTTAACAACGCCAAAGGGTGTTTATACTTTAGTTTATGAGTCCAAGCACAAAAAGACCGTTGATATTGATTCTGACTAAATATTTTTTTTTTTATCTAAATAAATATTTTGAGTTAGAAAAGAAGCTCAACATGACTAAGATATATAAAAGTCCTGACGCTTGGTTAGATGAATATTTAGAGGAAGAGCGTTTGTCAAAAGCTTTAAATGAGATCGATTTAGAAGGTATTAATACAACAAAGGTACAGGTAAGCGTTGCGCATGCTATTTCCCAGTTCCAAGTAAACTAACAATAGACCCACCAGTTAAAAGTAAGGTTAGCTGTTTTAATCGACTATATAACAATACATAACGAAAATCTAGAAGTCTGGGTCTCAACTAAACAGCAGGACTATTCTTTCCTATAATGACTTAACACCTGGTTGGGCAGACCATCTGCTTACACAGTTTGATGTAGCCTCTGAAGAAGCTAAAATGAGAGGCTCTGGGTGGTCAGAGGGTGAAGTCTTACAGATTAAATTAAAACAGGCTAAGTATGCACCGATTGTAGGTAAGTCTTACATTCCACTACCTCCAGCATTAGTTGCAAAAAGAGCAGTTTTAAACATAAAGAATTCAGACAACAAATGTTTTATGTGGTGTGTTCTTGCAAGGCTGCATCACGTTGCTAAAAACGCAGAGAGGGAGTGTCTAACTATCAACCTTACATCAATGAACTTAACTTCAGTGGAATATCCTTTCCTGTTAGCATAGACAAAATTGATCAGTTTGAAGAACAGAACAAGCCAATAACTGTTAACGTATACACATGGTCTGAGGAAACCAACCTTCTGCCCATCAGAGTGTCCAAGAACTCGCCAACAATTGGTGATCCAATCATAAATCATGTGGACTTACTCCTGATGCCTTCGCCAACAGGGTTGCCTCACCATTACACATTAATACGCACAATGAGTAGACTAATGTATCATACTACAAAAAAAAAAACCAACAGCAATCAAGAATTCTGCAGAAAATGTTTAACATGAATTCCATCTGTTCAAGCCGCAAGTGAACATATAAAAAAAACTGTATTAGCCCAGTTGACTGTAATACAGAACTAATTACACCAAGAGAAGGCAGTAAGGTTTGTTTTAAGAACTGGAAATGGCTGCAAACGAGTCCATATGTTGTTTATGCAGACTTTGAGTCGCTTATTGTTCCTTGAGGGACCAGCACCAAAAAATTACCAAAAACAGTCTTAGTGAGTAATCACCAGATTTGTTCATTTGCCTTCATTGTTGTCAGGTCGGATGGCGCCCATTCAAAGCCAGAATTATACAGAGGGCCTCATGCTGCAGAATACTTCTGAAAACGCATGCAGCAAGTGCGTAATGACTGTTCTAATAATCTGAATTTATCGGATATTAAGATGACCCCTGAAGACCAACAACAGTATGACTCAGCCACTCACTGTTGGATTTGCGGTTTAGAGCTTACATCTAACACTAAAGACGCAATGAACCCAACAGTGAGAGACCATGATCACATTAGCGGAAAGTTCAGAGGTGCAGCACACAGTAAATGTAATCTTCAACTAAAGTTTGAGTCAAAAACTTGGAAGCTGCCTATATTCTTTCACAACTTGCGAGGTTACGACTCTCATCTTATATTGCAAGCAGTGACAAGCGACTTCAGGGCGAAATGCATTGCACAGTCATCAGAAAAGTACATGTGTTTTACTTTAAATAACTTGTCTTTTTATGACTCTATGCAACACCTGATGGGATCATTAGAGTCACTGGCTATGTCATTAAAGTCCTGTCCAATAACAGAAGAATACTTTGACCCAACACTCGTTAGAAAGGGCGTTTACCCTTATGAGTACATGAACAGTTGGGAAAGGTTTGGCGAAGACTCACTTCCTCCTAAAGGTGCGTTCTTTTCTAGTCTTAGAGGAAAGGACATCAGCGACTCCGACTACTATCAGCATGCTCAAGACGCATGGCAGAAACTAGAGTGTAAAACAATAGGCGACTATCATGATTCTTATTTAATGGCCGATGTTTGTTTTTTTGGCAGACATTTTTGAAAATTACAGAAAGACCTGCATGAAACATTATAGACTGGATCCTACGCATTATATTTCTGCTCCCAGGATGAGTTGGGATGCTTTCTTAAAATATACCGGAGTACAGATTGACCTATTGTCTGACCTACCAATGCTGCAGATGATTGAAAGCGGATTACGTGGAGGAATTAGTATGGCGTCGCACCATTACTGTAAAGCAACAACAAATATCTAGATGATTATGATCCTAATAAGAAGTCCAACTATCTTATGTATTTAGATGCAAACAATCTGTATTGTTGGGCTATGAGTCAATCACTTCCATTACGTAACTTTAAAATGTACACAGGGGGTGACATTCAAGAATTTGTAAAACAACTGCATACTCTTAAAGCCGATTGTAAAAGAGGTCTTATTCTAGAAGTTGACTTTAGAATATCCTCATGAACTCCATGACCTGCATAATGACTATCCATTAGCTGCAGAAAGCCTAAAGGTTTCAAAAACAGAACCATCTAAACTGTGCCTAATCTTCGAGGTAAAAAAAAAATTTATGTCTGTATACAGACTTCTCCAATTTTATTTACGACATGGTTTAAAGCTAACAGCAGTTCATAGTATAATTGCTTTTGAGCAAGAACAGTTCATGAAGCCATACATAATGAAGAACACTGATCTCAGAACTAAATCCACAGATGCTTCAGAAAAAGACTTTTTCAAGTTGATGAACAACAGCTGTTTTGGAAAAACTATGGAAAATCCACACAAGCACAAAGATGTCAGATTGGTCACCAGAGAGAACGAAGCAATTAAGTTGACTTCTAAACCAAATTATCAGGACTTTAGAAGATTTCATGATCAGCTTTTTGGCTTAATGATGAAGAAAAGGAAGTCAAATTGGACAAACCTGTTTTTATTGGGTTTACTGTTTTAGAGCTGTCGAAGCTTTTGATGTTAGCATTTCTTTATGACTACTTTAAACCCTTGTATCCAGAGTCCAGAGTACTTTACACAGATACAGTTTTATCCTTGATATTCCTACTGAAGACGTCTACAAAGACATGGAATTTGAAGTAACTAAAGGAGCGGGCGGATGGTACGACACATCCGATTACCTAAAAGACAGCCCTTTGCATTCAACTGTTAATAAGAAGGTTTTAGGAAAGATGAAGGATGAATTATCTGGAGGGGTGATAAAGAGTTTATTGGTTTAAGGTAAAAAATGTACAGTCTTTCGTGTCAAAGTATTAAAAAAGCAAAGGGAATATCTTGCAGTGTTGTGCAGTCAAACATATCACATGACAACTACAAAGAAGCATTGTTCAATGAAAAGACTTTTCATCATGACAACGTAAAACTAAGATCTAATCTACATGAGATCAGCACAACAGTTGTAACAAAAAAGTGGCTTGACAGAACAAACACAAAGCGAGTATTCGTTAATCCAGAGTATTCATATGCAATTGGGCACTGGAGAACAGTATAATCATATATCTTCATGCGGGAGTTTATATTTTTCCTCAACTTTTATCATAAGCTCAACTATATCATCATCCATTCAACTAATTTGTTATTCATAATTGCTAAATGTGCTCGAATTTTTTTTTATCATTTTCAAGATATTCATTTTCCCATAGCCAAAAATCAAAATTTGTGGTTTTGAGTTGAAGCAATTGTCTGGCTGTTCTAGCATGAGATCATCAATCTTCTGAAATATTTGTCTAATAGCAAGATTATAATCAAATAATTATCGTATTAATTTTAAGGACTCTTCCTTTACCATTCTTGCTTCCTTCTGAGCTTCCATTTTAAACTCAAATATATTTATGTAAATTAATTAAGCAACTGGAACTGTGTCTGGTGGGATTATCTGCAGTTCTTCCTTCACAAAAGATCTTTGAGGGGCTGGTCGCTTTGTTGTGTCAGTTTCTCGCAGCAGATAATACACAGGTGGATTCATTTTTACAACTTTTTTTTATTTCATATGGATCAACACTCCAAACTGGATCTGTTGCCCTAATGCGAGTGTCCCCTTCTGCTTCTCCCGGTAAATAAAGATACCTTACTTTTAAACCAAATGGTAATAGTTTACTGCATGTAATGGATGAAGACTCTTCAGCAACATTTATTGTTTTTCGTCTGATTGCTTGTGCTGGTTTTAAAAATTAAATTCTTCATTATTCATTGCACGCAAAACTGTTGGCAGTCTTCTAACCCATTCTGTGTTGCGAGAATTATCAATAGCTCTCTGTAGTACTGGTACGAGAACAGCCTTCAGATAACTGTTAAAGGTTTCAACCAAAGCCTGTGATCTGTGAACTTCTGGAGTGCCTCTTTTAATGGTGACTCTATGTTTTAACAATAATCGGTTCACTTGTCCTTTAAATTCTTTTCCACCATCAACTGGAATCATGCGAGGATAAGTTAAGGGGCCTCGTTGATATATCAACTGTATGGCAACAGCAACAGCAGAAGCACTCTTTTGTGTTAATGGTTCAGCATCTTTGTATCTTGAAGCTATGTCAATGACTGTAAGTGCATACTTAAACCTTTTTCGTCTAATCGTATCATGGGGTAAATATAGAAGGTCCAATTGATGGGTGTCGTTTGGCGTTATATTCACAAAGTGTGGTCTCTGTATTCGTTTAGGTGCAGGTAAATATATTTGCCAAATCGCTTGTTTAGATAACCATTCCTCTGCTGTTTGTTCACCGACTCCCGCCGCTTGGCTTAGCTTTTTAATTCCCGTGATTCCCTTCCAATATCCTTTGGGTGAATAATAGATTTTGTTTATTTTGTATTCAGCCAATATTTTGGGCAACAAAATACACAGCGGTCATACCAAAGACAATAAATAATATTTCTTGCATCTTTTGTTTTTCTGATGGTTGATAAAAGTCACTGAATTTTGGTGGGGGCAATGTCTCGATTTGTTTGCCTGTTACTAGAAAATATTCTTTTATTGCCTGGTCAACATCTTTAAATGTGTAAGCTGCATGTTCCTGTTTTTTCAGTTTGTCGTTAATGAAATCTAACTGCTCAATTCTCTGCTTTTCATAAGCGTCTTGTGCTGCGGCTAGTTTCTCCATAGCTTTGTTATGTCTTTTTATCTCTTCATTAGTTTGTAGTTTACTTAATGCGTAATTGTTTCCGCTAAAAGCAAGCGCATTCACCACAGCGCCGCCTATCATCATTACGAGTGAAGCCATTTTTATTAATGTATTTTTTGAAATTTTACATATTTATACTGTCTGGAATTATTCCTTGCTTAACTAAAAAATCTTTTGTAGCAAATGAAGCTGCAATAATTGCAATCAGTTTTGCTGAGTCTTCAAAATCTAGCTTGCCAAGATCTGCCGGTTTTATTTTTGACAAGCTTTTACCAAGCATTGTGTATCCTGCACTTAGACATCCAATAACAGAAGAATGGTATCCAAGGTTAGTAATAGTTTTTTCGGTGCTCATTTTTAAAAATAAAATAATAATTATATTTAATAATAAAACATGAACAGCGACGATCTCCTAAACATTCCTGAACTTATGATTACAAATGACTCCGTAGGGCACGGAGCAGACCAAGTTGATGACCAAGCTATTATGCCAAAGAAAGAAAGACTGTATTTCTTCGGCGGCATGTGGGGAAAAAGAAAACAGTACCTCGAAATGAATTCAGCACAGAGCAGATTCAACAGATGCCACCACAAGACATTTATGAAGTATCACAGCAGGTATGAAGCGCAATTGGGGTCAAGAATGGTAAAAAGTGTCGGTCAAACTGTTCTCAGTTTTTACACTAAACTAGCAGGTAAATTTGCGCCAGTTGATTCTGAAGAAGATTGTACGATTTAACTAAGGATCCAGTTTTAAAGTCATTAGAGTCTCTAGGATGTGATCTATGTTACAGATTTGAAACATATTGTCGCCAGTAATAATGGGATTAATTTCTTTAATCATATAGATTTTATTTCTCTTAAAAATGAGCGAACCAGAAAAACAGCAGAATCAGAATCAAGAAACATTGAATCCCTTACAGGTTGCTCTGCCGTATCAGGTGGAGAAAGTGACCAGTAAAAAACACCCTGGGCGCGTTGCGGCAGGAAAAAAAATAGCAGAGTGGAACAAAGAAAAAAAGTTACAAGCACAAAATATAACTGATAATAATAAAGTGCCAGAGCAACTGCCAGTTATTTCAATGCAGCCTATAAAAACACCAGAACAAGTTGATCCAAGTCCCGCAACGCCAAAGTCACCATGGAATATTGGGATCAAACAGTTTTCATTTTTGGAGTCATTGCTGGGGGTGGGGTGTTTTTACGGTTATAAAATATATAAACAAAGAGAACAAAAACCAAAGCCGTCAAAAAAATCAGTGCCACTAAATACAGAAACTGAACAAAAAGAACATGTCAAAACTAACCAACAACAAAAGATCACTGTGATCCATTTCATATGCAATAATATTTTAAGAACTTTAGTAATTATAAGTTGACTTGAACAAGAACTTGGCAGAACTTTGAGGATGACTTAATTACGATCTTGGGGTGTTAAGAACTTAGAAGTTACTTAAGAACTTGGATGACTTGAGGATGACTTGAGTTAGGAACTTGGGGTAACTTGATTAAGAACTTAAGGTGACTCGAGTAAGAACTTAAAGGTCACTTGATTAAAAACTTGTGAGTAGGAACTTAATGTTACTTTATTAAGAGCTCGGGGCGTGCGTTTGGCACAGTTAGGCTTGCTAGTTTCACCTCTCTTAATTTGACCAAACAGGCATCCATGCACGTTTGACACAGTTAGAGGGGCTTGCAACTCTGTATCTATGTCCAGCGGGCATGCATGCACGTCTGTCCCAGTTACGAACGCGCCACCACATCCTGTTAAACTCATGCTGCTAAAATTGGACGTTCACACATGAACGGTTATTTATAGCAACAGACCGCAGCCCTCTTGCACGTTCAGACATGAACGGTTATTTATAGTAACAGTCAGCAAGGCCAGTTCCGCTGCAGCATGCCTCCCGTCTATTTCACAAAGAGTTTAATCATACTCTCCTCTTCGTGCAGTAAAGTATATAACACACCCCTCCTCTTTTTTTTTCATCCGGGCTTGGGACCGGCATTGGCAGAGTTTCTGTGTGTGTGTGTGTGTGTGTGTGTTTAAAGTAAATACTACTTTGGCAGAGTTTTTTTGGCGGCTCTTAATCGCCAGTTAGTATACACCCGTCACTAAACATTTGGAGCTTTTTGTAGAGATAGTGGCGCCACCCACTACCCCACTCCATTCTGTTAGGTGTACAAAAGAGAACTCTAGTTAATTTTGCCAAACGTTTCGAAAATCATTATTTTTCTCTAGGAACTTTGTTATCAGACTTCGTTTGGTAAATAAATCATTAATACTGATGCTGAGGTTGTGAAATTTTGGATAATGATAAAAAATGTTTTGAAAGCTGCATCAGTTTTCTTTCATACGAATCATCAATATTCATGTTGGTTCGCAAACAATGAACGCCATGTCTCAGTCGTTCTTGACCTTTTAAACATTGACTGAGCCTTTTCAAGCCAATGGCCTATAATCAGATCATGATGGATGGTTTTTCTTTCACCAAGTTTTAATAAATCAGCGCCATTTTTTAGAAATGGAATCATTTCTTCAACAGTCAAAAGCTTATTAAAGTTATCAACATCGTTTTCAGTAATATCAGCTAATCTCTCTGTCTTGAATCAACATGCTTTCAAGGTACTTGTGTAGTTCTTCGACGGTAGGTTCTCGTTTTTCTTTCTCCCCACCTTCCAAAAAATCTATACTTATCTTTCGTTTAGTAGGTAAAGAACAAGGCTCGCCTGATTTTCTTTTGTTTAGATACGCCACCATACGATTGTGATAAAACAAATGATCATCTATAGCAAGAAGCTGTTCCTCTGTAAACATGCCACGTCCTTCTTCGTTGAACGCCATGATGAAATTGGCCGGCTCACATCCGGTCGCGTGGTTGCTTTTGCAATTTAGAAAGTTCGAGAACATTTGCTGACGTCAGTGAGTGATTGGACCCCCAAGGATGGACGATATCCTGCTCTTGACTATCATATTGACAAGTGCAAACATGACATTAATAAATTAAACCTGCCCCCTGTGAGAAAATCCAACCTCACCCAAACAGAGTTTCAGGCCCTGAAAGAACTGAAACAGAGACCCGCATCATCATCAAAAGAGCAGATAAGAGAGGGGCTGTAGTGGTTTGGCAAAAAGACTTGTATGAAGAAGAAGCCAAACGCCAGCTCTCTGACTCCTCAACCTATGCTCCCATCAAAACCCCAACAACCAAACAAGACAATGCACTGGTCCGGAGGACCATTAAAGAAGCAGTTTCCAAAGGTCATCTCCCCCAAGAAGCAACAAGAATTATAGTCAAAGAACCTCGCACTGCAAAATTTCTACCTACTACCGAAGATTCACAAGAACGGTAACCCTGGTAGACCTATCGTTTCAGCCTGCTCCTGCCCAACTGCTCAACTGTCACAGTTTTTTGATCAGTTGTTCCAACCCCTCGTCCACAACCTACCAACCTATGTGAAAGACACCAACCATGCCCTGCAGATTTTCTATAATTACACCTTTCCCGCCTGACAGTGAACATCAATTCCTTTTCACAATGGATGTGACATCATTGTATACTAATATCCCGCACAAAGATGGACTTCTTGCTTGCTGTTAAACACTACTTGAAACAAAGCGACTTTGACCTTGACCCAACCACCATCTTGCGCCTGACTGAACTTGTGTTAAACTCTGAATTCTTTCGAATTTGGAAACGAGGCCTACCAACAAACTAAAGGAGTTGCCATGGGCACGCGCATGGGCCCATCATATGCCTGCCTCTTTATGGGGCACATTGAGACACAAATCTTTGCTCAATACCCTGGACGTCTACCTGAAGTCTTCAAAAGATTCATAGACGACTGTTTCGGAATCAGCACTCTACCTAAACAGGAACTCCAATACTTCATTGACTATGCTAACGCCTTTCACCCTTCAGTCAGATTCACATACGAAATCTCGGACTCTTCCCTCTCATTTTTGGACATCAATATCAGTATTCAAAGCACTTCACGGTCTCTCCACACAACAGTGCACTACAAACCAACTGATTCCCACTCTTACCTCCTGTTTTCATCAAGCCACCCTCCTGCCATGAAAGAAAGCATCCCGTATTCCCAATTCCTTCGACTTCGCAGACTATGTAGCACCGATGATAATTACACCAAAGAAGCAGCGGCCATGACTACCTTCTTCACCACTAGAGGCTACCCACAAGCTACAGTTCAGATGGCCCTTGAACGAGCACAGTCCATCCCCAGACACCAGCTCCTACAAGACAAGGAACAGACTACAGACAATGACCGATGCATTGCCACTCTGACCTACCATCCACACAATCTATTTGTGAAAAACGTTCTGCTCCGCAACTTCACTATCCTGAAGGAGGATCCAGCTCTCCAAAGCATTTTCAGTCTACCACCTATGGTGGCATTCAAAAGGGACAAAAACCTGGTGACCACCTGATGCACTCTACCTTCCACCCTTCATCCCCCTCAACCAACCAGGCAATTTCCAGTGCAAGAAACCCAAATGTAAAACCTGTGACTTTCTTAATCCAACAACTACTGTGCAAGGCCCATCCGGACGCAGCTTCCACATGAGGTCCCACTTCACCTGCCAGACTCAAAATATAGTCTATATTCTTAGCTGTACCCTTTGTCCCAGAGATGTATGTGGGTGAAACATACAGATCTCTAAATGAACGTTTTAAAGAGCATAGAGACAGCATCCTCACAGGAAAAGACACTCCTGTGGCAAACCACTTCAATTCGGACCATCACCATCTTTCCCACATCAGAGTGGCAGCCCTTTGGAGAAATGGTCGTCAAAAAGGTAACTACAGGAAATACATGGAGAGCCAGTTAATACAGCGCCTTGGCACCTTGGGCCCACATGGGCTCAATGTCAGGGAATGATACCTCACCCCAAATCATCAGCCCTCCTCTCCTCTTTTCTACCCCCCCCCCCCCCCTTTTTTTTTTTTTTTTTTTCCCCTCCCCCTCCTTCCCCCCCCCCCTCCCTTTCTTCCCCCCCCCCCCCCCCCCCCCCCCCCCTCCCCTTCCCCCCTTCTTTTTTTTTTTTTTTTTTTTCCCCTCCCCCCCTCCTTTGTTCTCTTCTTTGCTGTCCATCAACACTCCCCATTTCTATTGTGAACTATGATCACCCCTACATTCAGTATTGCCCACTACTCCCACCTCTGCCCTTTCCACCCCTTCAAACCATGATGAACTGCGCTCAGTGACCCAAGTCAACCACCATCAACATCTTCCCACTGCTGTCATTCCCTGATGAAGTGTCTACGACACGAAACGTCAGCCATCCCCCTCTCCAGGTACTCTTTTTACCATCTTTTCCCTTTATCTTTATATTTGAAACGAGTACTGCAGTCACTACTTCAATTTTTTTGTGACGTCAGTACTGTTGCAAGTTAACTTAAAACCTCGCCAGGTGCGCGCCGCGAGCCCGCTGAGAGCAGCAGCACCCCGTCTCACCCGCTCGCCGTTGTCGCCCGCTCGCCGTTGTCGCGTGTTTGTCTTTCCTTAACAATAGCCTGTCTTTTTACCCATCTTTACCCCAGAAATATAACTCAGTTTTAAAAGACATTAGAGAGCAGTTAAAGACTAGTTTTATTTCACATGAAAGACAGAGACGCATTTGATGAATGTATGCGTGAAAATGATGTTACTGAAAATGATCAGGAAAATACAGGATTAAGCAAAAACTGAAATCTCAAAAGTTTTGTAAATTAGTATTAAAAACAGATAATCGTACACAGTATGTATGTTTGTGAAAAAGGGTTAAAAAAAACTGCTGTAGAGAACGGTAAAAGGGGCGGACTGGCGAGGGGGAGGGAGGGGGTGAGTCAGTCCGCCCCTTTTACCGTTCTCTCAGGACTGTTCAATGAAGGCGTCGTCGTCTTTTTAGCAGAGTTATCACCTGCTAGCCATTTATAGCTGAAACGTTAGGTGGAAATGGTTTTGTAGCACTTTCATGCACTAATCAGAGTTCACGGTTCCTTACTTTTCAAAGAAATCGGCCTGCAACATCCGTGCGTTCTGGTCGCCACTGTTCAAGGGCTATCGCCGCACTCTGGCGTTGTTCAGGTAAATCATCATTCCGTCATTGAAAGACATCCATTTTCAATTATAATTCCGAGTCTAGGTATGCAGCAATAACGCGTGTTTTCCTCCCACCGTTCGAAAAGCCCGCTGCACGCGTAACCATCAACGACTCAAACCAGTCATATTAGTTGCAAAGTGAAACGACTGCAGGCGGAAATCTAAACAAATCTTAAATAAATGTCAGCGAACCGCCCAGAGAAACGTGGACAAACGAGTCACAAGACAAAACACAACGTTTTCGACTTCTTAGGTCTTCTTCAGGTGCAACAAAATTAAACAATAACGAATATGCACTTAGCTTTGATCGCTTCTGTGTTCAGCGCAAGGAAGAAGGCGTTGAATGTTTAATTTTTGTTGCACCTGAAGAAGACCTAAGAGGTCGAAACGCGTTGTGTTTTGTCTTGTGACTCGTTTGTCCACGTTTCTCTGGGCGGTTCGCTGACATTTATTTAAGATCAGTCACATTTAATTTAATTCAGTTTAATTCACTGGGCTTATGACGTCTCTCAAAATCTTTCTAGGATCTAGGCTACAACAGCTAGGCCTAGCCTGTGTGATCGTGCGCGCGCAAGTGCGCACTTGTATGTATGTGTGTGTATGGTTTTGTGTGTGTGTGTGTGTGGGGGGGGGGGGGGGGGGTATTGTGTGTGTGTGGTTGTGCCCACGCGCAAGAGGTTTTTTTTTTTTTCATGTGGGGGGTGGGGGGTGGGGGGGGGGGGGGGGGGGGGGGGGGGGGGCGAGCCCTGCAGCTCCTAGCTGCGTCTGGCTAGGGTTTTTTTTTTTCTCGGGGTTCTCCCGTTTTCCCCTCACACCCCTTGGTGCTTGGGTAAGGCAACCTACCCTAGGGTTAGACTTGTGTCGGATGCTTTAGGCGGCTGACCCCCTTCCCCCCCCCCCCCCCCCCCCCCCCCCCCCCCCCCCCCCCCCTTTGTCATTTACAATGCTTTTTGGTGCATATTGTGTTTCATCTATTGTGTTTTCTCTTGTTCATTTCTTTCATATGCAACACACCCACTACACACAATCACACCCTCCCCCCCCCCCACTCTCCTTCCCCTCCCTCTCTCCTCTTCTCTTTCTCACTCTTCACTCTTCCTCTACTTTCATTCTCTCTCTCTCTCTCTCTCTCTCTCTCTCTCTCTCTCTCTCTCTCTCTCTCTCTCTCTCTCTCTCTCTCTCTCTCTCTCTCTCTCTCTCTCTCCCCTTTTCCTCCTCCTCGCTTCAGTCTACCCTCTTTCCTCGTGCCATCTTCCTCGAACACTACTCACCCTCTCTCCACTGCCCCTCTTTTAACTTCATTCACCACTTTGCTTCACAAGGGGAGTATTGCGCATGTTTATGTCTGTACTGTTTTCATTGTTTCGTCGCTGAGGAAGGTTTACTGCCGAAAATTTCTTGTTTTGTTTTGTGTCGTGCATTAAAGTGCGTTACTTCACACTTTGTTTTGTGTGCCTTTTTCGCTCTTTCGTCGTGTTCCGGTAGCGCTGCAGTTTGTTTCATTTGCCTAGCCTTGAAAGTAACGGAGCTAGGCAGTAAGCCTAGGCTTAACTGATTTTAATATCTGTGACTGACTAGGCCTAATGAAGGAAGTCGGAAAATAGATGGGAAGACATCATCAGTGAATGGACTAGCCTCACACTCAGCAACTGTCCAAAAGCTGTCTGAGAACCGGGAGGAGTGGAGGAAGCTGGTTACGAAGTCTTCTGTGGCGCCCCGCCGGTCATCGGGACTCTAGGATAGGTGAGGTGAGGTTCATCGGGACTCCGGGATAGGTGACGTGAGGTTGTGGGACTGATAACAGCCTCCAGTTCTGACGCTGGCATTGATTCAGTATCCGTTTGGCTGACGAAAACATGAAAACTTTCGAAACGGCAATATCATTGATCTAAAACACTCTTGCAATGTTCTTGTTCTGCTGGCATGCACTTAAATAAAGACATTATCAGCTTTTTTGTCACCTTTGAGTTTTTTTACCTCTCGTTTCCGTGGTCACGAGCATCATAAGATTTTGATAAGAGACTGCTTTTCCCACAAATATATTGTTTGTATTTCAGTCCAATCAGTATAGCAGACTCAAGTCGTGTTTCGACTGAAAATGCGAAATGAATGTGCAGTGAAAACAATACAGCTGATTCTTAAAGTCACTGTTGGTTTATTTCAGTTGAGCATAATAAGATACAAGATGACGCGTCCATGTTTGTTTTTCTTGTTCTTCCGATAATGACCATCCCTCGAAATATCGATCATTACTGTCATACTAGGGGTGCGCAGCGTTAAGAAAAAGAGAGAACAGAGTTGGGGGGAGGGGGAGGCCTTGAGGACATGTTTCTAGAGAAAAAAGATATATACTTCATACTCAAGAGTCATTTTGATCCAAGTGTATTTAAAAAAAAAAAAAACTGGCACTTAACATCAACAGCACTCACTTCATGCACAATTATCCGTTTTAGAATAATTATAACACGCAGTGCACACTGTGGTGTGTCAAACGTATTACGCAATTGTATACCTTATACTTACCGTCAATACATCTCTACCTTCAAAACCGTTGATAGAAATTGTAATACGTCAATATTCATTAAGATTCACGTAAATCAAACTTGCGCCAGATTTCTTTCAGTGCTTTCGGCTTCAATGACTCACAGCGCTGACTGGTAGATTGAGAATTTTGACCAATCGCAGTGCAGCTCTACAGAGTGCGCTGAATGAATCAAAGCGCTGATTGGTTGATTGAGCGCAGCTCGAAGGAAGGTAACCTATGTGCGTTCCTCATTGTCAACAATGTTACTACTAGGAACTGAAACTTGAGAATTAACTGTCTACTTATCTCCGAGGTTTCATGTGTCCTTTTTGTACTCCCAGTTCTTATAGAACAGGGAGCACTTTACAACTGGAACGAAGAAGATGCTGGCTATGTGTCTGTCTATCGTGGTCAAAATGTGTTCCACACGCTCCAGACAAAACTTCTGGGCCGATCTTTCTGAAGATCTGCATGTATATTCATTATGGGTCACAGATGATGCCCGATGTTTCATTTTACCAGAATAGCCGTTACTAACGGCTATAACGGACCCAAACGGTTTTTCTTCTTTATGGAGCATCTCTTTATGACGCATGGTTGATTGTGACGTCAAATACATTATGACACATGTTTGATTGTGACGTTTTTCAGGAGGAGAAAAAGAAACACCCGAAGGTGCTGGGGAGGACCCAGAGAAGCACTGTCTCCACCTGCCTTTAGAGCAGTCCTGTACCACCCTGGGAGGCCTGCGCTGTGTTGACGAATATAAACCGGGAGTACGTTTACATATTTAATATCCCATTAAACATAATTCATTCCTGCCTGTTGTATGTTAATTGCTTCAACTGGGAGCATTTCTCCTTGAAAAGTACGTGCAAAATGGCAAATATATAAACAAATATGAACAGGGACAGACAAACAGATAGATGTGTCTGTAGGTAGGTAGGTAGGCAGGTATATGAATGGATACACACACACACACACACACACACACACACACACACACACACACACAGATGGCTTGCACTTTCTTTCCACACTGTTTACTTTTGGGGGCGGTTGGGTTGTGGGGAATCTACACTGTGCACCTATTGGAAACAACTCAGAATGAATTGGGAAAGTTTGGTAAGGGGCAGATGAGTTTTGCTGATCTGTGGATTCACAAGTAAACTAAAATGATCTGCTTTGGGGCACCTTGCTGTGCAGAATAACTCGGTGCTCTTTAAGTGGAAGACACCTCACCAAGGACGGGGGCTGACTGGTGGGTTGAAGGTGGCTGGCCTGAACTAAGAACGGCTTTTGGCTCTGGCTGCGCTGTCTGTGTGTGCACCAGTCTACATCAAAATCTCTGCTTTAGCATATATCAATCAATATACACCAGGTGTATATCAGTATTTGTACATCGGTGTACATCGATACATGTACATCAGAAACTTTCAAAGCGTGAAATGTCTGTCTAGTCGCTGGCACACTGGACAATGAATCCATTGATCGGTCTTCAGTGCTGTACGTTCAGTACAGTGTGTAACGGTACTTCTAAATTCGTCTACTTTTAGCATAGTTGAATATGCACCAAAATAAATAACTACCTACAGACATACAAAACAATAGTACTACAGTGCAGTTTATCAGTCTGATAAGATAACTAATTATTCTCCTCATGGTTGTTTTCCTATCTTGAAGCGAGGTTTTAACATTTGCAGTATCTTCTGTTCTTGTTCTTGACGCTGTCTTTGCGTGTTCACACTCCACATGTACAGCACCGGGTTGAGTGCAGAGCTGAATGGTGATATAAACACAACCATGGTGTCGTGAATCTCACCAAAAATTGCAACACCGCATAAACTCATTATCATGATTGCTCCAAACGCCGACCAGCACACAACATCACCTACAGCAATTTTCCTCACTGCGTGGACGGAAGAATGTACTGCTCTGTGTGATGGGTTGAGTGCTATCCTGTATTTTGGTGTTTGCAAGAAAATGATACCCTGACCGATTCCAATAACCAAACACAAAATAAAGTTGACTGCCACAATAACAGTGAACCAGGTGAACCTTGGCCTTAAATGATGGTGATCCACTAAAGCCAGACGACACAGACCTGACTGGCCCTGCAGGCCCCAATGTGACAGTCCTGGAAGAAATGGAACGGATGCCAACAGGATTCCAACCATCCACATCACCATGCAAACCACGACTGTAAAGCATTTGTTTAGTCTCCATAACTCGTTAGAAAAATGAAAGGCGATGATGATAGAAAAGTGATGATGCAGACAGTCATCATTGATACTGTGCTGGACCAAAGGAACAGAAAGCCAGCCAGTTTGCAAATGACACTGTTGGTCCAAGCCTTTTCAACTTGCATGTATTGTCCACGAAACAGAAGATCTGCTGCCACTACAATGCTGACGTGACACCCCATACAGACATCAGCAAGCTGCATATTGGTCATAACAACCATGAAATATTTTCCAGTCATGCTTTTCATTCTGGAAGAAGCCATGAAGCATATCACATGTCCGTCACAGAAGACACACCAATCAGCCAACAGAAAGTCCTGAGCAGTTCTGTTGGCAGCAGTGTTGCACAGGATGGAAGTGCAGTGTCAGGAGCAACGCAGTGGACTTCAGAGTGTTCAGGAATCAAACTATCACAGCACATTCTGTAGTTTGATGAAAAGACACGTTGTTGTAATTCAAATGACCCCGAAAACAGATCGAGCGGAAAGTTGTCAAGCTTATTCCCCCTTAAATCGAGCATTTGCATTTGTGGCATAATTTTCAAGCCTATCAGACCGATCGCGTCAATAGCACAAAATGATGTATTCAACATTTTCACGCGAGGTAAAAACAGAGAAACGCTATCGTAAAAAATATTCAAATGCGTATGGGACATGTCCACTCTATTCAGTGAATACACAATGTACTTCGATGTTTTACTTGTTAGTTTGCTGAGAGGATTATTTTGTATGCACAGACTTCTTAAATTTGGAAGCTGAAGGAAAACAGCTGTATTGAGAATTCCAATGCTGTTGTCAGCAACACTAACATATCTCAGGTTTGCTAATTTAATGTGTGAAATATTTCTAATAGAACAATGAACTAAAATCAAAGCAGCAAGATTTGCATTTGTTTTGAAATCAGTCAGTGACATATTGGAACCTGTTGCATCCACGTATCTTAGCAGAGGAAAGTGTCCCGAAAAGAACGGTTTCGGACAAAGAAATGTATGACCTTGACACTGACATCCTTCAGGGCAGCTCCTGTCACACATCAGTTCATCGTCTCGTTGTGGGCACTGACCCCAACCATCACACAGATGGTCACCATGCACACATATTCTGGAAGCTCGACATCGGTAGAAACCAGGGCACGCCGTTGTCTCACACTCCTGCTCGTCCTCTCCATAGACACAGTCACAAAATCCATTGCATCTGGTGTAGACAGGCAGACAGTACAGTCACTCAGACTGACAACGATAATGACTGTGAGGACAAGGGTCATCAGCTGTCATCAGCTGTTGGGTGAAGTAACCTGTCCCATCCAGATCCACGTCAAA
Source organism: Conus betulinus (assembly GCA_016801955.1). Classification (NCBI taxonomy): domain Eukaryota; kingdom Metazoa; phylum Mollusca; class Gastropoda; order Neogastropoda; family Conidae; genus Conus; species Conus betulinus. The sequence goes on from JADBJO010001189.1 coordinate 45,025, forward strand.
CTGTTGCTTCATGTCTTCCTCTTTGATCGGGACATGATAGGTCGCATCATCAAGACACCCAGCCTCATCAGAATCATCCACACAGTCCGTGTATTGATTGCAGCGTTGACTGAGGAACACACATTGACCGTTAGAGCACAGGAAACCGGCACATGACAATTCACAGAATGACTCATCACTTCCGTCAGGGCAATCCTGTCTGAAGTCACACAGCAAAGTGTGATGCACTGTTGTACTGTCGTCATCACATCTAAACTGGTGTAGGTCAGATGTCTCCCTTCAAAAGAAATATCGCCCGGCTGTGTACAACTTACGTTCAACTCGGTAGAGGGTTTGAAATCCGTCGTTTGCTTGCAGTGACTCTTGGCATCACACAACAAAAACATATGTGTAATGAAACTGGTGGAGCGAATAAACAAATGCTGTCGTGTATGCATGCGGATATATTTTGAGGAAAATGGTGGGACAGAAACACAGGTGGATTGAAAACTCCGAATGACTGTAATTTCAGTTCGCATATTATTGAATAAACATAGTCATATTCATTGTATCTAATGAAATCATGCGTGAAATACACGCTTCGAAAAACTCTTGAAGGAACATACTGATAGAGAAAATGTGAATGGAAGTGGTTCATGTTATAAACCAGTGTGGTGTCAAGCCATACACGGAACTTGCTATAAAGGAATGGCACTGAACGCCAACCCGTCCTTAAACCCACTGCTGCTTCAAACGTAATATACTTCAACAGGACACGCCCCCACACTCAAACTTTTCCTTCCTTGTTTTCACAGTTGCTAGTGTTTCATGCAGGCCTATTTTATGGCACTCGCTATCAGCAAATGCAAGACTGAGCCGTGTTGTGTCCAGCACGATTAACCTGAAACACTTGTTTCGTGATGCCACCAGCCCCTTGCAGTCAGCACTGCTGAAGGGACAGTCCCCTGTTTCATCCCGTCCATCTTCACACTCTGTCCAATGATTGCATTGTAGGTGATGTTGAAAATCAGAATAGCACTGCACAGAACAGTTGAATAAACCACTGGGCAGCTTCAGTGACTGTTTCATTCTAAGAAGCGCAGACACCAGCAGTCTTAGACCACCATGGTCCTTAATCATGGATAAACCTGATTTGAAGGCGTGAAGCATCAATAACAGTAGCCGACGGACGACATGTGACACACACATGTTCGACGCTCATCTCAGTTCGGTTTGGTTTGGTATGAAGTACACGTATTGAAGCATGGCTAGAAGACCGAAGTCTGTACATCTGTTGAACACTTATGAAGTTCATCTTAGAAGCGTTCCATTTAACTTCAATGCACTTTCGTAGATAACGAGCCTCATCAAATGGCGAGATTAACTGCAAGGAATCTTTCATGATGCGTTTCACGATAAAGTTACTATATGTTATTGGCTCAAAATCAACACTTATTAGAGGACTGTTGATATTCACGATCACCATCTTGTTGGTTTTTGAGTGAATAAAGCTGTCCTCCTTGTCGTGGAAATGGCATTCCAGATCAAAAGATCCCATTCCACCTCTGAAACTTACAGTTTCAATTCTCCAGTGTCTGGAATCACAGTCATGTGACAGCCGTCGGATTCGAGCACGCACATACCTACCCTGAGGCACCTGCACAAGCAGCGAACAGAAAAGGGTGACATGTCTGCACCAGCCATACACCACGCCCTGGTGAATGGGGTGTGGTAATGAAGTTCTTTCACAGTAAGACGCATTGGACTGTAGGATTGTGAAATTCCTGCTGTTTTGACTCATGAGATATTCCACGCCTGGACACACACCGATGATGTTCAGTTGACCAGAAGTGGTATGAAAGGATGTAATATTCCAGCTATGTTGCTGTATAGATATGTCAGCGTAGAAAAGGAGAGACAACTCAGGAACCTGCAAAGCTGTGCGATACATGCAGACGGCAGGTTGTCTTTGATGGTTCGGCTCAGACGTAGCGCTGACAATCTTTCCATTATATCACTCCTCAGCTTCTGAACCATGTGTGGACTGAATTTATGGACCCTGTAATGATCGTCGTGATCTTATCTACCATGTACTTATATCACATAGACTACGATTGTGTTCATATGGACCCTTTTGGACCCTGTAACGATCTTTATGTTATCTACCATGTATTGAAATCAAACAGAGTGTGTCAATGTCAACCCTCAATACTATGAGCTGATGTCAGAGTTATGAACTGTGTTGATGTCTACGTTTCGACTATGTGTAGATACCACTCATCTGTATCATGGACTTATATCAATTTTCAGGATCAATGTTGATATGAATGCTGTGGACTACCGATTGGTATTAATGTTTTGAACTATATGTTATCTCGTATTCTGGATGATTTATTGGTCAACAGTTTGATCTCCGATTGATATCGATGTTCTGGTCCACCTGTTGACCTTAATGTTCAGTATTAAATGCTGGAATCGGTCTTCTGGAGTTTCCACCGGTCAACATTTGGAATTCCTGTTGAAGTCGATGTTCTGGAACATGTATTTCAAAACACGTGCTCATGACAACGTTCTGTGACCATTGCCAATATGAGATTTTTGTATCACTTGTTCATGTGGATTTTATAGACATGTTAATGTCAAACTTCTAGACACGAGGCTATGTCCAGGTTTTGACAGGAAAAGCCAGTCTTTTTCATGCTGTGGTAGTGCCAAAGCTTATGATCGCGTGATCTTCTTAAATTTCTAACCCATTTCTTAGTGTTGGTCATCTGGACCGTGTGTTAATGTGTTGATGTCAGTACTCTGTACCCTGTGTTGATGTCAGTACTCTGTACCCTGTATTGATGTCAGCCTTCTGTACCCTGTGTTGATGTCAGTACTCTGTACCCTGTATTGATGTCAGCCCTCTGCACCCTGTGTTGATTCAGTACTCTGTACCCTGTATTGATGTCAGCCCTCTGTACCCTGTGTTGATGTCAATCCTCTGTACCCTATGTTGATGTCAGTCCTCTGTACCCTGTATTGATGTCAGTCCTCTGTACCCTGTATTGATGTCAGCCCTCTGTACCCTCTGTTGATGTCAGTCCTCTGTACCCTGTATTGATGTCAGTCCTCTGAACCATGTGTTGATGTCAGCCCTCTGTACCCCTGTGTTGATGTCAGTCCTCTCTACCCTGTGTTGATGTCAGTCATCTGTACCCTGTGTTGGAAGTCAGCCCTCTGTACCCTGTGCTGATGTCAGCCCTCTGTACCCTATGTTGAAAGTCAGTCCTCTGTACCCTGTGTTGATGTTAGTCCTCTGTACCCTGTGTTGATGTTAGTCCTACTTTTCGGGTAGAAACAGATTGGAACGCGTGGGCAAGCAGCACTTCGGATCGTCCACTGGAAGGCGGAAGGAGTACAACGCGAGAGGGATGATGAGGTCTTGCGTTTTCCGCGTGAAAATGCGAATGATGAATGTTGCATCCAAGAGACTCACCTCTAGAACACTCACTGCTATTTCATAAGAGGTTACGAGTTGTTCAGACAAGACCGATAGAACAGACCAAAGGGGGCCTGGTAAGGAACAACATCCCGGCGGCGGAGACCCAGAGTTCTGGTCAAACAGATCTCGACACAGAATTCCTGGGAGACAAGTTGGTGTTGCCAGACACGTCGGTGACAGTCCTCAATGTCTACTCACCTACAAACCAGACACAGCTCGACTCCATTCTCGTTGACTCCCACAGATGGATCATCACAGGAGACTTTAACAGCTACTCACCCAGCTGGGGCTACCAAGATCTCAACAAGAAGGGAGAAGATGTAAAAGGCTGGGCAATCAGTAACCAGCTGATCCTCATCAACAGACCAGAAGATCCATCTACGTGCTACTCACGAGCATGGAGGACCACTAGCACTCCTGACCTGGCCTTTGCGACAGACGACATCCACAGCATTGCCAAAAGGGAGGTGTCGCCCCAGCTTGGAGGCAGCGACCACAGGCCAGTGATCATCACAGTACAATGACAGTTTGAAATCCATCCCCACCAGGCTCCCGGCAAGCTGGAATTATAAGAAGGCAAACTGGGACCTGTTCAAGCACGAGGTAGACAAAGAGGACTTCTGCGCTGACAATGTCACACCACGACATCAACAGGAATGCCACGCTTTTCAACAATGCAGTGTGCTAGATCCGGCGCAGGCAGCTATTCCAAGAGGCAAACGCAGGAACTACCACCCCTACTGGTCACCTGAGCTCGACACCATGCATAAGGCCCTCAGTGAAACCTGGGACACGATGGAGAGCTCACCCACTGATGTAGACCCACACAACAGAGCGAAAGCCCGCGTTCATAAAGGAAAAGCTGCAAAGCAACGCGCAAAAGCTGGCAAGACAAGACAGCTTGCCTGAACATGGAGACAGACATGCAGGGACTCTGGAAGCTGACAAGAAATTGAACAATGGCAACCCCAGCAGAGGCAATGCCGTCATCAAGCAGGACAATCAGCTGAAAACAGAAAAGGCCGCAGCCAACACTTTTGCGGAGCTGTACCGATGAGGAGAGTACGATCCACATGCCCAGACAGCGCATCAAGCAGGTTCAAGAAGAAACCACAGAACTTCTGACCTCAGACCCACGCGGCATAGATGACAGCTGTACGAGCGAGTCTTTTACCATGACGGAGCTGAAGCAAGATAAGATAAGATAAGATAATGTTGCTTATAGCCCAGCCGACCGCAAAGGGCCATATCAGGGCTGTCACCACGTTAAAATCAACCTCTTTCAAGAACTCAAAGATCGCGTCAGGCGGAACATCTCTGAACAAGTTTTCATGGAATCTGCTGTAAAATGTTTGTGTCTCACATCGTGCAAATCCCAACACTCTAAAAGAATATGTTTCATTGTGAGTGGCACATGACACGGAATGCACCAAGGAGCTTCTTCACTCTTTAAAAGTAGGAATGGGTAAAATACGAATGGCCGGTGTGCAGCCGGCACAGAACTGTTTCTTCTTTACGACCACCAGACGAAGATGGGAGGAACTCCTTTAGGTTTGGACGGATCTGAAAGAGTTTGTTATCCGTCTGTGTATTCCAATCCTCCTGCCAGAGGTCTTTTACATAATCGTTAATTTTGGGTTTCAAATCTGAGCAGGGGATAGGTGTGTTTGACAGTTTCTCTCTTACGGCATTCTTGGCCAACGATCCACCATTTCGTTCCCTCCCTCCGATGCCAACATGACCAGGAACCCAAGCCAGCCAGAAGAATGTTGTAACCCTCCGCTGTCAACTTGGTAAAAAGTTCAAAAAAAGTGTAAAAGTTCGGGGTGCTGAAGGTTGCGGCCAGCTATGGCCTCCAAAGCTGACAGTGAATCCGACAAAACCAGAAAGTCCCTCTTCGTAGATTGGGAGATTATCCGTAGTGCCAGAACCAGAGCTGTAACTTCAGCAGAGTAAGCAGAAGCGTCTGAAGGATATATGTTCTAACAGTATTTGAGAAGGAGCACCAGGGCAGTAGGCTGCACAGGCCACTCCATCTTCAGACTTGGAACCGTCAGTGAAAATTTTCTGATAGGATGAGAATTTCGAACAGAGGTCAGCATACAAAGCCTTGTATGCCAGAGAGCTGGTGGACTCTTTGCGAAAAGCTGCAAGATCAAAACGAATCTCTGGTGTGAAAAAGGTCCACGGAGTTGATCTGGAAACTTGGAAAAATCGGACACAACTCCTAGGTCTAGACCTGCATTCCGTGCGTGAGGCTGCATACGAAGACCAAACGGCGGAATACAGTTAGGGTTGTTTTCAAATTTGCTTTGAAACTGAGGGTCAAAGACACAGTCATAGGCAGGGTTTTCAGGTTCGGAGAACAGTCTGACGTAGTAATTCAAAGACAGTTTCAGCCTGCGGTTGGACAGTGAAGGTTCACCTGCCTCTGCGTACAGGCTGTACACAGGGGTGGTGCGGAATGCTCCAAGACAGAGACGAAGCCCTTGATGGTGGATAGGGTCCAAGAGTTTTAGATACGACGGTCTGGCAGAGCCGTACACAGCACAACCATAGTCCAGTTTGGAACGGACCAAGGCTCTGTAGAGGTGCAGCAAAGTTTTCTTATCAGCGCCCCAGTCAGTGTGTGCTACGACCCGCAGAATATTCAGAGCTTTCTGGCAAGAGGTTTTGAGAGGTTTTAATGTGGCTGAGAAAGTTGAGTTTTTTGGCGAAAAAACTCCAAGGAATTTGGCCTCTGTGACAGCTGGAATGGGAGATTTCCCTATTTTGATTTCAGGATCTGGAAAAAACTGACGAAAATTATGGAAGTGAATGCACTGTGTCTTCGTAGGAGAGAAAGTGAAGCCGTTTTCATCCGCCGCCCATTGATGAATTTTATCCACACAAAGCTGGAGCCTGCGCTGGACACTCGGGTACAGGCTTCCAGTTGCATAGACAGCAAAATCATCCACAAACAATGAGCAGTCTGAACCCTGCTGAACTGACTTGACAATGTTGTTAATCTTGATGCTGAATAGGGCCGGAGACAGTATGCTCCCTTGTGGAACACCCAACTCCTGCTCATGAACATCAGAGAGAGTGGTGCCAACCCGGACCTGAAACTGTCGGTCTGCCAAAAAATTTTGAATGAAAAGTGGAAGATGACCCCGAAAACCAAGATCATGGAGATCATGAAGAATTCCAGCTTTTTCCAGGTGGTATCGTAGGCTTTCTCCAAGTCGAAGAATATAGCCACTGCGTGGTGTTTGTTTCAGAAAGGCGTTCCGAAGCGTAGATTCCAGACGAATCAAATGGTCCACTGTAGTATGATGTTTACGGAAACCACACTGTTCTTTCGCCAAAAGGCCGTCGGTTTCAAGTTTCCACATGAGTCTAGCGTGACCATTTTCCATCAGTTTACAGACACAGCTGGTCAAAGCTATTGGACGGTAGTTTGACGGGTTGGAGAGATCTTTTCCAGGTTTGGGAATAGGAATGATGAGGGCTTTTCGCCAAGATGGTGGAAAGAATCCAGTAGTCCATACATGGTTGTATACATGTAGCAGGATGTGCAGACCTTTTTGCGGAAGATGTTTCAAAAGTTTAATGGATTTCATCTATACCCGGAGAGGAATCGTTGCAAGAAAGTAAGGCGGATTTCAATTCATTTAAAGTGAAAGGAAGATTGTAGTCTTCCACGTTGTCTGACGAAAAGTTGCAGGGTGATTTTTCTTTAAGGGCTTTTGTTTTTGACAAAACTGGCTGACTTGTTAGAAGAGGAGGAATTCTTTTCAATGGTTGAAGCAAGCAGATTAGCAACTGCTTTTTTCTCTGTTATTAAAGAATCAGAAAACTTGAGGTGGTTCACAGTGGGGCAGGTGTTCTTCCCTTTAATTTTCTTGATGATTTTCCACACTTTTTTCTTCGATGTTTTGGATGTGAGACTTGAGCAAAACTGTCTCCAAGATAATCGCTTACTGGTCTTATATATGTGTTTTTAGATTTGGCCCTCAGTTTCTGATGCGCTCGGACGTTGGGCATCGAGGGTCTGCAAGAGACCCTACGTTGAGCTCTTTTACGGGTTTTGTTAATTTCTTTGCACTCAGAATTGAACCAAGGAACTTTTGGCATTACGGGCTTCTTGGATGTCTGGATGGTTGACTTTGCGCAATTCAGTATGAAATCTGAAAGACTTCCTGCCGGATCGTCACTTTGCAGGATCTTGTCCTCTTCCAGATCCATAAGAAACTTAGTGGCAAAGAGGTCCCAATCTGCTTTGTTGAAATTGAGGCGTTCTGGCAAAGACTCGCTCTCTGCATTCGTACACCGAAGCAACACAGGAAAGTGGTCACTACCATGCAGGTCCTCATCAACCTCCCAAACAAAATCCAAAACAAAGATGGATCACAGACAGAAAGATCCAGACAAGATGTGGTGCCATTAGCGGAGTGAAAGTAAGTTGGTGATTTCCTGTTCAAGACACACAGATCAAGCTCCGAAAACACTTCCTCTAAAGCAGACCCCGTGGTGAAGATCTCTCACTTCCCCATAGAGGAGAGTGGCCATTCAGATCACCCAACAGCAGGAAGGGTCGAGGAAGCTGCTCCAAGAGTGAAATGAGGTCCTGTTTGGTGACGCAGATGTTTGGAGATAAGTACAAACTACAGATAGTAACTGTTTTGTGGAGAGTAACCCGAGCTGCCACTGCCTGAAGCGGAGTCTGCAGAGCAACTGGGCTGTACAGAACAGAGTTGTGAATGAACAAGGCAACTCCACCAGAAGCACCATGTTCAACAGACTGTGCAGGTAGGTAGATTTAGAAAACTGTAGCCAAAAAGTGAAAAATTTTTGTCAGACTTGAGAAGAGTTTCTTGGAGGGCAATTAGCATCGGCCTAGCCTCACGGCACAACAGCTGCAATTCTTCATAATTGGAAGACAGTCCTCCCCTGATATTCCAATGTATGATTGAATCCATTGTGGATGAGTCCATCATAAAAGAAATATGGTGAAGGAAAATAAATCTCGTAAATCTTCCTTTTATTCCATATCAACATCATCTGGATCCGAGAGAACTGCAAATCTGTTGAAATTTCTCTCCGCTTTTTTCTCTCGATCTGATAAAATTTGTTTCGGCGTTTTCTTTTTAGGTGGCGACTTGGTCTTTCCTCCAGAACCGCCAGCTCCCTTGTTGACAGCTGTAGGGTGCCCTTTGGAGGATTTTGAGGGGGTGGTCTTGTCTTGTACTTCAACGACTTCCACTCTCTGCCGCTCTGAAGTGCCTGTAGGTCTTTTGCCCCCTGGTGGTCTGGGGGCGGGAGTAGGCTTTGAAGACTGACTCGTATCTGAAGGCGATGACTGCTGGGGTTCATCGCATGCAGTGGTTCTGCCTGAGGCTACAGACTTGGTTTCTGGCTCTCTCTCTCTCGCAAACGAGGACTCCACCGTCTGCACTCCGATGCTGACTGTTGTTGGCTTCTTTACTGCAGCTGCAAACGAGAGCCCAGCAGTTGGTTGACTTTTCATAGCAATCTTTTTCGCCTCAAAAAACGGGATTCGCTGTTCAGTCTTTATTCTCTGAATTTCCTTTTCCTTTAACCAGTTTGGACAGGTCTTCGATGATGATGGGTGCTTGCCTCCACAGTTGGCACAGAGTGGTGGACTGTCACACACACCCTGGTGGACTGGCTGGCAGCAGGTACCACACACCTCTTCTTCCGTACATCTATCCCTCACATGGCCGTACCTCTGGCACTTGAAACAGCGCAGAGGTGATGGGATGTACAGTGACACTGAAACTCTCAGGTAGCCCACCGTAATCGACTCCGGGAGAGAAGTAGAGCAGAAGGTCAAGAAAAGGGTCAGTTGGAAACCTGTCATTGCCTTTACGCACAAGCACACGATGAACGTGGGTCACTCCTTGAGATGCCAGCTCTGACTTGATTTCAGCCTCCGACACTCCTCTCAGATCTCTGCACCGGATTACTCCTTTCGAAGAGTTCAGAGATTTGTGTGGAGACACTTTGATCGGTCGATCCACTAACGTTGTCGATTTTAACAGCATCTCGGAGTGCAGCTTGGAAGAGCACTCAATCAGAAGTGACCCATTCCTCAGTCTCTTGACGCTCTTTGGCTTCCCGCTGAGGCCATTGATTCCCTTCGCAATCGCAAAAGGACTCAGGCCTGACAGGTCTATCCTCATCTGCTCCCTCCACAATCAGCCAGCTGGGCCAGAAGCCTGAAAGGACTCTCGTCTCATGTTCCGAATCCGTGTCCGTCTCTGTTTTTCTGAATCCTGCCTTGTCTTTTTTTTTTGTTTTTGGTGCCATGGTGTATTCATTAGAATTCATCTCTCTTGATTCCCACCCGCCATCGAGTCCCAACAAGGGGATGCCCCATTTTATACGGAATTCCAGTATCTGGGCACCAGGACTTCAAAGGAGATATACACAGGCCTGAAAGCATCCCTGCCACAGAAGCTCCCAAACCCGTTTGACCCGAGCCGCCGCCTTCTAGCCTGAGCTAGGGCATGCACGCGACCAGCCGCTTGATCGAAGTGGGCCACTTCGACCACCTGTCTAGAGGAAGTCCAGGCCAAAGAGGTGTGTTGACTTGATGCACCGCAGTCACATCAGCGGTCTCAACCTCCAGGATCCTATTCTCCCCCATCACAGGACGCACCGCACGGCAAACACGGTGGGCCTCAAGAAGACCACAGAGAAAAGAAGAGTGTTGGAAAAGAAGACTTGAAGGGGAGACGAAGATAGAAAAGAGCCAAATAAGAAAGGCAGAAAACAAGAAAAAAGGAGAAAGGCGGTTACTATTAGTCAGGATCCTCACCCTTAGCCTGTCTGACATGGGAAGCCCTACCAGGGGCATCAACTCCTTACCACGTTGCGCTTAGGCCAGACAGCATCTTCAACTTTTCAGGCCTAGAAGCATTCTAAAAAAAAAAACTAGCCTATCTTCAAGTATTGATGCCCCCGCAGCAGCAAAGCCTAAGGGATCACAGGACCACGCAAGCCCTCCGACCACGGCAAGAGGATGGTCAGCCGTCGCCCCACCTTCCTCTTGGAAACACAGAACATACTTTCACCTACCCATTCCGGCTACGGGAAATTCCATAACACAGTATACCAACTAGCCCTCCTCGTCCAGGACATCGAAAACTCTTTTCAGGAGAAGAAGAAGACACTGGCCGTGTTTTTTGACCTGGCGAGAGCTTTTGATAAACTTATCCGAGCCGGCATACTTAGCAAGATATACATGTGGATCCACCACACGTCAAGTTGAGTCTCTAGGAACAGGTCTTGCCCCAGACGGACACACCAACACTCCTTGGCGTCACGTTGGACACCCGCCTGGCCTGGAAACCCCAGATTGAGGAGATAAGAGAGGACATGCATCCGCAAACTAGCCCTGCTGAAGATGCTGGCCGGGACGATTTGGAGAGCGGCCAGCAGGCTTCTCGCCAGGGTCTACACGGGAGCGGTCAGATCCACCATGGAGTACGCCTCAACCTCGTGGAGTACAGCCTCCAAGACCAACAAGAGCCGGCTCTACAGAGTCCAAAACATGGGACTTTGCTTCATTCTTGAAGCCATGAGGTCCACGCCCATCCATGACATGGAGAAAACTGCTAACGTCCAGTCCCCGGAGAGAAGACGCGACCTGAAAGTCCTGATGCAGGGCGAGAAGCTCAGAAGACTGCCCTCACACCACCTACACCACAGACTGAAGGAGCCCACGAAGAACCGTCTCAAACGGTAGAGCCTCAACCACAAGTATAAGGCACTCAGAGCACAGTACAGCGATGTTCTGGCGGCGGGAGGGGAACCCCGCACTGACCTTGCCTTGCCTGACTGGAGGCTCGACCAAGAGATAGAGGCCACCATCAGCCTCAGAGTTCCTGGTATCACCAACAAAGACCAGCAACCAGCTACACTCAAGATCCTGACTCTGGCCATTATTGACGAGTCCTACCCAGTCAGCTCCTGGATGCATGTATACACGGACGGATCAGCAGAGGAAGCCACACACAACGGAGGTAGTGTTGTCTACCTCAGATGCCCCAATGGAGAGTCCAGCAGTGTCGCATTCCCTGGAGGAAAGCTCTGTTCTAATTTCAGAGCTGAAGTTCTGGCCATCACAACAGCAGCAAAATTCCTCTCCTCCTGTGGAAACCCCTTGGCAGCATCTCCATCTTCACTGACTCCACATTCCAGGCCCTTGGCTCCCCAGCCCTGATCCTGGTCCACTGATCCAGTCCCTCAAGGCCTCCCTCGCAGCCCTTACCCAAACAGTCCCAACAACCCTCCAGTGGGTGTCTGCCCATGTAGGCCTCCCAGACAACGAGCGTGCAGACCACCTTGCGAAGGAAGGAAGCCAGCTAACACAGCCGACCGTTCCTGCCACGTATGAGGAAGCCAAAACTCTCCTCCACAGCAGATTCTGAAGAGGCTGGGTCACCCTGAACGGAGGCTACCAGGCGCACCAGGATCCCATCTGGACACTGGACAGGAGACACCAGACTACAATCTACCGCCTTCTTCGCACACGACACTGCGGTCTCCGAGCACACCTGAAAAGAATTGGAGTGGCAGCCACATCCCTATGCGACTGCGGCCAGGCTGACCAGATCCCATTCCATTATTCTCCGAGACTGCACCCTGCACAAGGAGACACGGCATCAGTCCAGGCCCGGGGGTGCGGACCTGTACACCAAGCTCTGGGGGATGGCAGCCGATCTTCGCCGGACGTCTGATTTTGTGGCATCCCTCGGACTTAGACCCTGACTGCGTAGCTGTCGAACGCCGAAGAAAAAAAAAGAAAAGTGTTAGTCCCCCTTATCTTGTGTTGATGTCAGTTCTCTTATTTTGTGTTGATGTCAGTTCTTTGTACCCTGTGTTGATGTCAGTCCTCTTATCTTGTGTTAATGTCAGTTCTTTGTACTCTATGTTGTTTTCAATTCTCCCGTACCCTGTATTGATGTCAATTCTCTCTACCCTGTGTTGATGTCAGTTCCCTGTACCCTATGTTGATGTCTTTCCTCTATGCCATGTGTCGATATCAGTCTTCTGAGCCAGGTGTTGATGTCAATATTTTGTGTGCTGGTGTCAATGTAATTAAACGGCTCCTGCTGAGTGCTAACATTTATCTTTGCATGAATGACGGAAAACAAACAAACAAACATGCGTCTCGTACCATGTAGGTGTGTGCTTGCACTTACACAGGGTGTCCTGTAGGGACGTAGTGATCGTTCATTTCTGACAGAGGTGGGTGTGCCACATGCCAATACTTCTTTTATAGGAAATATGATGAGTGTTCGTTTCTGTATAGGAGGGTGTGCACATACCCATACTTCGTCATAGGAAAGTTGATGAGATTTGTTTCTGTATGGTGTTGTTTGCACATATAGCCACACTTCTATATAGGAACTCTGGTGAGTATTTCTTGTATGACGTTGATGTGCAAACACCCATGCCTCTTTCATTGTAAATTTGAGGACTATTAGTCCAGTCATATTAGGTAAAATATAGAGGGCAACCCAGAAGAAAGGTTATAGTTTTCATATTTGGTACACTGATAGTACCATTATTGAAAATGAATTTCTGAAAGTTCCCAAAAAATCCAGTGTCAGCAACAGGGTTAAACATTGTGTCGAATATACCCCCATGTTTTGTCATGGCGGCAAAAGATGCTGACAAGGATTGGTTTGCTAGGAAGCAAAATACTAAGCCTTGGCCATTAAACTGTGTCCATTGTTTAAAAATAGCCTTAAATTTGAAATGTTGTAAGCAATAAACATGCATATTCAGACTTAAATATGCCAAACAATGATTAAATAATACCGACAGGATGCTGATATCGCGTTAACTAAGCAATAAGTTAAAGTTTGTCTGGATCACCAACAGTGTTAAGCCAGATTTTTTTCAGACAAAATCCTTGACAAAAATCAAGGTCGTCCTGTGGATGCAGAAAAAGTAAGTGCTTTTGAAAAGTTTTGTGCATTTCTCTATGACAATGATGAATGTCAATATTCTTTTGCCGAGCTTAAAGAATACATGAAGGAAAAGGGAAAAGAAACATACAGCAGGAAGCATCTAAAAGACAAGCTCAAAGCGACCTTTGGGGACAATATCACCATAACTGAGCTACCAGATGAAAATGGAGTGGTGAGTTTCAGAGACACTGCACAAAAGATTCTTCACAAGACCTGGTACACTGACAGGGCGTCTGACGAAAAGACTGAACGAAAACGAATAGTTGAGACAGCAGCAGCAATCATTCGAGAGGATATCAGGTCTTGCATCTTTGATTGTGATGCATATCCAGCTGCGACTGAACTGCAAAAACAGCTGGGGCAATGATCCCAGAACACTGGCTTGTTTTGTTGATGGCGTCACGCAACCTCAAAAAGGAAGAAGCAGAAACACAGACCGAAAGTCTACAACTATCGAACATGCTGTTGTAACAGCATGCCGTCCAAGATCCTTTGTTTCTCCTGTTCTTTTAAGCGTTGCTGTGTACATTCATCGAAATAATGGCCATAAAATCCCATCAATCAATGCTGCACAATCTTTGGGTTGCTGAGAGTTATGCTGAAGCTGTCAGATACAAAAGTTCCCTTCTTATTCACTCACCATCGTCTGATAGTATTGCAGTTGACGGGTTTATGCTGTTTATTTTTGACAATGCTGATTTTAACACAAACACCCTTGATGGATATGACACTTTTCATGCAATGGGATGTATCGTGTGTATCACTCCAGCAAAGAATAGTGAAGGGAATAAACCAGTACAAAGATGCAAAGATCATGTTTCTTGTGCAAACATCGTTGCAAGATTTGGAAATGTACTGTCAAAGCATACTAAAGCCAGAGACGCCAGGACTGCAAGGAATCGTGATCAAAAGCCTGTCTCTCTCTCCAGAAGAAGCGCAGCGATCACTGAATATGGCCATGAAGTTGGATTCTTTATAGATGACAGGATGTATCCTTGAAATACTACCCCGACCATCATGGGCTGGCCTCATAGAAAAAGCCATGCAAAGTTCAGGAACGTTTGAAGTCAGTTCAATTGATGCACTTCCATTCATTACCTTACCCATCAAATCCCGGTACCATTTGCACAGCTCTGATGTTTGCCGTCACTGAGTGCGAGAACAACAACAAAGCAAATTGCATTGTGACATTTGATCAACCGTTGTATCAGAAACTTCAGAAATTGTGGCTTCGTCACCAGCAGACCTGGGTAGTGTGGTTGTCCGGCTTGGAGGTTTCCATTTCTTGATGTCTTTCATGGGTGCAGTTGGCAGCATTATGGCAGGAAGTGGGTTGGAGGAACTCTGGAACACTGTGTACACCCCATCACCTGTTACGCACATGATCTCTGGCCATGCCTACTCTAGAGCACACTCAGAGCACACTTTCTGACCCAAGAGGCTTTGGCAAGTGTACTGTTGAAGAAATCAAATGTGCCTGACGAGAGCTGCATAGAAAGTCTTCGCCAGATGTACTCAAGGCTTTTGAGAGATTCAAATCTTGAAGAGGGTTTTTTCCTCAGAAGACATTACGCGGGTGAGAGTGACAGCTTGCAACAAATGTGTGAACACATGAAAGGTACCAACCAGACAGCTAAGCTGTGGATACAATATTTTGAGCTTGTACAAATCATGAGACTGTTTGTCCGTGCAGAGAGAACTAGGAACTGGCATCTACATGTGTACACAGTGAAACAGATGCCTTTCTACCTGCATGCTGCAGACATCTTGCCTACGCCAAATCAGCCCACCTCTACGTGCAGCAGATGGGAAAAAAAAAAACTTTCTCTCATGTCCAGTGCCAGTTTGTGGAGTCGCACTGAAAAATTCTGGAGTGGGGTACGGTCTAACATGACCATTTAGCAAGTCTTGATGAGAGCCATGAAAACTTCTGGAGGACTCACTAGCGGACGAGGAATCTCTGACAGCATACTTGCTCGTTGGGTCCTGTCGCTGCCCCTGACAGTTGCGTTGTGCAACAGCCTTGAGGACTTTGCTGGTGTTGTCCATGAAACATCAGAGCAACACAAGGAACTTCGATCTTCCAGACAAGTGAAAGACAATCATGATGTGGACACTTTCATCCAGTGGTTCTCATGCCACATGCCCTTTGAAGACAGACCTCCCTGCATGATGGTCAGCTTATCAACTGGTGTGATTGCTGATGATTCTATCAACTGTGACAATGCTTTCTATGTCGGGAGTGGCTCACAGAAGAACATGACTGGAAAAAACATTTGCGGAGGTGAAGCTGCAGCGAAAAACTAAAGTGAAGTCTCTTGCTTGTATGAACAGTTCAGTGAAGATCAGGAGACAAGAAGAAGTGGTCGTTCAGCCACAGCAGATGCTAAATGCTATTCTTTCCATTGTGGACTCGGCTACTGATTTAGCTACATACATGAAGCATGAACTTGCCCCTCGACCATCCTCACTGTTTGATGACATCTCCATGCGACGACCTTCAAAAGCTGCACTGGCATCCCTTTCGCCGTCTCTTCTTCCACTTGGGTCTAATGACTTGCCTCAAAATCTTGTCTATGTCATCGATGGAGGTCATCTACTGCACAGCGTTTTGTGGCCATGCCCAGCTACTTACGAGGAGATTTGTGAGACATACGTGATACACATAGCACTTACTATGGAAAGAATGCCACGTGGTTTCGGATGGTTATGCTGGATCACCATCTACAAAGTCTCAGGAACAAAAACGAAGAGCAGCAAAGCATACGTTTGCTAACATTGATGTAGCCTGCCACATCAAAGCCACAGTGAGTCAGACTGAGTTCATAGGAAACCAGCACAACACGCAAGGTCTGCAAGCAAAATTCTTTGTGGAAGTCTTCGAGATGTTGACATCAAAGTGAAGCAAGCAAAGAATGATGCGGACACTCTGATTGTGTCCACTGCCCTTCGTTTTACCAAAGCCGGTCATCAAGTGGCTGTCATAGGAACAGATACTGAGCTTCTTGTGATCCTGGTGGCCAGAATGCTTTCTGATTGCCAGATATACCAGATTCATCCTGGACACAGAAAGATCCAGCAAAAAGTGTTTGATATCTCTGCTATCCAGAAAGCTCTTGGACATTTGAAGGATAGCTTGTTGTTTCTCCATGCTGTGACACGACTTCGGCACCATACCAACAAGGGAAGCGGAAAGGGCACAAAGTGCTAAAATCTGATGACAGTCTTGTTCAAACAGTGGATGTTTTCAACATCGCAGATGCAGATGCAGAGGACATCGCAGAAGCTGGTGAAGAATGTTTGCTGCATGTGTATGGTGCTTCCACTTTCAACAGCCTGGACAGTTTCAGACTAGCATCGTTCAAGAAAAAGATTACCAAAAAAGGTGGCAAGTGGGGTTCATCAAATGGCAAGCTTACCACCTACTACTGCTGCTGCTCATCAGCATTCCTTCAGAACATACTGTCAGGTACAGCAGTGGTTAGAAAATGACATTGATCCAACCAAATGGGGGTGGCTTTCATCTCATGGTTCACTTCGACCTGTGCCACAGAGTTGCCCGTCGGCGCCTGATAAACTGTTACGCATTGTCTCCTGTGGCTGCGAGGCTGGCTGTACCGGCTCCTCCATGTGCAGTTACATGGGACTGACCTGCATTACCACCCTGGACCTCACCGAGTTCTTGGAAGACTAATGGCAAGAATGGCAGATTCTTGCGAGACAGTGAAGTTGGAGAACAATTGCAATAGAGACATGAAAACAAAGGTTCAATTTTCAATAATTGTTTATTTTTTTGTATTTTACATACATGTGCTCCTGTCAAAATACTATCATTAGATAGACAAATGTGTATTCTTCAATCGTTTCATTTGATTTGAGCTCTTATTTAGTTACCTTTCGAATGACTTTGGATATTCTATTTCAAGGCTTTAGAACCACGCCTCTCATTTCAATGCCGCCCCTGTTGACCTGTGTGACCCCCATATCATAGTTTAGCAAGCGTCGTTTGCATTTTCCAGTTGCAAGATGGCGTGTTTCCTTGCTGAAGTATTCCTTCACTATTTACATATTCACAACTTTGGAATTCGTGCATGTTCGTGGTTCTGAGAGAGAGAGAGAGAGAGAGAGAGAGAGAGAGAGAGAGAGAGAGAGAGAGAGAGAGACAGACAGACAGACAGACAGACAGACAGACAGAGGAAAAATACAAATTACAAACACATGCACACATACAGACAGACAGACTGACAGACAGACAGAAAATCACAGACGGACAGACAGACAGACAGAGAAGGACAGACAGACAGAGAATGACAGACAGACAGACAGAAAGAGAGAGAGGAACTCATCAACTGAACAGTAAAAGATAACGACCTTACTTTATCATGTCTTTTGACTCAAACTACCGGACAAATAAAGGACATTTTGTTTTGAAGTCCACTATGATTCATCGATGAAAGCCTGTCTTAGTGAGCAGCCAGCCTATTTCAACCACCATATTTTCTTGAGAGCTCGATGTAACCAAGCCATTACACCGGAGGGCTAGGGAACCGAACAGGACAGCTACTGAGTACAATGGTAAACAGTTAGCGATGTTCGCGTTCTCAGTTCAAAGGTATATAATCAATACAGTCAGTGTCATAAATTTTCTTTAGTCTTGCTTGCTCACACACACACACACACACACACACACACACACACACACACACAATCGAACAAACATCGCGATGTACATCAGGATGAACTAAATCAT
The DNA here is from genome assembly GCA_016801955.1 of Conus betulinus. NCBI lineage: Eukaryota > Metazoa > Mollusca > Gastropoda > Neogastropoda > Conidae > Conus > Conus betulinus. The sequence goes on from JADBJO010001189.1 coordinate 63,227, forward strand.
CCAAAATCTAAACTGTCAGATATTAGACTTCTTAACTGATGTTTGCACGCGCGTGCGCGGGCACACACACACACACACACACACACACACACACACACACACACACACACACACACAAGTGCGAGCATGCGCGCACTCACACACGAACGCACACACGCGCACGCACTCATACACATACACACGCACGCGCCCCCCCCCCCCCCCCCCCCCCCACACACACACACCCACACACACGATCGCGCACGCAAACCTAACCTACACTCTCTCTCTCTCTCTCTCTCTCTCTCTCTCTCTCTCTCTCTCTCTCTCTCTCTCTCTCTCTCTCTCTGTGCGTGTGCACTCGTGTGTGCGTGCGAGCATGCATGCGCGCGCGCGCGCCCGTGCCTATCTGTATGTTTCTGAGACAGAGAGAGAGAGAGAGAGAGAGAGAGAGAGAGAGAGAGAGAGAGAGAGAGAGAGAGAGAGAGAGAATGTATGTGTATGTGAGTGTGTATGCGCGCGCAATGCTTACAAAGAGTATTAAAAGTGATCGTGAAAATTTTACAATCTTATTTGAAAATGGAATGATGTTCTATGAAATCAGGTCTGAAATGCAGTTTAGTAGTGTCGACAACACCGAAAAAGTAGTCTTTGGACATGCAGACGTGGAACAGCTCAAAGAACAAAGTGTTAGATCTAGTTGTCAGACAAAGTACTACGAGATATGTGTCATATAAACTATGCCTAGATCATTTCAGAGAATAGTCAGGGTTTTATGCTTAACGTTTACGGAAGATAGCCTCTTTGTTAGCAAAGATTTATACAGAAGGACTTGGATCACTTCCAGACAGAGATGTCAACATCTGTTAAACAATGTTGCTATTTCCTCTGGAATATACCAGCAAGGTAGGTGAAGATGAGCTCTGAAAAGAAAACCACACACTTATCTGTTCAACAAAGTGGTCCCTTTGTTAGCGATGTGTTACTGACAAAAAGTAGTTAAAATCAGCTCACAGTAGCAAGCTAGACATCTAACCCATAAACAAAGGAGCCAAAGCCTTAACAATGTATTCCACAGATACGCTGTGATGAGCATAAAGAAAAACGGTTTCGCCTGTCGCACAAAGAAGTCGCTTCACCAGCAACATGTTAGAAAGATAGGCCCAGGTCAATGCGCAGGAAAGGGTTTAGATATGGCGGACGGTACGAAAAGATAGGCACTTCATTGCAACGTATTATGAAGACAGGCTTTGATCAGCATTAAAAAAAGGGTTGGCATTTAGCTGTTTCCCAGGGTAGGCACTTCATTAGCAATCCATTGGAAAGATAGGTCCAGATCAGCGGAGACAGATGTGTTTGCATTCAGCAGGTACACAGCGGAGGCAATTATTAGCAATGTTTCATAAAGACAGGCCTTGATCAACTTAGATAATATGTTGGGTTTTTTTGTAATACCAGACTAAGACTTAAAGTAGCCACTTCGTTTGGGAATGTACGATGGATATTAGTTTATTTCGTTCATATTTTTTCTCAGTTCACAGTAAAATCCTGTCAGTCCTGATCTGGACTGGAACCATAGACAACAAAATGCAATGACCAAATCTATGCATTCTGCCAGAGAAGACCACTCCGTGGCATCTTCAACATCTGCAGCTTTATGCCTGTACATCTCTCTCTCTCTCTCTCTCTCTCTCTCTCTCTCTCTCTCTATATATATATATATATATATATATATATATATATATATATATATAGATAGATAGATAGATAGATAGATAGAGAGAGAGAGAGAGAGAGAGAGAGAGAGAGAGAGAGTGTGTGTGTGTGTGTGTGTGTGTGTGTGTGTGTGTGTGTGTGTGTGTGTGTACATATATACACACACACAAACATATATTGTGTGTGTGTGTGTGTGTGTTGTGTGTGTGTGTGTGTGTGTGTGTGTGTGTGTGTGTGTGTGTGTGTGTGTGTGTGTGTGTGTGTGTGTGTGTGTGTGTGCGCGCGCGCGCGCCATTTGTGCCGTTTGCATAGAGGCTACACGTTTTACACCCATTCTTAGCTTTTAAAGGGTGAAGAAGCTCCGTGTTGCAGCACATGTAATGTTCCACTCACAGTGAGACATATTATCTTAGAATGTTGGAACTTGCACGATGTGAGACTTAAACACTTTATAGCAGACTCCATAAAGACTTTGTTCAGAGATGTCCCACCTGATATGATCTTTGAGTTTCTGAAAGAGATTAACATTTTTCGTCTGATCTAAGATTTTACGGAAGAAAAGATTTGTAACGAATATTCTGGTGCGTTTTTAGAAGACGTATTAAAAATACGTGTAAATGTGTTTGTTTGGTTTTTTTTGTATGTTTTGTTTTGTTTTGTTTTTGATGACTTGCGTTGACTTCAACATCGTGACAGCCCTCATATGGCCCTTTGCGGTCGGCTGGGCTGTAAGCAACATTACCTTACCAGCTTCCTCTGTTTTCGCCAGCTCCTTCTTTTCAGTCTTTTTTTTTGTCTTGACTTGTTTAGAGATTAAAAATTATAAGTTATGTGCTTTCTCAGTTTGTTCGATGTTATGGTATCAGTATAATGTGGGTAAGTTTTTCATAACTGTTAATGCACAGATTCTCTATTTCTTTGTGATGTCCACACCATCGTCTGGATTTGTAAGTTTTAGACAAAATAATACTTACCTGAGAAGATGTGTCAAAGATGTGTCTGTGCCTATCAACAATACAGTCATGGTCAGCTTCAAGGAAGAACTCACAGGTTGGCAGCTATATCCCTCCATCGTTACTTTATCGCTTATTACCGTGATGATACTCACACAATGTTCAAAACAAAGAAAGCTTTGGTGTGGATCCGAGAGCTTCATAGGGTGTCTGATCTTGCCCAACTGTTCCATGCCTTCAAGTTCAGAATTGTTGCTAACACGGAGTATTGCTTTAAACTTTTCTTCTCGTTTTTTCCTGACAGTGGACGACCTCGTAAATCAGCCCAATTCCTGGAACTGTTTCCGTGAAACATTACGCCAGCTTCCATCACCACCTGGCCTGTAACCTGAAGACAGAGTGTGAAGATGGACGGGATGAAACAGGGGACTGTCCCTTCAGCAGTCCTGGGTGCAAAGGACTGATTGCAATGTGTAATCATTGCTACAAACTTGTCCACACTTTGAGTGGATTTGTCAGTGATAAAACAGATCGCAATAAGAGGGCCAATGAGTATTGTAATTCAATACAAGGCCGACAAAGTTGTCCACTGTGTGCTCATAATTGGTACGGTATAATTAGACAAAAAGCAAAGTTACATCCTAACTGGCTGCGGGATCTCTGGCCTGGTTTGTACTATAGAGATACCTCTTTGCTAAAGATGTACAGACATACGCTGGTTAACCATGTCAAGACGATCTTGCATCATTCCTGGAGTTTTCACCATTCCAACTATCTACAGTCAAAGTTGTGCTTGAAGAATTCTGTCACTTTGACTTTTACCAATCTCTCAAAAGTTTACTTTTGTGTGTTGAGAAGTTATTACGAGCTTGATTTTGGAACAGTGTGTGAATTTACAAACAATAAGACAGTGACAAAGAATTATCTTTCCAGGAAAATGTTGACAAATGGTCATGCATTTTTATCATCAACAGGACAGCAATATATGACAGAGTGCCCGGATGGTCATGTGACACTTGCATTTTTTCTGTGTGGTTCTGACCGCTACAAAATCTGTGGTCAACAACGGACGTCTCCTTGCACTTTTTCTGGCAGACTTCTCCTAACAGGCAAATGGAAACACTCAGATCTCCGTCTCTCCCCTGTTGCCACCTTTACATGTGATGATGACTTCACACGAATATCGTACACTGTAGTATGTGATTTCGTAAGTGATTGTAATGATAAGAGTGATGAGTCATTTTGTAAACACCCCTGCTTGTGCCAGGATGTTTAGATGTAGCAATGGTGAGTGTCTGCCAATTGAAAAGTTATGTGATGACATGGTCAACTGCTGGGATGAGTCGGACGAAGAAAACTGTCATGACTTCAGGGTCCACGATGGGTACACGCATCAAGCATTCCCATCTCCTGTTCTTGTTAACTTTAATGGAATCGCGCAGTTCGTTTCCACCCCAATGAAGTCCAATGAGTCTTGTCCCGTAACCCATTATCGTTGTCCGGGTGACTTCAATGACTGTCTGCCTGGCTACACACGCTGCAATGGACTACACGACTGCATTGATCACCAGATGAAAAAGACTGCGAGGAAGTGGGTTGTCCAGGCCTTTTTCGATGCAGACTGTCAACAATCTGTTTACACAGTGACTATATGTGTGATGACTGGCCTCACTGCCCGATGCGTGATGATGAACTGTTTTGCGGCGTGATGTGTCCTACAGATTGTCTTTGTCAGGGAAGCACCTTTCTGTGTCCTCAGCCTTTCTCTGTAACTCTCTTTCCTCAGCTGCGCTACCTGGATGCCACAGGGTCAGGAATGACACTGCATGATGTGAGTAACAACACCTTCCTCATTGTTGTGGTCCTGGCACAGTGTTCTTTGACGTCCTTGCCCAAAGTCCAGTTGGTGAATGTGAGGTGTCTTGATCTCAGTGGTAACCAGCTGCGGTATGTCAATATGACTTCTGTGCTCGGTTTAGAAAGTCTACATACACTGTACCTCTCCAACAACCCTTTGTTGGCTCTCTGCACTGATCTTCCCTCTGTTGGCCAACACTCTGCTCTCACTGAGCTGCACCTGTCCCCACACCACACTGACTGTCCCTGGACACCACATTTCTCTCACTGTTTCCTCGCACACAGAAACTGAACTTAACGTTTACTTCAATACATACAATCAGCCCTGTGGGATTTCAGTTCACCTCAGTTACACATGCTCTACATGGATCACAGTCCTGTACAAATATTTCCGCCTAATCTATTTAAACATCTTTCCAAGTTACGCTTTATATCAACAGAATTACAAATTCTGCTGCACTGAATGCTTCCTAATACCTTGAATAGATTTAGCCTGTCTCGCTCCCCAAGATGAAATTTCTTCATGCGAAGATTTATTGCAGTCGTGGACGTATAGAGTGTTTCTGTGGCTGGTCGCCTGTCTGTCTTTGACTGGTAACGTCTTCTGTTGCTGTGCGCGTTTGTTCGTGAAGAGCATGACGTCTTCAAGTGGCTTCAGTGTGTTTGTCACCAACCTCACCATGGCAGACTTTCTGATGGGTGTCTACATTGTTGCCATTGGTGTGGCTGATGATGAACGGTTCCGTGGACAATATCTTTACCGTGACGACACATGGAAAAACAGTCTGACCTGCAAAACGGCTGGGTGTTTATCTTTCCTGTCGAGCGAAGTGTCAGTTTTAATCATCTTGTTTATTACACTCGATCGTTTCATTGTCCTCCACTTTCCTTTCAGTTCTCTGAGGTTTGGCAGAACATCAGCATCAGCAGTTTGCCTGCTAAATTGGCTGGTTGGTTGGTGTATAGCCGTATTGCCTTTACTTCCAGTGACATCAGATTGGGAATTCTACAGCCAGACAGGAATGTGCATCCCTTTGCCGGTTACGAGACGAAATTTCAAAGGAAGATTATACTCTATTGGTATTTGATCATATTAAATTTTGTGTTGTTTTTATTCATTTCTACTGGTCAGGCGTTCATCTATTGGTCCGTGCAGAGCAATGCTATGAAAATGAATTTCTACCAAAGTGTCACGAGACATGACCATAGCCCGGAGGTTGATCACTGTCGCCGTGACAGACTTCCTGTGCTGGTTTCCTGTTGGTTTGTGTGGGATGTTGGCATTGGGTGGTATTCCCATTCCCGGAGAAGTGAATGTGGCCCTTGCTGTGTTCGTTTTACCTTTGAACTCTGCCATCAACCCATTCATATATACATTCAATACACTGGCTGAAAAAAGGAGAAAAAGCTAATGAAAGCGATCTTCTGAAATGGCTGGAATCGCACGATGATTTGGTTTATGATTAACAAATTATTCAGTGTTAGTGCTTATATAGGGCAGGAAATCTAAATGGTCTGATTTCAGGATGGGCTCTTATGTTGTTAGTGAAGGATTTTTCATTTGTCCCCTATGACTCTCTTTTTTTTTTATTCCCATGTCCTTTCTCTCTGTACACCTGACAGCGGGGGGGGGGGGGGGGGGGGGGAGGGGGGTCTCATATAGATAATGTGAGTGGCAGAAACGGAGCGAACACTCACACACTCACACCACCAGACCACAAGAGGAGGAAGGTTCAACAAAACGTTTATTTACAATACAACCATTTACACTCACTAGTACTCCAGACGGGGTAGGGACTCTAACAAAGAAGAGAGAAGATAGTCAAGAGAGAGAAGTGAGGCACAGAAGAAGGCACTACCCAGAACTACATGTCTTATGGGACAAAATAAATTGAAAGGAAAAAAAAAACCCTCCCAAATACCCCAGGATCCTGCTACTATCCCAACCTAACCCGCTACAAGGGCTTTCAGCAGAATGATAGAAGAAAGATAGTTATTGAAACAATACTACATCCGACAGGACCTGCACAGCGAGAATTAAACAAAAAGCGAATCAGTGACACCCTTTAAACACACACACACACACACACACACACACACACACACACACACACACCACAGACCCACATTTATACCACACGAAATGGTAACTCAACTCAAGAGTCCATGACTGAGGAGGCTCGCAGAGGGAGAGGTGGATTTTGTAGTGAGGCGAAAGTCGTGGCTGGCTGGTCTCCTGGTCTGAGGTGAAGCAGATGTCTCAGAGGAGAAGCGTTCGCCACCGCCAGTTCACTCAGGTTTGCACAAAGGCTGGTGCCTGGTTGAAGGGTTACTGCGGGGTCCACGGATGCTGGCCGCCCAGCCAGCCCAAGAATGTAAGCAGTAGTAGTAGTTTTTTTTTGTGTTTTTTTTAAATTCCATCCACCATCCCCACCCTTACTATTTTTGTTTGTTGTCTTTTTAGTATGTTTTTCTCTTTTATTTTATTACTATTATATTATTATTATTATTATGGTAAAGGTTGTCTTCTTTATATTCTTCTTCTTTTTCTTCTTCTGTTTACATATTTTTATTTTTATATATTTTTTTTTCAGTCAGTCCCTCCACCACCCCCGTCGTTACTTTTTTGTTTTTTGTATTTTTTTCTCCTTTTTCCCTTCTTCTGCCTTTTTTTTTTCAAAGGCAGTCTTTAGTATCATTATTGTTATTATTACTATTATCATCATCATCATTACTACTACTACTACTGCTACTACGATTACTACTATTGTTATTATTATCATTATCAACATTTTAGTTTTATTTTCATTATGTTTATCATTATTGTGTTTATTACTCTTATGTTTATTGTCGTTATGCTCATTACTGTTATGTTTATTGTTATTATGTTCATTATTACTATTATGTTTATTATGATCTTTATCATCAGTATGCTTATGATCATTATTATTATTATTATTTATAATATGTTTATCATGTCTATAATCTCAAAGTTTATCAGGCTTATCATTGCTGTGTGTATTATTATGTTGATGATTATTACATTTATTGCTATTTTGCGTTTTGTAATCATGTTTATTATTGCTATTATTATGTTATTATTATTCTTTTAGGCCCTCCACTAACCCTGCCTTTGCTATTTCTTTTTTAGGCTTTTGTTTTTGACCCTTTTCCCCCTTCTTCTTTCTGGTTTTAAGACGGTCTTTTTTATTATTATTATTATATTATTATTATTATTATCATTGTTATTATGATGATGATCATGATGATGGTTATTATCACGGTGTTGTTGCTATTGTATGTTGTTATTATTATTATTATTATTATTATTATTATTATTATTATTATTATTGTTTGTTGTTATTATTGTTATTATTATTGCTGTTGTTGTGTTCATGCTTATGTTTTTGTTTTTATGACTGTTTACTACTATTATCATTATTTATTGTTATTTTGTTTACATTGTTTGTTATGTTTGTTACTATTATAATGTTTATCATTATTGTCATGTTTATTGTTATGTTTACAATTACTATGTTTATTTCATTGTCATTATTACTATCATGTTTATTAATGCTTATTGTTTGGCTCATTCCTTCTTCTGCCTCAGAAGCTTCAGATCTGTACTCGGCATCTCCTGGCAAAACAGGATGACCAACGCAGAAGTCCAATCTCGCGCTGGCCTCCCTTCCTTATATACCCTGCTGAGACAGCGTTGGTTGTGTTGGCTGGGCCATGTAATCATTTTTCTATTACCATTGTATTATTATTATTATTATTAACATCATGATTACTATCATTATCATTTTCCTTTTTTGCTATCGTTCTTATCATTATTATTATTATTATTATCATTATTATGCTCTGCACAAAAAAACGCATATTTTTAGTCATTTCATGCGTCATTAAGCATTCAAAATATTACAACCACAAAAGAAATCAGACAATCTGTTATGTCTGTTCATTATGTCTGACTATTCACACTGGACACAGAGTTCCCTGCTATACGGGGCATTTTTCTGTCAAAATTTTCCTTACTATTTTCAGCGAAAAAATAAGGGTTTCTTTTTGTGCACAGTATATTATGTTTACTACTATTATGTTTATCATTACTATTATGTTTATTACTATTTTCGTCATTATTATGTTTATCATGCTTATTATTAGGCTCAATTCCTCCCACATCAGAAGCCTCAGGTGTATACTCAGCATCTCCCGGCGAGACAAGGCGTGGCCCCCTCAGAAGAAATGCTATTTCTATTTTGGGGGCCATGGACAGGGTGACCAACTCAGAAGTCTTGTCTCGGAAGTCCTGTCTCGCGCTGGCCTCCCTTCCATGTATACCCTGCTGAGACGGCGTTGGTTGCGTTGGCTGGGCCATGTAATAATAATCTTTATTATTATTGTTATTACTGTTGTTGTCGTTGTTGTTGTTTTTATGTTTTTTTGTTTATTATTATGTTTATCATTATTATTATTACTATTATTATTTTTATGTTTATTTCGCTATCATTATTACGTTTATCATTAACATCATATTTACTGTTATGTTTATCTTCTTGTCATTATTATTATGATGCTTATTCTTAGGCATAAATCCCTCCACCTCAAAAGCCTCAGGCGTATACTACTCGCATCTCCCTGCCAGACAGGGTAACCAACACGGAAGTCCAGTCTCGCGCTGGCCCCCCTTCCATGTATACCCTGATGAGACGGTGTCGGTTGCGTTGACTATATGTAATCATTTTCTTTCTTCTTCTTCTCTCATTATCATTACTATTATTATGATAATAATGATAATGATGATGGTGATGATGATGATGATGATGATGATGTTTCATATCATGTTAGATATTTTCATGTACATAATTATGTTCATCATGTTTATTGTTTAGTGTGTCAATCTTTGTGTTCATTATTAATGTCATATGTTTATCATCATTATTGTTTATTACTATTATTTTTGCCATTATTATTAGTTTAATTTTTCATTATTATTATTTGTAGTTTAATTATGTTAACTACCTCTGTTACTGTTATTAAGCTGTTTATTATTATTATTATTATTATTATTATTATTATTATTATTATTATTATTATTATCATTGTTGTTGTTGTTGTTGTTGTTTATTTTATTCCCTCCACCACCTCCACCTATACATTTTTTTTGTCTTGTGTTTTTTTCTTCCTTTTCCCCTTTTTTGTTTGTTTTTGTTTTTCTTTTTGTAAATACAGTCTCTTTTATTTTGATGATGATGATGGTGATGATGATGATGATGACGACGTTTTATTATTATTATCATTATAATTACCATCATCATCATCATCACCATTTTCTTCTTCATCATCATCATCATACTGCAAACGTTTATATTTTTCTTTTCTATAATGCTTATTTTCATTATTTTGTTTTAGTTCTACGTTTATCATTTTTATGTTTGTCATTATGATCATTATAATTATGTTTATTCTCAACATTATTATCATAATTATGTTATTTTTATTACTATTTTTCATTGTGTTCATCAGTACCATATGATAATTTTAACTTTGATATGTTTGATACGTTTACAATCTTTATTATCTTTATGTTTAATGTTGTGTTTATTATGTTTACGATTATCATGTACATGTTTATAATTTTCTACAATGTTATTATTATAATCATTAGTATAATAAGAATTCTCAATAATATGTGCATTATTATTTTTATTATTATCATTAGATGTCCTTTTTCTTACTATTGTTTTTATGTTTGCCATGTTTATTATTTTTATAATATTCATTCTTATGTCCGTCATCATCATCATTATAATAATAATAATAATTAGTAGTAGTAGTAGTAGTAGTAGTAGTAGTATTAGTTTCTTATTTATTTATTATTATTATTATTATTATTATTATTTTATTATTATTATTATTATTATGTATAATATATGTTTCTGTTTATTTTGATATTATGTTTGCTGTTATCATTATTATTATTATTATTATTTTTATTATTGATCTGATTGATATTATAATCATCATCGTGCTTATCATTTTATTTCATTATCATTATCATTTGCCTTCTTTTTAAAATTCTATCAAACAACCCCCAAGTTACAATTTTTGTCATTTTTTTTTTCTTTTTTTTCGTATGTTTATTGTTTACCATCTTGATGTTTATTATTATTATTTATCATTATTATCATTACTATTATAAATATTCTTATTACTACTTTCATTAGTATCATTATTTGTTATTATTATTATGTGCATAATGTATGCTACTATACTGTGCACAAAAAGAAACGCATTTTTTTTTCGCTGAAAATATTAAGGAAAATTTTGATAGAAACATGCCCCGTACAACAGGGAACTCTGCCCAGTGTGAATAGTCAGACATAGACATAACAGTAGATTGATAGACATAACAGTAGATTGATGTCTTATTTCTTCTGTGGTGTAATATTTTAATGCTAAATGACGCATGAAATGACTGAAATAAAAAATATGCGTTTCTTTATGTGCTTAGTATATTATGAAACATTATTTTCATTACTGGTAGTATCATTTTATTACCATAGCACTCTTTGAATATTACATACTTTCCCCTCATTCTTTCCCATTTCTGTATGGGGTATAATTTCTGCCATATTTGCAAGAATAAATGAAAAGAGGATGAGAAAACCAGACTAAGTAAATAAAGACACAGTCTGTACTTTACATCAATGACAACATACATCATACTGCACACAGTGTACAGTAATAGGCAACATGTGCATACACTTTAGTATTTGGGAGTCACAAACAAAAGTTGCAACAGGCCCGAAAGCCATGGGTAACAAGCATTAACCTATACAATAGACAATACATGTGCATACAAGACTGAAGAACAATTGGCGACATTCATGGGAGAAAGAAGGCTATCAAGGAATTGCTGTAAGATATGGGAACCAGTTTTCTTCAAACTGTCTTGCATTATAATTTATAACAGCTAAATACTTTTCAATGTTATATTATTTTTCAAAATTGCAACAAAAGCCAACAAAGTAGGATGGACATCTCGAAGTTCACATGTATAGATGTAGAATTTAGCTCACAGAAGAATGGGGTCCATTATTTTATCTGTTTTTATATCTACTTTGACCCCAAATAGAACAAATACCTTGTTTATGTTTACATTATGACAATGCTGGCATTTGTTTTTGAATATATTTCAAAATCATTCCAAAAATTCTTAACATTACAGTCATGCATCATATGAGGAATAGTTTGTTGTTCTTGATTACAAAAGTTGCATATAGGAGAATCAGAGATTTTACACATAAATAAGTATCTTTGAGTTGTGAGCAGCCTATGTAGAAGTCTAGTCTGAAACCATCTCAGTTGGACATCTGTTTGTGGTTTAAAGCAGTGAGAAAAGATCAATTTCAGTTTAGACACTCAAAAAGATTATTCCATTTAGTGACGCAAGTAGGCATAGCACTGTTATCATTCAAAATATTTTGTACATTTTTACTACTTTTTTTTCTGATTTAAAAAAAAAAACATACTTTCTGATCGAACAATTTGTATCTGTTGGTAAAGACACATTTAATTTCCATAAGAAACGAAAAGCACTGAGAATACCTTCATACAAAAGAAAATAGTTTCTGATCCTGGAAAACTTGTCAGAAACTCTCTGGCTGACATGAAATTGCCATCATCATTCATTAATTGCTTTACAAAAATATTGCAGTCATACCATTCTTGCACAAATATAACTTTTCAAAATTTGTTATAATGTTCACATTGTAATGGATATATTCTGACATAAAATCATGAACAGAGGAAGATTTAAATTTCAAACACAATTTTATAATGTCTCAAAACACCCTTCCAAACTGGATTCTGAACATTCTGCATAACAATATTTACATATTCTGCTCCCAAATCATCAAACACAGGAAACGTATTTAGAGTAAACATTTTCCAATCGCCGTCATCACAAAAGAGTCTTCGTTACCAACTGATTTTCATGGAAGACACAAAATTTTTAACGTTCAGCATTTTAAGCCACCAGCACTGTATTCTTTTTCAATTACTGACTCTTTAATTTGACCCTCTTCCCATTCCATTAAAGGTGCATAATTCCTGTCTAAGGATGTAATGGAATCATCCTGGGGGTCCGGCAAGTTGACCAGGAGATGGACAATGTTTGAAAATACTCAAGTCTTGATAACTGTTATTTTGCCAAGAGGGGTGATTTGCCGTTTCTTCCATGATGTTAGAAGTCTTCTTATTGCTAAGAGTTTATCTTCATAATTCATACTTACAATGCTATCTGTGTTAGCAGAAAATTCCAACCAAAAATTTTAAAAGTACCTGGATCCCACACAAAATTTTGTCCCTCATATATATAAACACCACAGTTTTCTCCCACTTTGTATCCAGATAATTGGAGTTTTATCAAAAAGTTTATTTTAGACCCGAGACATGTGAGAATTTTGTGAGCACACTTGCGGTTTCATTGAATGATCTTTCAGAACCATCAAGACACAAGGTTGTGTCATCAGCGAACTGTGACAGTAAATTTTCTTTCTCTTTTATTTTAGTTATGTTTTTTTTTTTTTTCATTTTTACGGATCAAACGTGATAAAAATTTTCTGCACAAATTAAATACAAATCAGGCGAAGACGGATCTCCCTGTCTGACCCCCCTTTCGATCTTAAACAAGGGTGAATGCTGACCATTCACCGAGACACAAGTGATTATATTGCAATAAAAGGTTTTTATTCACTGTGTCATATCCGAACCAAAGTTTTAAAAAATGTAAACATTTCAAAAGAAAGGACCAGGAAACACTGTCAGACGCCTTTTCAAAAATCAGTAGATATAGCATTCCCGGAATATTTTCTTTTTCCACATATAACAATGTATCATAAAGCAAACGAATGTTTTCCCAATAAAGCGTCCTTTTAAAAAGCCTTTTTGACACTCATAAATAATATTTGGTAGAACTTTTAGCCGATTAGCAATACATGCTGAGGCAATCTTAAAGGTAGTGTTTAAAAGGGAGATAGGTCGCTAGTTTTTTTTATGAATCTCTTTGGTTTCCCTTCTTTGGGAATGCAGGTGATGGAAACCTGTCTCTGTGTTATAGACATTTGTCCTTTTTCAAAACCACGATTTTGAAATTGGGAACAGATTTAATTCATTATCTTGTTCCAACGTACATTGAATTTCATTGGGATCGAATGAACGGTTGTTGATTTACAGACAATTTAAACAGAGGATGGGTCGAAATCAAAGTTCGCAAAATCTGTTCAGTTCACAAAATCATTTCAATAGTGGGTGTGGCCACCGCCATTGGCGAGACATTCCACGCAGCGACTCCTCATCGAGTTGACCAGTGTTCTGATGACCCTCTGAGGGATCTCTGCCATTCCAGTTGCAGCATTTGGAAGAGATCCTGGCGGTCTCTGGGAGGTGGATGGTGGTTCTCCTTCACACGTCTCCCCAACATCCCACATATGCTCGATGGGATTGAGGTCGGGACTATACGCCGGGAAGATCATCCTGTTGATGCCCGGCCTGCACAATGAAGTTTTCGGCCACCCGGGCCCTATGTGGCCGAGCATTGTCGTCTTGGAAGACTGCCATGGGTCCTATCCGTTGCATGGTCGGAACAACGAAAGGCGCCAGGATTTCATCCCGATAGCGGATGCCTGTGAGGTTTCCATCAATATGGTAGAGTGGTGTCTTGTGGTGGAGGCTGAAGGCACCCCATACCATATATAACAGATCCTCCCCCAAAGCCCTGGTCTGGCGAACAGCTGCATCAATGTAACGTTCACCAACACGCCTCCAAACTCTAGTTCGGCCGTCATTGTGTTCAAGACTAAACCGCGACTCATCTGAAAAGAGGACCTGGGACCACTGTTGTTGGTTCCATCTCACATGACGATGGCAGAAAGCTCGGCGAGCCAGCCTATGGGCTGCTAGCAGTGGTCGAACAGCTGGGCGACGTGATCTGAGGCCGAAGTGGTGAAGACGGTTTCGTATGGCTTGACGGCTGAGGATGGTGTTATTTGCCATACGAAGCTGCCTTTGGATGCTGGTGGAAGTGGTATCCCGCTGCAATAGGGCCTGCCTCTCGATGAAACGATCTTCTCTGGGAGTAGTCTGCCTAGGCCGACCTGACCGTGGCCTCTCTTCAACGCTGTTGGTCGCCCTAAAACGCTGATTCAGTCTAACAATAACTGAATGATGCACACCAAGTCGTCGCGCCACTTCAGCCTTTGCAATGCCATCTTGTATCCACGCAATCGCCCTGGTTTTGTCAAAGGTGCTAAGTTTTCTTCGTGGTGGCATGGTGAGAAAAGGGCTGACAGTAACCAACCCCGCGCTTAAACAGCCAAAAGAAGGGGCATAAAACTCACTTGAGAGACTGCTCTTGCACGGGAAAAAAGAATTTTTTTCATTTTACACATCTTGTGTCGCCAGCAAGCTTGATGCAAAACAGGCACAGTTAACGCAACTTTGCACTTTTTATCCCGCGCGGTAACGAGGTCACCAAGACCCCCGTGCGCACTACCAGTTGACACAGGCTGGATTACACACTGCTGTGTGAGATTCCATCATTGGTTGCCGCATAACAAAAAAAAAATGTTTTTTTGAAGGGATGAATCAACCTTGAATTTTTATTTCTCTTTTTTCTTGTAACTGTAATTTTAAACTTTCTAAATATGGAACGTCCTCGTATTGTAAATTACTTTCAAGATTTTTTTTTCCCAGATCAGACTCTTGTTAACCCAATGCCTTTTTCCTGTGTGTGGAGTAAGAAATTGTTTTACCTCTAATTTCAAGCAATAATGTTTCAAAGAATAACTGATCATCTATTTTTGAAAAAAAGTTTTCATTTGGTGTACTATTTACATTGTTCATGTTATAAACAAGAACTGCATATTGTTTCTTAATCTCTGAAATAAGATTTTTTTTTAATTTCCAAAATACACTGTTTGTCTTTTAGAAGGCTATTATCAAATTTCCAAAAGAGCCTTTCTCTTTTCAATTCATCTTTTTAAAAGCTAAGGTGATAAGAGGATGACCTGTATCCAGGGTCAATATATGCATCATTAACTATAGTTAAACATTCTTCACTAATAAGAAAATAATGTAATCGTGCCTGTTTTTTATTCAGTTAAATTTTCTCCATGGGTATTTTCCTTTGTCGGGATACATTTCCCTACACACATCAAAAAGGTTATATTCTATCATAGTACTGTAAATCGTTTTCCCGTGTCCTGGGACGATTCATAGTACTAGAATAATTACGAATATCTAAATATTAATCAGTATTTAGAGGGCAGTCCCAATCCCCTGTAACAATCACATGTTCTTTCCCAATATTTTCAATGTGGTCAAAAACACTACCAAAACACTCTGGCCAGTCGCCACTGCTAGGGCCATACAAATTGACTAGAGTAAGTTTTTTTAAGAGCTTCGATATTCAACACCATATAACAACCATGCTGGTCTTTGATTACATTGTGCAGTTTGTATTCAAAACGGTTATTAAGATAGCCACACCATTTAGTTTCACAGCCACTCAGCCAAACCCTATAACCCCAGTTTGCCTGTATATAGCTCTCAATGTCTGCCTTCAAGTGGGTCTCTTGAAGACAAAACATGTAAGCCTCTGTCTTTCTTAGGAAGTTGAATACATCTCTTTTTTTAGTGGAATCGTTAAGCCCATTTCAATGGAATGAGCAAATTCTAAATGCTTTCTTCGATGCCATTGCGCTGAGCAAGGAGGCAAATAGAGTGTAAGAAAACATAATAGGTTGAAAAAAATGAGAACATGTGAAATCGCAGAATGAGTGTCAGCCCATTGCTCAATTTCAAAACCAAAGCCAGGTAAAAGTACCACATGTACAAACTTTGTAGACATCGACGGGCCATCCAAGTATGTTGCTCAACGTTAAAGTACGAAGTATAAAACATATGAAGTAGCTTCTTTTTATGACCCACGTAAAGCACACATTGCGATGAGCCAATTTCTACCTTACCCCCCCGCTCTCCCTTTCTTCCAACCACGTAACCTTTCTCTCCCACACACGCATTCAAATAATACAAAAACAAGAATACAACAAAAAGACAAAACAAGACTCGTATGATTCATTCATGGGTGCACTGCCAGTACTCCAACTCACATTATTATAAGACATCGGTTTAGAGAAATGGCAAAACCTTTTTACAACACCTTTTTACAAGTTCCAGCATGACTTCTGAGCATGCAGACATTTGCAGCTACACACGTAATGTAAACACTGAACGATACGTGATCAAACAAAACTAAAAGCCCTTCTAATATTTTGAAGCCCAAGTAGAACACAACGCAAAGTGAAATACATACTACCAGCTATTGAGCTGGGACATTCAGCCTAATGTAAAAGATAACAGAACAATAGGGGGGGGGGGGGGCGGGGACATTAGGACGCTCGAACAAACTAACCCCTGAACTTGAGTCGGGATATGCGCGGAAGAAAAATGTAAAATTTACAAAAACAGTATGCACTGACGTTCAGACAAGGAATGATGGAACTTCAAGAATGTCCGTAATACTTAACCGTGTGAAACTAACAACATTAACAACCCGTCAACAAGTCTACGAATGGAATAAATAAAGTGAAAAATGAAATAAACCAATAGTAATGTAAGGATGGTCGATGAAGAGGTAAGGAGGGAAGAGGGAGTAGGAGATGGGGAAGAGAGAGCGTTGACACATCAACTTCCAATACCAACACCAACAGCTCGTTGGTTCTTCTCTCTTTTATTTCAAATCATGGTTGGATCGAACCAGCCATACCAGCCACCGACCTATTAAGACATAAACAATAATAATTATAAACATGAGGTATTATATAAAGACATATACAGAATGACATAATCATTCAAATTAAGCTAAGATTAAGGTGCCGGACTTATAACAAAAAGCACAAAAAGCCTCCCTGTTGCAAACGGTAGGAGGTAAAACATATCTTTGCAATCAATAGCATAATCATATCATAAAGATAACATCAACAAAAGGGGATCCCCGTTGCGAACGGCACGATCAACAACATAATAATTTCATTACTGTAACATTAAGAAAGGGGATCCCCGTTGCGAACGGCACGATCAACAACATAATAATTTTATGTTTATGACATTAACAATGGGACTCCCCGTTGCGAACGGCAGGAGTTTACATATAGTCAAAAGCATGTATCGATCTCATAGCGAAGAACAGTATTATAAGTCAACATACATTTAAGCACACACACTCAAAATGGAACTCCTCGTTACGAACGGCAGGAGCAATGAACAACAAATGAAATCAATTAACATCTAAGTTTTCAACAGCAGTTACACAATTGTATGGAAAAAAATCATATGTGTAGTGTCCACACACATGTGATGAAACTCGGAAAGGACACATCTTGCACATGAACCAGCCAACTAAAGTTATCTTCCTTTCTCAGCACACACACCCCACCTCAGGACAGTATGTGCTACACGCTATGGCTCCGCGTTTCACCTGTTAGGCCTACACCCCGGCCCAACGATGGCAGTAGCTTTTCAACCCTTTACATTCACAAACACCTGAACCAGCGTCACAGCCTTCACCACACTCTGCTCAGTGAAAAAAATAATCTCAGAGCCAGAACGCCGGGAGTAAACAGTCCTTCCACCCCCTTTGAACGAGATCTTTCGAGAAGGTTTTTTGTGGCGTGAGTCACAATAGAACGACTACAAGCGTCTCAAGTATTTAAACTCTGGCTTCGCTGGGCTGCTGTTCAACGAACATTCTATCCCCTAGGGTCCGACAACCAACGGGGCCGACCGCCATGTATGTGGCTGGGTTTGGAGAAGTGCAGAGGAACTAGACCCTTCAGACTCTGTACCTAGGGAAAAGTCCAGCATACCACCTAAAAGATGTTTACCTATTCCAAAATCTCAAGTCCACCTCAGCAAACACACACACCAACCACGGCTCCTCGGTCTCCCAGGCTGTCCCCCCGGCCTGTACTCGGGTCTCCCAGACCAAACCATCAGACCAGCCATGGTCAAAGGGAGGCTCTCAAGAGCTCCTCAGCAAAGGCGACGCCAATAACGATGTGGCTGAAGTCCAATGGCTATCTTTCCAAAACCAGTCTGTCCAGACCAGCCGTGGGCAAATTGTCTGCTAAGTGACCAGCCTCTTAACTGGCATTCCAACCTACCAGCTAGGTTGCCCCTCACTGCGATTCTATTCTGCGTTTAAGGGGTTAAACCACTACAAACTCTCTGTTCTCAAAGGTTGGGCAGAATCGTACAATTTACAGCAAGACAAAAAAGCACGAAACAAACAAATAAGAAAAAAACTAGGAATAGCTAGCTACCTGAAGCAGACGAGGGATGTCGAAGCAGACGACACACTGAACTGCCGGTTCTAACGGGGCTGTGTTTCTCTGAAACGCTGCCTGGAATCAGCGAGTGATCTCACTGGCGCCACTCTCCCGTTTGTCGTCTTTGCCCAAACAGTCCCATTCTTGGTCCACGCCTGCTGACAGGCAGTGTCACTTTTCACACTACACAACAGTGAATACGTACGAGGGGTCAGATCCTAAACGACAGTTCCACTCCCCTTCAGATTCTTCCTGGCATACAGGACAGCATGGCGAACGCGTCGGGACACAAAACGTATTATTATGCCCCTACTCGAGTTCCCAGAACCGCCAGTGGCGCCCCCAGAACGTTGGACACGGGCACCCACACGAT
>JADBJO010001189.1:87500-91693 GCA_016801955.1 Conus betulinus
CAACATCTGCCGGCGAGACAGGGTGACCAACACAGAAGTCCTGTCTCGCGCTGGCCGACCTTTCATGTATACCCTGATGAGGCGGTTTGTTTGCGATGGTTGGGCCATGTTGTTATCATCATCATTATTATTATTATTATTATTACCATACCAGTTCTTTTATTGTTATTGTGTTTATTTTTGTTTTTGTTTATTATCACCATTATGTTTTATGTTCGTTATGCTTGTTACTATTATGTTTCTCATTAATATGTTTAACGTTATGTTTATAATTACTATTAAGTTTATTTTATTGTCATTATTATTGTCATGTTTTTAATGCTTATTGTCAGGCTCTCCATTCCTTCCACCTCAGAAGCCTCAGGCGTATACTCGGCATCTCCCGGCGAGACAGGGTGACCAACTCAGGAGTCCTGTCTCACTCTGGCCGCCCTTGCATGTATACCTTGCTCAGACGGTGTTGGTTGCGTTAACTGTGCCATGTAATCATTTTTTTTTTTTATCATAATTCTTTCTTTCATTTATAGTAGTAGTAGTAGTAGTAGTAGTAGTAGTAGTAGTGTTTTTTTATTATCACTATTATTATTATTATTATTATTATTATCATTATTATCATCATCATTTTTTGTTATGGTTCTTACCATTACTTTGCTTTATATGATTATCTTGGTTACTATTATGTTTATCATTACTGTTATGTTTACCATTATTATTATTATCATTTTTTATTATGTTTATCTACTCATCATTAGGCTCAATTCCTTCCACCTCAGAAGCCTCTGGCATATACTCAGCATCTCCTGTCAAGGCAGGGTGACCAACACAGAAGTCGTGTCTCGTTCTGGACTCTCTTCCATGTATACCCTGCTGAGACAGAGTCGGTTGTGTTGGCTGGAGTATGTAATTATTATTATTATTATCATTATCATTAGTCTTGATAGCATTATGTCAATCATTATCTTTATTATTGTCGTTGATTATTATAAGATTAAGTATTGCTGTTATATGTATTATTATTATATTATTATCATTATTATTACTATCTTAAATCATTAGTATATTTTTATTACGTTTGGTATATTTATCATCTTAATGTTTATTTTGCTTGTTAATGTTATGATAATTCTTATTATGTTGATGATGTTCATTATGCCGATTGTTATGCGTTTTTTAGTTGTTTTTTTAGTCCCTCCACGACCCCCGCCTTTCCTTTTTTTCGGCCTTTTATCCCCTTACTCTTTTTTGTTTCTAGGCGGTTTATTATTATATTATTATTATTATTATTATTATTATTATCATCATCATCATCATTATTGCTATTATCATTAGCATTGTTATTATCATTGTGTGTATGTTTGTGTTTGTTGATTATCATTATTGTTAGCAGTAGTATGTTTTGGTCATCATAATTATATTAATCATTAGTATTATGTTAAGTGTTATTATCTTTATCATTACTATTATGCATATCATTATTATGATTATTATTATCATGTTTATTATGCTCATTATTAGGCTCAATTCCTTCTACTTCTTCAGAAGTCTCCGGCGCATACTCAGCATCTCCTGGCCAGACAGAGTGACCAACACAGAAGTCCTGTCTTACGCTGGCCTCCATTCCATGTATACTCTGCTGAGAAGATAAGATAATGTTGCTTATAGCCCAGCGACCGCAAAGGGCCATATCAGGGCTGTCACCACGTTAAAATCAACTCACAGGTCATTCATTCACACTATTCTTTAAAATACATCGTCTAAAAACTCAACCAAAACTTTGTTAAAAAATTTTCCACTGTAAAATCTCAGATCCGATGAAAAATGTTAACCTCTTTCAAGAACTCAAAGATCGCGTCAGGCGGAACATCTCTGAACAAGGTTTTCATGGAATCTGCTGTAAATGTTTGTGTTTCACATCGTGCAAGTCCCAACACTCTAAAAGAATATGTTTCACTGTGAGTGGCATATGACATGGAATGCACCACGGAGCTTCTTCACTCTTTAAAAGGTAGGAATGGGTAAAATACGAATAGCCGGTATGCAGCCGACATTGAACTGTTTCTTCTTTACGACCACCAGACGAAGATGAGAGGAGCTCCTTTAGGTTTGGACGATCTGAAAGAGTTTGTTATTCGTCTGTGTATTCCAATCCTCTGCCAGAGGTCTCTGAGATAATCGTTAATTTTGGGTTTCATATCTGAGCAGGGGATATATATGTTGGACATTTTCTGTCTTGTGGCATTCTTGGCCAAATGATCAACCATTTCAT
Organism: Conus betulinus; assembly: GCA_016801955.1. Lineage (NCBI taxonomy): Eukaryota > Metazoa > Mollusca > Gastropoda > Neogastropoda > Conidae > Conus > Conus betulinus. Next base: position 89,767 of record JADBJO010001189.1, read on the forward strand.
TCCCTCCGATGCCAACATGATAAGATAAGATAATGTTGCTTATAGCCCAGCCGACCGCAAAGGGCCATATCAGGGCTGTCACCACGTTAAAATCAACTCACAGGTCATTCATCCACACAATTCTTTAAAAGACATCGTCTAAAATCTCATCCAAAACTTTGTTAAAAATCTTTCCACTGTAAATCTCAGATCCGATGAAAAATGTTAACCTCCTTCAAGAACTCAAAGATCGCGTCAGGCAGAACATCTCTGAACAAGGTTTTCATGGAATCTGCTGTAAAATGTTTGTGTTTCACATCGTGCAAATCCCAACACTCTAAAAGAATATGTTTCACTGTGAGTGGCACATGACACGAATGCACCAAGGAGCTTCTTCACTCTTTAAAAGGTAAGAATGAGTAAAATACGAATGGCCAGTGTGCAGCCGGCACAGAACTGTTTCTTCTTTACGACCACCAGACGAAGATGAGAGGAACTCCTTTAGGTCTGGACGGATCTGAAAGAGTTTGTTATCCGTCTGTGTATTCCAATCCTCCTGCCAGAGGTCTCTGACATAATCGTTAATTTTGGGTTTCAAATCTGAGCAGGGGATAGGTGTGTTTGACAGTTTCTCTCTCTTGTGTGGCATTTCTTGGCCAAACGATCCACCATTTCGTTCCCTCCGATGCCAACATGACCAGGAACCCAAGCCAGAAGAATGTTGTAACCCTCCGCTGTCAACTTGGTAAAAAGGTCAAAAAAGTGTAAAAGTTTGGGGTGCTGAAGGTTGCGGCCAGATATGGCCTCCAAGCCGACAGCGAATCCGACAAAACCAGAAAGTCCCTCTTTGGAGACTGTGAGATTATTCTTAGTGCCAGAACCAGAGCTGTAACTTCAGCAGAGTAAGCAGAAGCGTCTGAAGAAATATGTTCTAACAGTATTTGAGAAGGAGCACCAGGGCAGTAGGCTGCACAGGCCACTCCATCTTCAGACTTGGAACCGTCAGTGAAAATTTTCTGATAGGATGGGAATTTTGAACTCAGCTCAGCATACAACGCCTTGTATGCCAGAGAGCTGGTGGACTCTTTGCGAAAAGCTGCCAGATCAAAAACTAATCTCTGGTGTGAAAAAGGTCCATGGAGGCTCATCTGGAAACTTGGAAAAATCAGACACAACTCCTAGGTCTAGACCTGCATTCCGTGCGTGAGGCTGCATACGAAGGCCAAACGACGGAATACAGTTAGGTTGTTTTCGAATTTGTTTTGGAACTGAGGGTCAAAGACACAGTCATAGGCAGGGTTTTCTGGTTCAGAGAACAGTCTGATGTAGTAGTTCAAAGATAGTTTCAACCTGCAGTTGGACAGTGAGGGTTCACCTGCCTCTGCATACAGGCTGTACACAGGGGTGGTGCGGAATGCTCTAAGACATAGACGAAGCCCTTGATGGTGGATAGGGTCTAAGAGTTTGAGGTAAGATGGTCTTGCAGAGCCGTACACAGCACAACCATAGTCCAGTTTGGAACGGACCAGGGCTCTGTAGAGGTGCAGCAAAGTTTTCTTATCAGCACCCCTGTCAGTGTGTGTGCTACGACCCGAAGAATATTCAGAGCTTTCTGGCAAGAAGTTTTGAGGTTTTTAATATGGCTGAGAAAGTTCAGTTTTTTATCAAAAATAACCCCCAGAAATTTAGCTTCCTTGACAGCTGGAATGGTGGACTTATCCAGAAGAATTTCAGATCTGCAAAAAATTGACGAAAATTGTGAAAATGGATTGACTGGGTTTTGGTACGTGAAAAAGTAAACCCGTTTTCCTCGGCCCACTGTTGAATCCTGTTTGACACAAGTTGGAGTCGACGCTGTACGCTGGCGTAAGAAGCTCCAACTGCGTACAGCGCGAAGTCGTCAACGAACAAAGAAGACTCAGAGCCCTGGCTTACCGATTTCACAATG
>JADBJO010001189.1:93266-110766 GCA_016801955.1 Conus betulinus
AGAGGATTGTGCCCATTGAAATCGCCCAACAGCAAAAAAGGTCGTGGAAGCTCCTCAATCAGGCTGACCAGTTCTTGTCGACTGATGGATACAGAAGGAGGCAGATACAGACAACAAATAGTGACCGTTTTATGCAGAGAGACTCTGGCAGCTAAGGCTTGGAGGGGAGAACTGAGGTAGACAGGGCTAAACAGAAGAGATTTGTGGATAAGCAACGACACACCACCCGTCACTCCAACTGCAGAAGGCTGTGCTGGTTTAGAAAGAACATTAAAAACCCGATAAAGAAAAAGATTTGTCAGAGCGTATCAGAGTCTCTTGAAGAGCTAAGACAGCAGGTTTTAAATGTTGACAAGAGGAGCTGCAGCTCTTCAAAATTAGAATTCAAATCTCGAATGTTCCAGTGAGATATTGAATCCATGAGATGGAGAGATGGCAACAGACTTCTCAGTCCATTACTGTCTCATTATCATCTGACTGCAAAGGAGAATATGGATTGCGTGTTTCCAAACTTGAATGTCTTTTCTCTGGACTTTTTTTTTTTGCTTTCTTGGAAGCTCTGGAGGCAGATGATGGGCAATCCACCTCAATGACCTCTACACCAGAGGCTTCCCTGGGATCGTGCCTTGATGAGGCACCGCTTGGGGGCCGCGAGTGCCCCTGGGAGGAACAGGGTTTTTTTTGGGGGGAAGGGGAGCTGTTGAAGCAGACGGTCTCCCAAGCTGTGTCTGCTGGGCAGAATGGAGGCAGCAGGTTTTTTACGCCACCACTAAGGAGTTTATCACAGGGGTAGCGGATTTCTTGCCTCCGCTGGGGGCAGATGGTTTCGATTGCAGAGTCTTGGAAAAACAAAAGGTGTCTGTCTGACAGGAGACAGATACTGTAGAAACTTGTTTCACAACCTGAGAATAGGACTTGTTCGGATGCGGCGGACTGCCCAGAACCAACCTTTTTGCCTCGTGGAATGGAATTTCTTTCCGTCCTCACCCTTTGGATACTACTTTCCTGGCGCCAAACTGGACACTCTCTAGAGGAGGATGGGTGGCCACCTCCGCAGTTTGCACAATGCGCCGGATGAACACGGCATCTCGTGGCTCGGTTGGCAGCAGACGCCACAAATCTCCTCCCCAGAGCATCGATCCCGCACATGGCCAAACTTCTGGCACCGGAAACAACGCATCGGGGATGGAACATACAGGCTAACCTTGACGTTCAAATAGCCCACCTTGATAGACTGTGGCAGCGAAGGGGTGCAGAAGGTCAGAAAGAGGGTATTGTTGGCACTCTTTCAGAACCCTTACGAATTGTGACTCTTCGCACATCCATGACTCCCTGGGATTTCAGTTCGAAACTGTATCTCATCCTCCGATACTCCTTTCAAATCTGGGCAGCGAATGACCCCCTTTGAAGAATTTAGGTTCTTGTGAGGCGACACTTTGATTTTTCGGTCAACAAGAGTTGTAGATTTCAGGAGCCGATCTGATTGACATTTTGTACCACATTCCACCAGAAATGAGCCATTTCTCAGACGTTTGATTGATTTTAGGTTTCCTGACAGACAACTAAAACCTTTCTGGATTGCAAAGGGCTGAGTGCAGACAAAGGTTTGTCTACATCAGCGCCCTCCACCACCAACCACGAAGGGCCAAGATCCAGATTCTGTTCGGATTTCTGATTCCGAGTCAGAATCATGATCACCATCAGATCTCACTTTGTCTCTCTTTCTCCTTTTGGAAGGGAGTTTAGAAATTGAGGCCATGGTATATGATTTAGGAATTCGTCCCCCCCTACCCACCCACCATCGAGTCCAACTTAGGGGCCAGGGCCAAGAAACTCTCGTCTTGGACCCCTTCAGGTTTCAGGAGGGATATACAACAAAGCAGCGCCAACTTACCCTATCCCCCCCGATTATGCCCAGCTCCCGGGAACAGAGAACTGAGCACTGCAGGGGTTACCTTGGCCAGCTGGGGGACTGCCCGTTTTTGACCTACCCCCAGGGGAAGCCGGTTGACACACACAGGCCCATGTGTGCCTCCTGTCTAGGAGAGGTCCGAGCCAAAGTAATGTGTTGAGGGCGCGCTGCCCTCTCAATCACCAGGATCTCATCCCCCTCCGTCACAGGTCGCACCGCACGGCAAACGCGGCGGATCTTAAGAAGACCACAGAGAGAAAAGGAGTGTGGGAAAGAAGACTTGAGGGGGAGACGAAGATAGAAAAGAGCCAAATAAGAAAGGCAGAAAACAAGAAAGGAGGAAAGGCGGGTTACTATTAGTCAGGATCCTCACCCTTAGCCTGTCTGACATGGGAAGCCCTACCAGGGGCATCAACTCCTTACCACGTTGCGCTTAGGCCAGACAGCATCTTCAACTTTTCAGGCCTAGAAGCATTTAAAAAAAAACTAGCCTATCTTCAAGTATTGATACCCCCGCCAGCAAAGCCTAAGGGATCACAGGACCACGCAAGCCCTCCGACCACGGCAAGGTTGCAACCCCCGGAGGGCGATGCCAACATGACCAGGAACCCAAGCCAGAAGAATCTTGTAATCCTCCACTTTCAACTTGGTAAAAAGTTCAAAGAAGTGTAAAGTGTTGGATGCTGGAGGTTGTGGCCAGCTATGGCTTCCAAAGCTGACAGCAAATCCGACAGAACCAGAAAGTCCTCTTCCTAGACCGTGAGATTATCCTCAGTGCCTGAACAAGAGCTGTAACTTCAGCAGAGTAAGCAGAAGCATCTGAAGGGATATGTTCGAGCATTTGAGAAGGAACACCAGGGCAATAGGCTGCACAGGCCACTCCATCTTCAGGCTTGGAACCATCAATGAAAATTTTCTGATAGGATGGGAATTTTGAATAGAGGTACAACGCCTTGTATGCCAGAGAGCTGGTGGACTCTTTGTGAAAAGCTGCAAGATCAAAACGAATCTCTGGTGTGAACAAGGTCCACAGAGGCTGATCTGGAAACTTGGAAAAATCGGACACAACTCCTAGGTCTAGACCTGCACACCGCGCATGAGGCTGCATACGAAGACCAAACGGCGGGATACAGTTAGGGTTTTTTCAAATTTGCTTTGAAACTGTGGATCAAAGACACAGTCATAGGCAGGGTTTTCCGGTTCCGAGAACAGTCTGATATAGTAATTCAAAGACAGTTTCAGCCTGCGGTTGGACAGTGAGGGTTCACCTGCCTCTGTGTACAGGCTGTACACAGGGGTGGTGCGGAATGCTCCAAGACAGAGACGAAGCCCTTGATGGTGGATTGGGTCCACAAGTTTGAGGTAAGATGGTCTTGCAGAGCCATACACAGCACAGCCATAGTCCAGTTTGGAACGGACCAAGGCTCTGTAGAGGTGCAGCAAAGTTTTCTTATCAGCGCCCCAGTCAGTGTGTGCTACGACCCGCAGAATATTCAGACTTTTCTGGCAAGAGGTTTTGAGGGTTTTAATGTGGCTGAGAAAGTTGAGTTTTTGATCAAGAATAACTCCTAGGAATTTGGGCCTCTTTGACAGCTGGAATGGGAGATTCCCTATTTTGATGTCAGGATCTGCAGAAAAAAAAAAAAAAGACGAAAATTATGAAAGTGAATGCACTGTGTCTTCGTAGGAGAAAAAGTGAAGCCGTTTTCTTCCGCCCACTGATGAATTTTATCCACACAAAGCTGGAGCCTGCGCTGGACACTTGGGTACAGCCTTCCATTGCATAAACAGCAAAATCATCCAAACAATGAGCAGTCTGAACACTGTTGAACGGCTTTAACAATGTTGTTAATCTTGATGCTAAAGAGGGCAGGAGACAGTATGCTTCCTTGTGGAACACCAAACTCCTGCTCATGAACATCAGATAGAGTGGTGCCAACCCGGACCTGAAACTGTCGTTCTGCCAAAAAAAAATTGAATAAAAAGTGGAAGATGACCCCGAAAACCAAGATCATGGAGATCATGAAGTATCCAGACTTCCAGGTGGTATCGTAGGCTTTCTCCAAGTCGAAGAATATAGCCACTGCGTGGTGTTTGTTCAGAAAGGCGTTCCGAAGCGTAGATTCCAGACGGATCAAATGGTCCACTGTAGTATGATGTTTACGGAAACCACACTGTTCTTTCGCCAGAAGGCCGTCGGTTTCAAGTTTCCACATGAGTCTAGCGTTGACCATTTTCTCCATCAGTTTACAGACACAGCTGGTCAAAGCTATTGGACGATAGTTTGACGGGTTGGAGAGATCTTTTCCAGGTTTGGGAATAGGAATAATGAGCAGACCTTTTTGTGGAAGATGTTCCAAAAGTTTATAATGGATTTCATCTATACCCGGAGAGGAGTCGTTGCAAGAAAGTAAGGCAGATTTCAATTCATTTAAAGTGAATGGAAGATTGTAGTCTTCCATGTTGTCTGACGAAAAGTTGCAGGGTGATTTTTCTTTAAGGGCTTTGTTTTTGACAAAACTGGCTGACCTGTTAGAAGAGGATGAATTCTTTTCAATGGTTGAAGCAAGCAGATTAGCAACTGCTTTTTTCTCTGTTATTAAGAAAAGAATCAGAAAACTTGAGGTGGTTCACAGTGGGGCAGGTGTTCTTCCCTTTAATTTTCTTGATGATTTTCAACACACTTTTTTCTTCGATGTTTTGGATGTGAGACTTGAGCAAAACCGTCTCCAAGATAATCGCTTACTGGTCCTATATATGTGTTTCGATTTGGCCCTCAGTTTCTGATGCGCTCGGACGTTGGGCATCGAGGGTCTGCAAGAGACCCTACATTGAGCTCTTTTACGGGTTTTGTTAATTTCTTTGCACTCAGAATTGAACCAAGGAACTTTTGGCATTACAGGCTTCTTGGAAGATGTCTGATGGTTGACTTTGCGCAATTCAGTATGAAATCTGAAAGACTTCCTGCTGGATCGTCACTTTGCAGGATCTTGTCCTCTTCCAGATCCATAAGAAACTTAGTGGCAAAGAGGTCCCAATCTGCTTTGTTGAAATTGAGGCGTTCTGGCAAAGACTCGCTCTCTGCATTCGTACACCGAAGCACACACAGGAAAGTGGTCACTACCATGCAGGTCCTCATCAACCTCCCAAACAAAATCCAAAAACAAAGATGGATCACAGACAGAAAGATTCAGACAAGATGTGGTGCCATTAGCGGAGTGAAAGTAAGTTGGTGATTTCCTATTCAAGACACACAGATCAAGCTCTGAAAATACTTCCTCTAAAAGCAGACCCCGTGGTGAAGATCTCTCACTTCCCATATAGAGGAGAGTGGCCATTCAGATCACCCAACAGCAGGAAGGGTCGAGAAAGCTGCTCCAAGAGTGAAATGAGGTCCTGTTTGGTGACGCAGATATTTGGAGATAAGTACAAACTACAGATAGTAACTGTTTTTGTGGAGAGTAACCCGAGCTGCCACTGCCTGAAGCGGAGTCTGCAGAGCAACTGGGCTGTACAGAACAGAGTTGTGAATGAACAAGGCAACTCCACCAGAAGCACCATGTTCAACAGACTGTGCAGGTAGATTAAGAAAAACTGTAGCCAGAAAGTGAAAAATTTTTGTCAGACTTTGAGAAGAGTTTCTTGGAGGGCAATTAGCATCGGCCTAGCCTCACGCACAACAGCTGCAATTCTTCATAATTGGAAGACAGTCCCCTGATATTCCAATGTATGATTGAATCCATTGTGGATGAGTCCATCATAAAAGAAATATGGTGAAGGAAAATAAATCTCGTAACTCTTCCTTTTATTCCATATCAACATCATCTGGATCCGAGAGAACTGCAAATCTGTTTGAAATTTCTCTCCGCTTTTTTCTCTCGATCTGATGAAATTATGTTCGGCGTTTTCTTTTTAGGCGGCGACTTGGTCTTTCCTCCAGAACTGCCAGCTCCCTTGTTGACAGCTGTAGGGTGCCCTTTGGAGGATTTTGAGGGGGTGGTCTTGTCTTGCACTTCAACGACTTCCACTCTCTGCCACCCTGAAGTGCCTGTAGGTCTTTTGCCCCCTGATGGTCTGGGGGCAGGAGTAGGCTTCGAAGACTGACTCGTATCTGAAGGCGATGACTGCTGGGTTCATCGCATGCAGTGGTTCTGCCTGAGGCTACAGACTTGGTTTCTGGCTCTCTCTCAGCAAACGAGAACTCCACCGTCTGCACTCCGATGCTGATTGTTGTTGGCTCTTTACTGCAGCTGCAAACGAGAGCCTAGCAGTTGGTTGACTTTTCATAGCAATCTTTTTCGCCTCAAAAAACGGGATTCGCTGTTCAGTCTTTATTCTCTGATTTCCTTTTCCTTTAACCAGTTTGGACAGGTCTTCGATGATGATGGGTGCTTGCCTCCACAGTTGGCACAGAGTGGTGGACTGTCACACACACCTGGTGGACTGGCTGGCAGCAGGTACCACACACCTCTTCTTCCGTACATCTATCCCTCACATGGACGTACCTTTGGCACTTGAAACAGCACAGAGGTGATGGGATTTACAGCGACACTGAAACTCTCAGGTAGCCCACCGTAATCGACTCCGGGAGAGAAGTAGAGCAGAAGGTCAAGAAAAGGGTGTCAAAAGTGAAGCCGTTTTCATCCGCCCACTGATGAATTTTATCCACACAAAACTGGAGCCTGCGCTGGACACTCGGGTACAGGCTTCCAGTTGCATAGACAGAAAAAAATCATCCACAAACAATGAGCAGTCTGAACCCTGCTGAACTGACTTGACAATGATGTTAATCTTGATGCTGAATAGGGCTGGAGACAGTATGCTCCCTTGTGGAACACCCAACTCCTGCTCATGAACATCAGAGAGAGTGGTGCCAACCCGGACCTGAAACTGTCGGTCTGCCAAAACATTTTGAATGAAAAGTGGAAGATGACCCCGAAAACCAAGATCATGGAGATAATGAAGAATTCCAGGTGGTATCGTAGGCTTTCTCCAAGTCGAAGAATACAGCCACTGCATGTTGTTTGTTAATAAAGGCGTTCCAAAGCGTAGATTCTAGACGGATCAAATGGTCCACTGTAGTTCGATGTTTGCAGAAACCACACTGTTCTTTCGCCAGAAGGCCGTCGGTTTCAAGTTTCCACATGAGTCTAGCATTGACCATTTTCCCATCAGTTTACAGACACAGCTGGTCAAAGCTTTTTTCTTCTTCTTTTTTTTGTGGCATCAGTTATCGGATCAGTGGAGAACCTAAGGCGGTGTGTGTTTGTTTTTTTTTTTTTTTTTTTTCCTAGGGCCAAAATCCACCTCTTCATTTTTTGGTGCTTCACACTGTCCTCTTCATCTGCCAAAAAAAAAAACAAAAAGCGGAAAAAAAATTTCCACAACTAAGTTTTCTTTTTTTTTTTTTTTTTTTTCCCCTTCCCAAACCAGTCTCTTACACACCATGCATAGTCTGTATGTTCTCTTACACATGGACATAGTTTTGCAAATTTTAGTGTCATGGCGTTTGATACAAAGTGTCTGGGTTTGCTGATGTTCTAATGTGTGGTGAACTGGCACACTCACTCTGATAATGTGTTGCATATATATAATATATACACACAAAAGAAACATATATGAAACAAAAAAATGTAATCATTTTCGGTTTTTCGTTTTGTGTCACTCACACACACACACACACACACACACACACACACACACACTCTCTCTCTCTCTCTCTCTCTCTCTCTCTCCCCTCCCTCCCCCCCTCTCTCCCTCCCTCCCTCCCTCTCTCTCCTGTAATTTAATTTCTTTTTTTTTATTATCTAGATAATGTAATAATGACTTCTTTCCAAAAGTCGTTTTCTATTTCACTCACTTTTTGTAGCTGCTGTGATCTGCAGTTTATCCTGAAAATATTCGTTCTGTAGCAAGTTTACCCAAATGCCATTTGGGTATAAAGGTCCAATTATCGTTAGTAGCACAAAACAGCTTTCCAGCCCATTGTAAATACAAACATTTTTGAAATTCTGACGTATTAATCATTTTAAGTCCTCCTTCACTATAGTCACTTTCCATTGTTTTTCTTTTCACCTTTTCGAAAGCTTTACGGTTGCTAAATTTTCTTTGCCAAATGAATCTATACAACAATGTGTTCACCTGCCTAAGAATTACTTCCGGGATACCTATACATTACATAACGAACGTCAATTGGCTGACAATATAGGATTTAACAATAACAATTTTGCCATGTATACTGAGATCCCTTCTACTCCATTGTTTTATCAAATTATGGATTCTTTTAACTCGACTTTCCAATTATCTCAATATTTCTAGCCATTGTTTCTGTCTGGAAAAAAAATTCCCAGGATTTCTATTTCATTAACGATGGGAAACGGTATTTCCGTTCTTCTCCTCCTTTACCTAGTCGTATTGCTTTGGTTTTGCGCAAATTCCGTTTAAGTCCTGAAAAGTTTTCAAACGAGTTAAGTATGTTTAAAGACATTATCATATCCTCTCTATTTTTAAGAAAGTGTCGTATCATCAACTAATTGTTTTATTTTCAATACAGCGTTAACATCACTTTTTTGGTGTCATAATACCCGAGATAGGACTTTCTTATTTTTATTGCTAAAATCTCCACCGCTAAAATAAAGGTAAGGGGAGAGAATGGCAGCCTTGCCTAATTCCACAATTGACATCAAAAGCCTCAGAGATCCATCCACCATGGTTAATACTACTCTGGCAATTGCTGGTTAAAACCGATATCCATGTCTGAAAAGAACTGCCAAAACCAAACACTTTAAAAGCATGCAAGATGAATTCTTTACATATGGAGTCGAAAGCTTTGGAATAATCTAGAGCCACAAGGTATCTGATTTACCTTTTTGCTAGTATTTTGTAATCAGTGTTTGTTAATGTAATAGGTCGCCAGTTGTTTAACTTATCTCTGTCTAAATCATTCATTACCTTTGTGAAGTAATGTTATGACTCCCTGCTTTTGTGTAAAAAACAGTTCTTCTCTATTAAATGAATCATTAAACGAATCGGTTACTAGACGACCTACTTTGCTCCAGAAGAATTTATAAAATTCGGCGGTTATCCCATCGCTTCCCGGAGCGGAACCATTTTTCATCATCTTTAGAGCATCAGTTGTTTCTTTCAGGGTTACTGCACCTTCACATAATGCAGCATCTTCTTCCTCTAATCACGTCATGGTCTCTTCCTCCAAGAAACTATCTGTGGCTGCCTTTACATCTGCAACATTGTTTTTTTCTGATTATATAGCGTTTTATAATATGACACTTGTTGTTCCCGTAGTAGTTCTTTCTGGCCAGTGATAATTTCTCCTGAGTCCCTAACAAGCCGAGTGATTAATTTTTTTTCTGCCTCTGGATTTTTCTATGCCTAAAAAGTATTTTGAATTCTTTTCACCTTCTTCAATCCATTTAATTCTAGCTCTTACTTGTGCGCCTTTTGTTTTTTCAATCTGTAATAATTCCAGTTTTTTTGTTTTACATTCAAGAAATCTGTCTGAAGCTCTTCATTTTGGGGATCATCTATTTTTTCTTTTCTCTGTTTGCTGAAGGCGACTCTGTAGTTGCAGAAGTTCGTTTTTCTTCTTACAAGACAAATTGTTACTAAATTCAATGCACAAGTTCCGTATTTCTAATTTACATAATTCCCATTTCTCTACACTGTTTACATGATCATTCTCTGACCAGAACATATTGTTCATTTTCTGTACAAACTCTTCATTCCTCAAATAACTATTGTTGACGCGCCAGTAACCAGGACCAAGGATAAAATTTCCTTCATTGATATCCAGTACAATTGCCTTGTGATCCGAATTGGGAGAAAGTAGATGTTGACATGATACACATGAACTCAGAATACTTTTGGAAGCAAGGCAGTAGTCTAAACAGCGCGCAATAAAGGCTTACATCGACACCAGGTGTAGTCTTTGTCGAATGAGTGGTGATTTCTCCATACATCTGTTAAACTGTCGATTGTCTCATTTAATACTTTAACTTTTCTGATATTATGTGGTCTACCAGATATAATATCAAGTTCATTGTTCAGAAACAAATTTAAATCTCCTGAGAAAATGAGATCTTCTTCGTTAAATTCACTAAAAATGTCATTCATGCTTTGGAAAAAGGAAAGCTTATCATTTGGTTCATTAGGCGCATACGCATTTGCTGTTACAATATTGCGATCAAGGTATGCAACAGAGACAACAAGCATTCTGTTTTGTGACTTCACCATGAAAATTTCTTGAAATTAAAATCACTTTCCCCCGACTTCGCGTTGTACCTTCATTATAAAAAAGATTACCACCCCATTCTTTGTTCCATTTTTCAATTTCATTTTTTTTTTGTTACATGAAATTCTTGTAAACAAATAATATCCATCTTTTCTTTTTTAAAGAAATTAAACACCGATCTTCTTTTCATTTTGTTTCGTAACCCTCTTACATTCAAAGAGGTAATACGTATATTATCCATCGTAACATTTTTTTGTTTTCTTTCAATTTCCCTTTGTACCCTTGTTTTCATGGACATCCATGAAAACAAAATTAACATGTATATCATGATATCAACCATTATTATCAATGACACATTTCAATCAGTATTCAAACTCACAGTCCGCTGGACAATAGCCATCCGTCGTCAAAAGGTCGATGGGTTACACAGCGACTACTGCCACCGTTCAACCGTCGCCCTCTCCGAGTCGGAACGCACAGGGCTGACAGAACCCGACTCCTCTCATCTGGGCACCTTTCCCGTCCCCTCCCTCGGGCTGTGTCGCTCTCTGGAACGACCACGCTTGGGGGTGTCTGACCGTACACGACGACCCTGTTCGAGAGAAGACAGGAGAGTAGACTGGCGGGTTGATGATCGGCTCCTGTCAACACGCTTAGCAGCTTTGTACCATCGTTTGTAGCTTTTTTTGTTTGCTTCTGTCTTTACTTTGCTTTTGGTCTGTGTCGGTTGGTCATTGTTTTGTTTGTCAGTAAAACTATCAGTGAGTTGGCATGATTGGTCACCCGTTTATGACCAGTCTGTTTACATTCTCTGCAAACTACATCATTCTTGCACCCTGACACATGGTGACCAGACTGAAAACAGCGAGAACAAACAACTGTTTTCTGCAGAGACTTTTGTTCTCTGTGATAAATCTTTGCTGAAAAAAAAATTTATTTTCATCATTTTTTCAAGTGGAGATTGGGGGACAGTAATAAACAGAAATCTTCGCCCCGTTAAAAATCTTGTTAACTTATTGTCTTCGTCTCTGGCTCGCTCCATTTTTATCTGCAGACGCAGTTCACAGCCAGCCTGCGCAAGGGCATGTTCAATCTGAGTCTGCAACTGAGATAGGGAGGTCATCTATCCACTTTTTTTGTGTTGTTTTTTTCCTCACCTGTATCTCGCAGAATGTAAGGGTTGGTGTTGGATACCTGGAGTGTTGTGTCGCGTACAACCAGACCTTTCACCACAAGTTCCGTACGGGCCCCTTGGTTGCTGGATAAATACGCCACAGGCCTCTGATGTTTTGGGCTTGAGATGGAACCCTGTCCCGCCACTCCTTCGGCAGCCAAACATACCTCCAGTACTGAAGGCCGATCGTCGACGTTGTCCGGGATGTTTTTCTGTTTCAAAAAGACTGGGTTTACAGTAGAAAAAGTTGCCATATTTTTGTGTAACAGAACGATAAAAAAAACGGTTGAAGCGCTGTGACTGACGAGAAAAAGCCCGTACAAAGAACTCGCTTCAAACTCAAATTCGGCCCGAGCAGAGAGCGACCGCTTCGTGTCCGCACGCGACGAGCGTCACTCACCGAATCCGCTGGTCACAGCCATCGGACGATGATTGGATGGATTCGAAAGATCTTTTCCAGGTTTGGGTATAGGTATGATTAGGGCTTTCTGCCAGGACGGTGGAAAACACCCTGTGGACCAGATATTGTTGAAGACTTTCAGAATGGTCTGGAGACAGCTTTCTGGGAGACGTCCAGCTTCCATCCAGCTGTGGTCCAAGAACCCAGAGGGCCCCGGTTTTACCTCCTGCCCAAAATCCACAAGGCTAACACACCAGGACGCCCTATTGTGTCTGCCTGCTCCTGCCCCACAGCACTCATCTCCGACTTTCTGGACAGTGTGTTTCAGCCACTTGTGTCAGCGCTGCCCACTTATGTGAAGGACACTACGCACACCCTCAATCTCCTGGAAGACTTCTCCTTTCCAAACGGCTGTACAGAGAGGCATGTGTTCATCATGGACATTGTCTCTCTGTATACTAACATCCCCCACAATGACGGCCTACAGGCAGTACGCCATTTCCTCCAGAGGAGTGCCCTGAACCTCCACATCCCCACCATCCTGCGCCTCACTGAACTGGTCCTCACCCTGAACTCGTTCGCCTTTGATGGGGACCATGTTGTGCAGCAGAACGGAGTGGCCATGGGGACCAAAATGGGTCCTAGCTTTGCATGTCTGTCTGTGGGCTACGTGGAAGAACAAGCTTTGAGCCAGTATACAGGTGAGAAACCCGATTTTTACAGGCGGTTCTTTGACGACTGTCTCGGACTGGCCTCCTGTTCCATAGATTCCCTCAATCAGTTCGTGGGACTTTATGTCTAGCTTCCATCCAGCTCTGAAATACACCCACTGCATTTCAGATTCTTCAGTCTCTTTTCTCGACATTCAGATCACTATCTTTCTGACTCCAACAGCCTCTCTACCAGTATTTACTACAAGGACACCGACTCTCACTCATATCTCTTGTATACCTCCAGCCACCCTCGGAAATGCAAGGATAGCATTTCCCTTCTCCCAGTTTCTTCGACTTCGCGCAGACTGTGTAGCAGTGACGTTGACTTCCAGCACCAGGCTGAACGGATGAAATCCTTCTTCCTGACACGCCAGTACCCTCAGCAATTGGTCCAGACTGCCTTGGAGCGTGCCACTGCATTCCTCGCAGTCAGACGTTGACTTCTGCTAATCATTCAGATGATCAAGCAGACCGTACAGTGGCTGTGCTCACCTTTCACCCTCACAACCTCCCTGTCCGCAACATCCTTCTCAACAACTTCCACCTCCTCCAACTTGACCCCAAACTGAAAGAAACCTTCCCAAAACCACTCTTGATAGCCTTCAAGAGAGACACAAATCTGAGGGACCATCTAGTGCGTGCCTCTGTCTGCAAGGCGAGAGCACAATCCCTTGGCACACACCCATGCACTCGCAAAGAGTGCAGACATATCCCTTCATTGACAGCTGCACCACAGTTGCTGGTCCTTCTGGCCAGTTCAGGGTCCTAGCAAGCTTCAACTGTCAATCTGCAGACCTGGTGTACGTCATTACTTGCACCTTATGTTCAAAGCAATACACTGGGGAGACGTACCGCAGCCTGAATGAGCGTTTCTCTGAGCACCTTCGCTCAATGCGGCTGAGGTATGAAGATCCCATAGGCTCTCACTTCAACTGCCCCTACCACAACTTCACCCATGCGAGAGTGGCTGCTGTCTGGCAGAACCGGTCCAGTGGACTCTATCGCCTCTTTATGGAGTCATCTCGCCACCTGAGCTTCACACCACCTTCCCCTTCTAACAGCTGAGCTGATAACAGCTGAGCTTCAGGCACCCCCCCCCCCCACCCCCCCCCCTTTTTTTTTTTAACAGGCCTTCTTGCTTTCCACTTAAATTTGTTCATGATTCCTACTCATTGCTTAACCCCAGTTAACTTCCTTTTGTCTCTGAGCTCTGTTCATTTCCTTCTTTTTATTGCCAGTCCTCATATAAGATTTGTCTCTGTCACCCACTAACTCTAAGCCTGATGACAACTCTATGAGCAGAAAGCTTGCTTGGATTCCTTGCTGTTCCCCTTATCACTATACTCAAACCCTGGTGAGTGCACTCTTCCACCATTTTCTTCTCTTTCTGGGAGATGTTTGAAGAGCTGATAGTGGATCCCATCCAGGCCAGGAACAGAATCGTTGCAGGTTTGCAGAGCTGATTTTAATTCATCGATCGAAAATGGCAGATTGTAGGCTTCAGTGTTGTCTGATGAGAAGTTACGAGGAGATTTTTCTTTCAGAAGTTTGTTTTTTCAGAAAACCAGGAGTTTTTATTTGTGGAGGAAGAGTTCTTTTCAATAGCTGAGGCCAGCACATTAGCTACAGCTTGTTTATCTGTGATCAGGGCTTCTGCAAGTTTCAGGTGATGGATAGAAGGATTTGTATTTTTTTTCACTAGTTTTCCTGATCACTTTCCATACTTTCTTCTTGGAGGTCTTTGAAGTCAACTTGGAGAAGAAGTCTCTCCAAGACTGACGTTTACACTTTTTGAAAATGTAGCGAGATTTGGCACGGAGATTTTGGTGAGCCCTCGCGTAAGGTATTGATGGCCTGCGACAGACAACACGTTGAGCCTTCTGGCGGTGATTGTGGATTTTTTTTGACACTCAGCATTAAACCAGGGAGTTTTCGGCATCTGAGGTTTGATGGTAGAAGCTGGAATGATGTTCTTGGCACGGCTGATGATGTTTGTCAAGGTTTCAGCAGGGTCAGGACTTGAAGAACCTGATCCTCCACACTAATTCTTTTGTATGTTCGTAGCAAAAAGATCCCAGTTAGCTTTTCTCAAGATCAAGACGTTCTGGTAAGATGATGTGTTCTGACGATTTATGTCTTAAACTACTATTGGAAAATGGTCACTTCCATGTAGATCATCATGAACGCTCCAGTCAAAGTCCAAGACCAGTGAAGGATCGCACACTGATAAGTCGATGCAAGACAGAGTGCCATTTGACGAATGTAGATATGTTGGAGAGCCATCATTCAGAAAACAGGTCAAGCTCAGAGAAGGCATCCTCTAGAAGAAGACCTCGGGGAGAGGAATCTGCACTGCCCTAAAGAGGAGAGTGGCCGTTCAGGTCCCCTAGAAGCAAGAAAGATCGCGGGAGTTCTTCCATGAGGCTAACCAGCTCTTGTCGACTGACAGATGATGATGGAGGTATATACAGGGAACAAACTTTTATGTAGGGAGATTCTAGCAGCTAAAGCTTGAAGAGAAGATTTAAGGTTGACAGGGCTGAACAAAAAAGATTTGTGGATGAATAAAGAGAGCCTGAAACTCCTGAAGAGCTCCAAGGCTGTAGGTTGGGCTGGTTTAGACAGTACGTTAAAACCTGAAACAGAAAAGGACTTTTCTTTGTGCATCTGTGTTTCCTGAAGAGCTACTACAGCTGGCTTTAAATTTTGGCAAAGAAGTTGAAGAAGCTCCTCAAAATTGGAATGGAGACCTCGTATATTCCAATGGAAGATTGTTGAGTCCATCATAAAAGAGATATGGTGAAGGAAAATAAATCTTGTAGTTCTTCACCAGCAAGTTCCTTTCATTCCATATCGACATATTCTAGAACCGAGAGAACTGCAAATCTGTTGGTGTTTCTCTCCGCTTTTTTTCTCTCGATCTGATAAATATTAGGTGCTTTCTTTTTAGGCAGCGATTTTGTCTTTCCACCAGAACCGCCAGCTCCCTTGGTGACAGCTGTAGGGTGCCCTTTGGAGGATTTTGAGGGGGTGGTCTTGTCCTGAACTTCAACCACTTCCAGTCTCTGCCGCCCTGAAGGGCCTGTAGGTCTTTTGCCCCCTGATGGTCTGGGGGCGGGAGTGGGCTTTGAAGATTGAGTCATGTCTGAAGACGATGACTGCTGGGGTTCGTCGCATGCAGTGGTTCTGCCTGAGGCTACAGACTTGGTTTCTGGCTCTCTCTTGGCAAACAAGGATTCGACCGTCTACACGCCGATGCTGACTGTTGTTGGCTTCCTTACTGCAGCTGCAAACGAGAGCCCAGCAGTTGGCTGACTTTTCATTACAATCTTTTTTTGCCCCAAAAAGCGGGACTCGCTGTTCAGTCTTTATTCTCTGAATTTCCTTTTCCTTTAACCAGTCTGGGAAGGTCATTGGTGATGATGGGTGCTTGTCTCCACAGTTGGCACAGAGTGGTGGACTGTCACACACACACCCTGGTGGACTGGCCGGCAGCAGGTACCACACCTCTCTTCTTCCGTACATCTATCCCTCACATGGCCGAACCTCTGGCACTTAAAACGGCGCAGAGGTGATGGATGGGTGTACAGCGACACTGAAACTCTCAGGTAGCCCACCGTGATCGACTCCAGGAGAGAAGTAGAACAGAAGGTCAAGAAAAGGGTGTCAGTCGGAAATCTGTCATTGCCTTTGCGCACAAGTACACGATGAACGTGGGTCACTCCTTGAGATGCCAGCTCTGATTTGATTTCTGCCTCCGACACTCCTCTCAGATCTCTGCACCGGATTACTCCCTTCGAAGAGTTGAGAGATTTGTGTGGAGGCACCCTGATCAGTCGATCAACCAACGTTGTCGATTTCAACAGCATCTCTGAGTGCAGCTTGGAAGCGCACTCAACCAGAAGTGACCCGTTCCTCTCAATCTCTTGACGCTGTTTGGCCTCCCGCTGAGGCCACTGATTCCCTTCGCAATCGCAAAAGGACTCAGGCCCGACAGAGGTCTATCTTCATCTGCTCCCTCCACAATCAACCAGCTGGCCAGAAGCATGAAAGGGTTCTTTCTTGCCTCATGTTCAGAATCCGTGTCCGTATCCGTTTCCGAATCCTGCCGGTCTCTTTTGTTGTTGTTGTTGTTGTTTTTGTGCCATGTTGTATTCATTTAAAATTCATCTCTCTCGATTCCCACCCGCCATCAAGTCCCAACAAGGGGATGCCCATTTTATACGGAATTCCAGTATATCAGGGCACCAGGACTTCAAAGAGCTATACACAGGCCTGAAAGCGTCTCTGCCCACAGAAGTTCCCAAACCCGTTTTGACCCGAGCCGCCGCCTTCTAGCCTGAGCTAGGGCATGCACGCGACCAGCTGCTTGATCGAAGTGGGCTACTTCGACCACCTGTCTAGAGGAAGTCCAGGCCAAAGAGGTGTGTTGACGTGATGCACCGCAGTGACATCAGCGGTCTCACCTCCAGGATCCTATTCTCCCCCATCACAAGACGCATCGCACGGCAAACACGGTGGGCCTCAAGAAGACCACAGAGAAAAAAAAAAAGAGTGTGAAAAAGAAGACTTCAAGGGGAGATGAAGATAGAAAAGAGCCAAATAAGAAGGCAGAAGATAAAAGGAAACAGGTTGTTACTATTAGTCAGGATCCTCACCCTTAGTCTATCTGACATGGGAGGCCCTACCATGGGCATCAACTCCTTACCACGTTATGCTTAGGCCAGACAGCAACTGGACTTTTCAGGCCTAGAAACATTTTAAAAACTAGCCTGTCTTCAAGTATTGATGCCCACGCCAGCAAAGCCTAAGGGATCACGGGATCACGCAAGCCCTCCAACCACGACAAGGTTGCAACCCCGGAGGGACTCTGCTGGGAAAAGCGTCGGTTGCGTCGGCTGGAGAATGGTCACATCCTAAATGACGTCCTGTATGGGGAGCTTGCTGCAGGGCAGAGAAGCATTGGCCACCCACAGCTGAGGTACAAAGACTTTTGCAAAAGGGACATGAAGGCGCTTGAGATCAACACCGAGTCCTGAAAGGACCTCAAAGC
>JADBJO010001189.1:115766-118266 GCA_016801955.1 Conus betulinus
GGTGCCAGAACGTCACGTGACGGGAAATGACGATCGGGACACATCTTCAGCGCCACAGGATCTGCAAGATGTTAAAGCTCCTCCTACCCTAACCCTAATCTACCTCTTCTATTTAAACCTTCACGACATATCAATGACAAAGCTAGTGTGCAGAGAAGTGCATGTTAATTAAAAGCTGTGGAGCGTAACCGTCATATTATGGCTAATCTGCAGTGCGTGTGTAACAGGATAGCTTTCACTGAATGATACTAACATATTTAAATCTCTAGCATAGGGTGCATGTCACAGAGTATGGCTAACATTCATTTGAATAACACTAACATGTTTAAATCTCTAGCATGGGGTGCATGTCATAGTGTATGGCTAATATTCATCAGAATGGTGATAACATGTATCAGACTATGCTAACACTCATAAAAATGTGTTCATATCCAACAGACTTCACTAAAATGCATAAGAGAAGCTAACACGGTCTACAAAGACCACTCGAATGCGAGATCATATGTTGTGCATGCGGTAGAGAATGCTTACGGAATGATCCCATAAATCTGGGTGGCAGACACCCTTCAACTCGCAACATACGTCCCAGAGGTCACAAATCTTCGACTCAAAAGTGTATCCGTATTGCTAGACACAACGACGGAACCCACCGAAAGTTAAACAAAAAAATGGAAAGACATAAATCAACATTTAGAAAAAAAGCATACTTCGTCGATTAAGAATGACCTTATAAAGCATGAAAACGAACATTAGATTATCTTCGGGTAGATTGCAATTCGTTACATTTGAACATGT
Source organism: Conus betulinus (assembly GCA_016801955.1). Classification (NCBI taxonomy): domain Eukaryota; kingdom Metazoa; phylum Mollusca; class Gastropoda; order Neogastropoda; family Conidae; genus Conus; species Conus betulinus. Next base: position 116,562 of record JADBJO010001189.1, read on the forward strand.
TGAGTCTTTTTTCTTTTTTTTTTTTTTTTTTTTTATTTGATTTTTTCCACATCTCATAACAGGAAACGGGGCACCTTGCCACTGTGCATGTATATTACAGCACGTGATTTCCGGCTCAGTTTCCAACTTTCTTGGTTTGTTGGTTTGTGTCTTTTCCTCTCAATCTCTTTCCCACCAATCGTTCGGCATGTTGTCGAGTTGAACGTAAGGAAAAGGACAAACGTAGAAGTAATGGCGGTAAAAAAAAACTCACAGCAGTCAACACGGAATAACAGATAAAGCCGACCTCCACTTCGGTCACGCGCATTACCAGTTAGGCCCCTGATGTGAACTTTTCAACAACCATTTTGTATCATGTACTTACCGATTGAAGCTTGTGTGTCAAACTCACTCTCCCTCGCACCATCACCATCGTTGTTGTCGCGTCGTCGTCGTCGTCGTCGTCGCCGTCCACATTTCATGAAAGATCTACTGGCGGTTGGGCGAACGCTCGGGCAGTCTTTCATCTCAGCGCCTTTGTCCTTCAGTCACAGGGGAGACAGGGTGCAACCAGTCCATTCTTTTACATTGTCTACTTGTCCAAGACATTCGTACACTACTCGCTTTCTAGCCTAACCAGTGTTGAAGCACCGAGCACAGAGTTCCTCGCTACACATTGAAACCTCGCAAGTTGCAGGCGTGCCACCATTTAAAAAAAAAGTTTTCGCTACCAGTCTGATATAACGCTGTTCTCGTGGTGTCTGTGGCCTTAGTGTTAGATAATCCCTCTACCGTCCCTCGTCTCAGACGGTTATACGGCCGTTTACCATTATCACTGAATACGCGCGTTTAGCCCAAGAGCAACTCATGAACTAACTGTTTTGTGATAGAAGATGGACCGCTGCAATATTGTACAGTAATAAAACAGATTTTTGACTGCAGAGCTTCTGTAAACTATGGCTTTGAGAATGCTCAGAAGATTTTAAAGTAAAAAAAAAGGAACAGAAATCTATAACGTTTCGTTGGTTTCTGTCTTTTCCTCTTAATCTCTTTCCTACAAACACACACGTGCAGTAAATGATGTGCAGAAATTCTTTGTCTTACACATCGCCAATGGACACAAACGCCAAGGCACAAAGACACGTCCACTTTCTACCTACCTTTCAGCTGGAAAGAAACCGGCTCACTGGCCCAGTCGCCGCCGAAGCAGTGTCCAAGCTGCAGGTGTCCAAGTGTGAACCACGTGTATCACGTGCTGAGTTACCTCATTGTGTGTTCATGACTAGACTGTCCTGGTCGCGCTCCGGACACGCGTTTTCTTTTTCATTGCTTTCACGTGCACATGGATGGGCGCAAACAGGCACACAGATGACAACACACACACGCACGACCATATATAGAGAGAGAGAGAGAGAGAGAGAGAGAGAGAGAGAGAGAGAGAGCAGATCATAATTATGAAACATTTGGTAGTAAAAAGAGAGAGAGAGAGAGAGAGAGAGAGAATCCCATCTCTCTGTCTGTCTCTCTCTGTCTCTGTCTCTGTCTCTGTCTCTCTCTCTCTCTCTCTCTCTCTCTCTCTCTCTCTCTCTCTCTCTCTCTTTCCCCATTTACTAACAAATGTCTCATATGACCTAGTTTCAGGTCGGAGGACGTAAAAAGTAAATAACCGGAGACTAACAAGGAGTCAACAGATATTAAAGCTTGATGGACTCGGAAAACGAGTAAA
>JADBJO010001189.1:125766-130766 GCA_016801955.1 Conus betulinus
CGTTCAAAATCAATGACATTTCACACAAACGTGCATAACTATATTATCCATCACAGATGCGAGTTTTCAAAATCCAGGTCAAAGATCAAGGTCATGAGTGCGACGTTTATTGTCAGTTGCCTTGAAAATCATCATGAAAAAAAAGACCCTCGAATGCACAAAAGTGTCCTGCTACGATGACTGTGCATGTGGATATATGAACATATAAGTGTACAAACTGACCAGGCCATGGCGTTCCACAGAACAATGTGAGGAGGATGTACAAAATGTCTGGCCGCTCTGCGATCCCTGTCCCGCGTGCGGTAAGTAGCCCAAGACATCGTCTGTGGTGAGGATGCTTGATTCCAAATTTGGCGGCGATCGGTCAACAACTGTGGCTACGGCGGTCTTCTTTCTGCAGTAAGCGCGCTGCGCCCCCTGGCGGCTCTGCAGCCACTGTCCTGTGTGCGGTAAATAGCCCACAACATTGTGGTCTGAGGATGTTTGATACCAAATTCAGTGGAAGTTGGCCCAAAACCGTAGCTACAGCTGTCTCCCTCCCGCGCCCTGGCTAATCCATAGCTCCCGTCCTATGTGCGGTAAGTAGCCTACGACCTTGAGGATGCTTGATAACAATAAGCGCTGCGTGCCCTGGCCGCTCTACAGCCCCAAGCTTATGTGCAGTATCTATGACATTTCCAGGGTGCCGAGGATGCTTCATAACACATTTGGTGCAGACTGTTGCAGAACTGTGGCCGTGGGACACCTTTATCTCTACCTCTGTAAGCGCTGCGTGCTCTGGCCGCTCTGGGACCCCTGTCCAATTTGTGGTACCTATGACATTTCTAGGGTGCCAAGGATGCGTCATACCAAATTTTGGTGCAGATTGCAGAACTGTGGCCTTGTGGCATCTTGTTCCCTCCTATGGCCTGGTGTGTGGTAAATAGCCCATGGTCACACACACACACACACACACACACACACACACACACACACACAGAGAGATTTATAGAGTTCCCCACCTTGCCCCGCTTCTCTTTCCTTCCTCCTTTCTCCTTCCCCTATTACCCCCTTCCCTCCCTCTCCCTACCCTATCCCCTGTCTCCCCGTCCTTCCCTCTTCCCCATCCCCCCTCACCCCTTCCTCCCTCCACCTACCCTCCACTCTCATCCCCCTCCCCAACTCCCCCCCCCCCCCCCCCCCCTCCCCCACCGTGCCGCGTGAAGTGAAAGCGTTATATGTTTGTTTGTGTCCCTGGTGGCTCACGTCGCTAAGCTCACAGTGCTTACTACAGGCAGAAATCGATTTTTCAAACATTTAATGTTGCTTCGCTCTAGAAACAGTGGCAGCCAAAAGTAAATAACCCATGGGAGTCCCAGGGTGCCATGGGTGCTTCTGAGCCAAATTTGGTGTCGATCGGTTGAGATTCTTTTGAATATTTGATTTTTTCTGCGCCCTAGAATCCGTGCCACCCAAAACTAAATAGCCCATGACCTTTCCGGAGTGCCAAGGATGCTTGATACCAAATTTTGGTGTCGATTGTTGAGGACTGTGGCCGTGCATAAGAAATGCACACACACACACACACACACACACACACACACACACACACACACACACACAGGGATAGATTTCGAAAATGTATAAGATGCATGGGTGGTAGTGAAGTGCAGGGAATGGGTGGTGGGTGGTGCGTGGGAGTCATTCTGGTGCTATGTCAGAATAACTCCCCTGGACTCAAACTGAAACACACAGGGAGTTAGTTTTGTTGTTGTTTTTTTTTTTAATTCTAGTTTAACTCCCGAGGGATTAACATTTACGTATGAACAGTTTAACTCCCTGGGAGTTACACACCAAACAGGGAGTTCAAATTTTTCGTTACACCGGCTCGTTTATCAAATTTCCTATCGCAGCCTGGGAACACGCGCTGTCCATGTCATTCTCGCCAATGGGATTGTACGGGGGAGGGGTTCTTCGGAAAGAGCTTGGGGATGTGCCATGGTGATAGAAAAAAAGCCCAGCCGACCGCAAAGGGCCATACCAGGGCTTTCACCACGTTGAAAAATAACCCACAACAAGTCGTTTGGAAAAAAAAAAAATCACACAATTCTTTAAAACGTACCATCCAAAAACACACACCGGAAATGTTGTTTAAAATTCTGTCCTCCATAAAATCTTAGATCACATTAAAACTGTAAATCTTCAGAAACTCAGTCATCACATCAGGTGGTACATCTCTGAAGAAGGTTTCCATGGAGTCTTCTGTGGAAGTGTTTGTGTCTCACATCATGCAATCCCAACACTCTACAGAGAGAGAGAGAGAGAGAGAGAGAGAGAGAGAGAGAGAGAGAGAGAGAGAGAGAGAGAGAGAGAGAGAGAGAGAGAGAGATCTGCTAACATTGCATATTTGTAACATTCATGGTGCTGAGCATTTATGTGTCCCTATGTCTGTCTCTGTCTCTCTCTGTCTGTCTGTCTGTCTGTCTGTCTGTCTGTCTGCCTGTCTGTCTCATGTCTGTCTCTCTCTCTCTCTCTCTCTCTCTCTCTCTCTCTCTCTCTCTCTCTCTCTCCATGGCCATAACTAGCTGCAATCATCTCTGTCTGACTGTTTGTTTGTCTGTCTGTCTGCCACATACACACACACACACACACACACACACACACACACACACACACACACACACACACACACACACACACAGGCGCGCGCGCGCGCGCGCGCGCGCGCGCGCACACACACACACACACACACACACACACACACACACACACACACACATCTGATCATGTGTTTACTGACCTAATTGGTTCATTCGTACAACCCACGCCCATACCGCAGAGAAATATCTTGGTGCATTATACTGTCCATCTGGCCTGTTAGAGGAAGCGTTTTTCCGTCAGAGGTCATGTTTGACGTTAGCTCTGTACACTTTAGTGAAAACATGCACTGTAATGTGTAAATAGGCTGACGCCTAATGATCTTGTTTATGGCAAGGCGAATAGGGTTTTCTATATAATGATATTGTTTCTGCAGTTAAATGCATCCGGCACTGGCTTAATTTTTTTTCATATGGAAGAGTACATAATACCTCGTAAAGCTTATGATATGCTTTATTATCTCGATTCTACAGGGAAAAAAAGTAACTCGGGTTTTAAAGTACGTATTTGTCTTTTTGAATACGTTTTTGGTTTTGTTATTGCTGAATCAGTGTGTTGGAAATGTTAAATAGTTTATAAGTTGTTTTCGTCAATGACTAGTTGACTGCGGTTGACAAAAATGGTCAAACCATGAGCATGGTAGGCTAAGTTTTGCTTTTTACGGACAGTTTGGTCATTCTCATGATCTGAACCTTATATAACTTTAGAAACGGATAAATACATAATGGCAGAATTTACATTTGGAATATCAGATTAGGCAATACACAAATTTAGATATAAAACCGGTGTTGATGACAGTGATATGCTTTGTCCTCTTTGTAACGTGTCACAAGAAAATGAGATGCATTTTCTTCTTTGTTGTCCAGCCCCTATGGACATTATAAAGCCACAAATCTATAGACAGCGTTCCCTATTTAAATTGACCCTATTGATGTCATCCCCTTTTTTTTTCTTCTTCACTTTCCCTATCCCCCCCCCCCCCCCCCCCCCCCCCCCCCCCCCCCCCCCCCCCCCACCCCACCCCACACACACACACAGAGGAGAGAGATAGACAAAGAGGCACAAGCAAAAGAGAGAGAGAGAGAGAGAGAGGATCGTTCACACAGCAGCTTTCCACTGTACGCCTTTATCACTCTCACCATCTCTGCGTTTATTAGTAAATTGCTTCGTGTGTCTCAGTGAGAGAGAGGAGAGTCGGAAATCTAGAGTGAAAAAGTGTATTAAATCTGTCGTGTGTAGAGAGAGAGAGAGAGAGAGAGCAGTTGAAGAAGAGAGAGAAAATGAAGTAAAGGCTATTAGATAAAAATGAGAATGGATGAGCTTAATGTAAAGTCCTGGTTAGATAGAGAATGCAAAACACAGACCTGAAAACAGTATAATATATACCCCCCCCCCCCCCCCCCCTTATTATCAATCTACCTTAACCACATCACCACATATATCACGCCACCCCACTAAACTAGCTAGCACACAACCCATCGCTGACTTCCCCCCCACTTTTCCTCTTCCATGATCTCCTCTGTTGTGTCTGTCTAGCGGCCATTCTACCTCCAACCACATGGACAACAGATGTCACTCTTCGTTTGTGCTGTCTTAAATGTTATTTTTTTTTTTTTTTCCCCGAAGAAAACAAACGTTAAAGACTGACGAGTAAAACGCTACATGATTACTTTTGGGGGGGGGGGGGGGGGGGGGGGGGGGAAGGATCAGAAGCTGATCAGAGAAAACCGGGAACATAAACTATTATTTTGAACAATTTGATAATGGGAAACATAAATACAAGATAATGATTGGTGTATAATTATTTTAGCGGTTGGACAGAAATTGGAAGAAACGAAAATATATCAAGAGTTGGTATGCACAAGATTGAAAAGTTAAGAAATATATCTATAGATATGAAATTCTTCTCTAGCAACTTATGGAGATCACAACAATTCAACTTAAAAACTAAACTACCCCCATTGTTTACTATAAAGCCTTTTCATCACTGTATCAGGGAAACACTGCTACTTGTGACAGTTGTACCTTTGCCATTAAATAGAGATATACAACAGTCTACAATTATGTGGTGTTCTCACCACCAAGGGTTCAAGAAACGGAAAACGTCAGTAACCCAAAGCACCCACGGAAGCATAGAAGTAAAAACGAAAAGAAAGTATGGTAACAAAATAAGTTGTTGGAAAACTATCCTCATGTATAGAATATCAGGAACAATCTGTGAGCCTACGCTTGAGGATCCATTTAAGGGTACAAGGGAGATAAAAAAAATGTCAACAGTCAGAGTGATCAGTTCAATTGTTAAATAACCCAAGCGATTTCAGCAGCTCAGAATTGTGCAGGACAGCCCCCACTTGGATCTATCT